>VDFB02072274.1:62167470-62262585 GCA_007258455.2 Sequoia sempervirens
AAAAACATATATTTTTTGTTTAAAAAAAATCTACAAAGAATATATTTAGAAAATATTTTTGTAAAAAAATTTGCAAAAATTAAAATTAATATTTGTATTTTTCTAAATACACGTGGGCTTCAACGTTTTATAATTATCTTTAATCTTTCCAATGCAAAAATAAGGTTTGCGCTAAAAATCCGTGCAACCACGGCTTAGGCTTCGTGTTGTCCTCGGGTGCTCTACAAATGACTTCGGCCTTCGGGCCATTTTTATATTTTCTTTAATCTTTTAAAAAGTTAATTAATGCCTTTTTAAAATCTTAAAATCTGCCTTTTTTAATTAGCAAACTTCCCACTTTTTTTAATTGGCCGACAGTTTTTAATACTTTAATATTAAAAATGTTTTGTTTTACACCAATCTTTTTAAATGTGTCAACAATTTTAATATTTTATAATTAAGCCAATAGGCTTCTTACATCACATCAACGAGTATGTGTACATTTGTATTCTCCCCATTTAAATTAACGTCTACCAACCCATCGCAAAGTAAAGTATTTATCAATAGATTTATGCTTTTTAATTAGATTTTAAAGTAGTTTACATACTACAAAAATTTCCTTGTTTTAGACAAGATAATCTTGAATATTTTTTTAATATCAATTTAGAATTTTTATTTAATTCAAATATTATATTTAAGTTTTTTTTAAATATGTAAGCTTTAAAAGCATGCATTATCATTTTTGTATAGTTTTACTATATATGACATTTTTAAGGAAATATAATATAGTATTCTAATTTATAATAATAATATATATCATTTTATAATATTTGTTATGGAAATACATATTAATTTAGAATATTTTCAAAAAACTAAAATATACATTTTTAGAATATACATGATTTTTAATTTTTAATATTTGTTATGGAAATACATATTAATTTCTAATATTTTCACGCTTTTATAATTTTTAGAAGATTTTTAACAAGATTATCTTGAATATCTAATACAAAAAAATTAAATAAATACAATATTATATATATAGGATGATAATAATGAATAATTTTAAAACTTACACATAAATAAAATCTTGAATTTAAAATTACAATAAAATGACAATTGCTAAATTGATATTAAAAAATTCAAGATAGTCTTGTTAAAAATCTTTTAAAAAATATTAAGATAATCTTGGTAAAATCTTGATAAGCTGTTATTTTTAATATTATTTTTAGTTTTAAAGTTGTATTGCCAATGTTTCATTTCGTACATAAACTTATTTGAACACTACCCTTCAACTATATAATGCACAAAGAGCTTAGAGTGCATGTACACTATTTAGCAAACAAATTTGTCAAGAGTGTATGTTGTCTGAATTGTACGGAGCTTCACTTGGTAATGCAAGCTTTAGTCATGGTTTACTTTATGCATATTGGATTGATGATTTGCTTGGTTGCATATTACTATAGATAAGATCTAGATCTTTTTTTATTTTGTTCAAAGTTGCCTCAATCAATAGTAAATGATTTTAACTACACAAGTTTTGTATGTAGGTGGAGTTAAAAAAGAGATTTAACATTGAACCAGAGGAAAACATCTTCGAAAAGGGAGAGACAGAAGTCCAGATTGTGATTGGGAGAGGGCAACAATTGCAGAATGTGTAGGTATCTACATTTCTTATTTTACTTGTAATCATTTTTTTTAATCATAATACGAAACATAATGATTAGTTTTTCCTTCTTGATATTGATTTCAGTTTTTTAATTTGAGTTTTTGGATTTGAGTTATTTTCTCTTTCAAAAGTTTGTTTTTTTCTTTTTTTGTACAAGCTTCTAGCAAAGTGTTGCCAGCATAATTTCTTAACTTTTGTATGATTTTCAAAGATATCGATGCTCTCATCCTACAAATCTGAATCATTTTCTTCATTCATACTAGAGTGATTTGCTAAATCAAATTCAAAACAACTCCTACATTTCTGTAAAACTCTAAATTGACCTTCAACTTGCTTGGTTTTTGCATCTTCATTTGGTTGCCCGAGATGAGTAGTAGCATTGATTCCTGTTGTCTTCGGGATTTTTTATTTAATTTCTTAACTTCTGTATGATTTTCAAAGATATCGACGATCTCATCCTCCAAATTCAAATCATTTTAATATTGACCTATTAATACTCAAGTGTGGCCAGAAGTTCATAGTAAAATTTTGAAAATGAGATTAATGTTAAAACACTTTTTGATGTTTAATATACATAAAATTAACTATATGTACCAATGGAAATATAATTCTGATTTTTGCAATTTTTGGGTTAGAATGTACTCTCAAGGGAAGTGTTTAGGAGCACAAATAAATATGATGAATCTTATCTATTCATATGATCAATATTTTTAATTTTATTCACACAAGTTGTCACCATTATATCTTGATTTTTCTTCCCCATGGAGCTAAAATAATGCAATGGTTAGCTCCTCCTGAAATCGTACATCTCCTTAAGGACTTTGTGATATCTCTTATGCATGAAGCACAAGCATAGATTCTTCCTTTTTTTTATAATCTTAAAATCAAATAAAAGAGATTTGATGAAACAAAAAGAACAAATAAATAATTAAAAAAATCACATATTTACATAAACTAAAAGATTTGATCACAAAATAAATCAATCATAAAGAAAATTAGAGAATGATAACTCTCGGCCTATTTTATATATATTAATATTTAATATATGTATGCTAGTACTAACATACCTATATTTTAAAAATATATGTAAAGTATGTTGAGAGATATCCTTCTCAAGGCGCCTATTTTTAATCAATTGAACCTTAACCCAAATTGAAGCTTAACCCTATATTTTTAATCAATTAGACTCTTTCTATGGTTGATTAGATTTGATGAAAGAAGCCATCTTATTTTAAAATCCTTTTATAGGCCTATTTTCTTTTTTAGTAGGAATATGTGTTTCTCTAAGGGTAAAATATTGATAAACAACTTATTTACAATAAATTAGTTGAAGGAGACTAAATCATGGAAGATGTTCTTAACATGAGGTAGTCAACTGTATGTTAAGATGTAAAAAAACAAATTAGTGAAAGGAGAATTAATTATGTTAGGATGTTCTTGTATAATTTAGTCAACTACGAAAATCATTATGTGATTCCATTAACATAAGGGAGCCTTTATGTTAAGATATGAGAAGAATAAATTAACAATAATAAAATAAAAATAAAGTACTCAATTAAACAAAAAGACATCATTATATGTTAGCATTTGTTTAAAAATATGTGAGGAAAAACTTACAAATATTCAATATAATATTTATTTATTTTTTAGACTGCAGGAATCGGGTAGCACGACCCCCTATAAACTGCAGTGCGCCTGGTAAACTTTTTAACGTGATCGGCGGCATTGGCGCGACACGCCCTCCGGTACCACAGGGGTGGGCGAGACTAGACCTCGTGACCAACCTCCTGCAACAGGAAAGATTTAGCCAACTGAGCTAGGGCCCCAACCCCTCAATATAATATTAAATATATATATATATATTTTTAAATTATTTTATTTTAACTTTGTAATACCTAAACCAAATGATTTAGCAACTACTTAAAGTTAACTTTACTAAATGTGTACCCAATCAATGCATCCAATTTTCTATTTTATTTTTATTATTCAAAAGAATTTACTGACGGATGGCTACTTAGGCTAGTATGTATCTTTATAGGACATGAAACAAATTAATAGGTTGGATAGTCTTATAAGCTTTGCATTACTGTTGCAGTTGTGGCGGCCATTACTGCTGCAACTACTCATGGTCAAAATAATAATAATGAAAATGAGGATGAGGAAGAGTCAGAGAGGCGTATGTTAGTGGCCTCAGTTGTTGCACTTGTTACAGCACACTGTGTGGAGATGGCTATGTGTATGGGTGCAGACCACCACAAAATGGCTTCTCTTATTGGTTATGTTGTAAATGTCAAGACGCCTGGAGATATCATCACTTTGAATGCAAGAGTAGCCATAGGTCCTCTTCTATCCATAACTAGCATTATTTTTTCTCCATAGTTTTTTTCTCGAGTTCAATGCATGTATAACTGGAAAACCAAGGATAGGCTAGCTTTCTTGGTACTAGCGGATGTAGAGTAGCTGGCTCGTTTTGTTGAGAATTTTATGTTTAAGAAATGCAGTAGAGTATGTGCTTCCAATCTCTTTTTCACTGGTTTAGCAAATAAATATCTTACAACACATGCTAATATTCCTAGGCTTGTGTTGAGAGTTGTTTTTTCTCTAACCTCAATTAAGTTTTCCTAACAGCTTTCTCTAACCTTAATTCAGTATGTTTCTTGTTCTCGTTTTGCATACTGGGGATTGTAATTTTAGATGTTTTACTGCTTTACAGGTCTCCAATTGTTTTGGGCATTGCGTGTCAATAAAATTCCTGACATAAACAACAAATAGAGATTTTAATGACAGTGTTTTTAAACATCAACATTAATCATTTCCAAGGAAGTGATATACTAAAATTGCTGACAAAGAAAACTGGAGATGTTAAGCTCCATATCTAGTCTCTTTTACTACTATTTTTCTGAAAGATGATACCCCTAGCTTTTGGTCTTGAGCTATTTTTTTTCTCAAATTCTCTTGAATTTCCTTTGGATTGAAATGCAAACCACCCTCTGTCAACTATCTAATTATCTAACTATGGTGCATTCAAGAAGATAGTGTCATTCAGTCTCTACCATAGTTGAAATGCGAAATAAAATTATTTTGTGCTTTCTATCTACTATTCTGATATAGGTTCATGATTTTTTTCTAATTTTGATCATGCACCATTGAAAGCAATGCTTATATTCTTTCATTTGTGTAACAGATCTGCGTGGAGCAGCAACTTTCTAGGAAAAAATTGTACGAGAAGTAGGTGCAGTTATCACTCCATATGAGAAAGTGAAAGGAAGTTCAAATTCCATAGTTGCAATGGAGAGATTTAGTGGGGAGCTAGACAGTCAAATTCACAGTGATTCTAAAATGTGCAGCCAATATTTTCTGGCCACAGGATGTGAGCTACTAAAACGCACAAGAAAAGGTCAATCCTAAGATTTAAATTTTTATGTGCAATTAGTTCATACAATACCCTCATGGTACATCAGCCTGCCTTAAGAAAATAATGGTACAATGTAAGATTCAATCAAACAACACAAAATTCACAGATGGCATGCTCAAATGAAGAGAATAGATCAAGCACATACCTTAGGATGCAAAGATTTGCAGGCCCCACATCTAGGGGAGAAGAAACTTACAACAAGAAGCTTATCTCCAGCATTTACAAGGGAATCAATCAATTCTTGAGCCGAGTGAACTTCTCTCATGTTGGGTGTGGTTCCTTTATCTCACCATCTCATTGTCTGTGGTATACATGTTTGTGTTGCATAAACCTTAACACATAAAAGTATAGGGAGCTTATTAAAGAACGCATCGGTAGGATGGACGGACAATGTAAAAATCCATGTCGAGCTTAAAAGAACAATGTTGGACTACTATCTTCATGACGTCTTAACCTAGAACCTCCTTGATGGATGATGGAATAGGGTCCTATAGAAAGAATATACATCGTTGAAAAGCTTGAATTGAGCCTAGTGACCTGAAATTGAACATCTAAAGACCAAATTGTGGGGCTTAAAAAAGTAAAATAAAAATGAACACAGAAAAAGTTTAATAAATGTCAGTTTTAAGTAATAATAAGATCTCTACACTGGAAATTAAAGAACTTATGAAATTTAATGTAGTGAGTTTTGAACTTATGTCTTCTTTATGGCCTCGCAGCTCACAACACATAGGATATTGGTTGGATGTCGCTGCTATTTCTTTCCTTTTTTCAAATTGCAAAGCTTGCAAATAAACTAAAAAATTCAAGCAGATTGAATTAGGATTTCAAAGCAACACCGAAAATAAACAAAAAGTGAGGCAGTTAGTTTGCTTCTAGACGATTAGAATAAATTGAATGCATTGAGTGGAGTAAATCGAATGCAGCCAGAGATAGACAGTTAGAATAATTGTTTTACTTAATCCATGCAATTTTTGAACCCGAGACCACTTTTCCAATTACTCATGCTTTACTGTGACCACCAGCACTAACGACAGCCAGAAAGGATGTTAATTTAAATGCAAAAGGTTTTTCTTAACACAAAATATTCCTTTGTTGTTTTCACTGTATAACACTTCTCAACATAATTATTTATTAGCATCCACCACACTTTTTCCAAAATATCTTGCTGACAGTTTTTTAATATTTTAAAAATATAAAAAATTAAACTTTATCAAAATTGGAGAGGAATTTGGCAAGTGGCTAAACTGGAGGTACACTAAATTTATCTGGTGGAGTGCTACATTTGGCGGAGTTTTAAACTAGTTGGCGTACATCTAAATTTGGTGGACCACTAACTTTGGCAGCAGTTCTGCTAAATTTGGCAGATTTTTTTGTAAGATTTTTCACCCCCTCTCCGTTGATGCATTGTTTTTTAAAGGCCAACTTTGACAGCTCATAACTCGGGCTCCCGACCTCTGATTTCAGTGAATTTTTTTTATTTGGGCTAATTTTTCATGCTATATGCATTGGTGGAGATAGTTTCAGATTTTGATCCATGGATTTTTCATAAATTTCTGATTCTCAGGGCCAACTCCTCACCATTCTCGTTTTGCAAACTTCAAAGTTGCATAACTTTTGCATACGACCTCGGATCGAGTTGATTATTTTTTTGAAAGTGCATGATTTTTTGTGTACTTCAATTTGGTGTTGTTTATTTAATATGAAATTGTATCAAATGTATACTTTTAGCACCTGGTCATTTCTTGAAGATTTGTAAAAGTATTGAAATCCATAAATCTATAACTGCACTAAATATAAAGTGCCAAATCATTTTTTTCCTGGGGGGATTTTTTGATTGAGTAAAGAAGGGGGGGTATCTTGTTGTCTTTGTGCTTGAACATCTCTCATACTTTGTGCTTTTTTTTTCCTTCACTATGGGTACATTTAAGTTTCCATTGCTCACGCCCTACAACTACAACACATGGAATCAAAATGCATGGAATGCCTTAATACAACTAGGATATACACCTTATGTTGAGAAGAAGGTAACTAAACCCACAAATGATAAGGAAAAACTACTCTAGATGTTTGAACATACAAAGGCTCTTAGTTGTCTAAGGAGTTTTGTTTCTCTTGATATAATGTTTCAGATTGAAGCATGTAAAGATTCACATGATGCATGGAAAAAATTAAACTCTCTATGTTACAACTGATGAATTTTTTGGTTATCAAATTGATAACGAACTAATGGGTCTTGATCTGAATTTTTTTTATAACATCTAGGATTATGTAACAAAGGTCAATGACCTTAGAGCACAATGTAAATCATGTGGTTTAGAGAAGAAAGACATTCAACTTATCTATAACACTCTAAACAAACTTGGACTTGAATTTGCAGCTTTTGTTTCTAGCTTTCATACTCATAGGTTGACAATGGGATCTACATTCACTACACCTTTTGCTTCATTTTCTAAAATGTTGATGCAAGAGCGAGGTAAGCTTCTTTCAATGGTTTTTCTTAAGCCTTCACACTCACAAGCTTTGATAGTTGGTCAACCAAAGGGTCAAAAAGAATCAAGGAAACCTGACAACAAACAAAAGCAGTTCAAGAAGAAGTCACAAAGAAATCAAGCACAATCATCTTCATCAACAAAAGTTTACTCCAACTCCTCCTCTTCAAAGGGGAATTTTCAAAAGAAGGAAAGGCCAACTTGTAGTTACTGCAAGAAGTCTAGTCACGAGGAACATTCTTGTCATAAGAAGCAGATTGATTAGTTAAAGCATCTTCTCAAAAAGAACAACATTAATCTACCTTCTTTTGTTGCTCAGCAATCCTCTACTCCTTCCAAATCAAGTAAAGGGAAAGCACATGCACTTGTTGCTATTACTAGTTCTTCAAAAGAGTGGATTCTTGACTCAGGTGCATCACATCACATGGGTTCTAGTAAAGAAAAATTTTCTTTGTTGGAGCCTTGTTTTGTTCCCCACATTCTCATTGGGGATGTTTCTCCAGTGGAAGTCATTGGGAAGGGTTCAATTGATACTGGAAATGGTACATTTTAGGATGTCCTCTGTGTGCCTGATTTGTCAGCCAACCTTCTCTCTGTCTACCGAATAACTCAGAATGGTAGAAAAGTTGAATTCACTCTAGATTATGTCAGCATTAGGAATCTTAAAGATAATGCACTCCTTGCAATTGGTAAGGCCAACCATGAGTCTCTCCTGTATGCTTTCTCTCATTTTGTACATGATTCACATTCAACTACATTGCTCACCCATTCAAATGATGTGAGAAAACTATGGCATGAGCGGTTTGGCCATCTCATCTACCGCTATCTTCAGCAACTCAGCAAATAGAATATGGTCACAGGTCTTCCTCAAATCAATTTTTTAGATGGTGTATGTTTAGGTTGTGCCTTGGGAAAACATCCTAAAGACAAGTTTGATAAAGGGAAGGCTTGGATGGCTTCAGAAGTCCTTGAATTGGTTCATAGTGATTTGGCGGGTCCTTTTCCATCATTATCTTTTAGTAAGTCTCGTATTTGCTCACCTTCATTGATGACTATTCCAGATACACATGGGTCTACTTTCTTTGAAACAAAGGAGAAGTCTTTGATAGATTTCAAGAGTTTAAGGCTCGTGCTGAGAAGCAATCTGGAAAGTGTGTCAAAATTCTCCACATAGATAATGGCAGAGAATATGTGAACCATCGATTTGATAAATTATGTACTCTTGAAGGGATTGATCTTCAACATACTATTTCCTACACACCACAACAAAATGGTGTAGCTGAGAGGAAAAATAGGTCCCTAAAAGAGATGGTTGGCTACATGATCCACTCTTGCTCCCTTGTACCTGCATATTGGGTGGAAGCTATCAACTGTGCTACTCACATTCAAAATAGAGTTCCACATAAGGCATTAAAGGGCATCACTCCCTTTGAAGCTTGGTGTGGTAGGAAACCTGTTGTGGGGTACTTTAGAGTTTTTGGCTCCCCAGCATGGGCACATATTCCTTCAAAGAAGTGCAAGGCCTTGGAACCTCATAGTTGACCTTGTATCTTTGTTGGTTACCCTGATGGTTTCAAAGGCTATCAGCTAATGGATCCTACAACACATGAGCTCTTCATTGAGTGTAGTGTGCATTTTTAGGAAATCTCTTCTAGCACACCCTCTACTCTTCCTCCCTCCATGGTGGATTTAGAGGATTTTGACATCGAGGATTTTCCTCAGGATTCCTCTAGTCATCAAGTTGATCATGAGATTTCATCTTCCTCTTCAGAGAGTTCAGAATCTCCTCTTTCATCCCCTACCATGCCTCGTTGGGCTTGTCAAACACTTGAATCTATAGGCACTCTTGTTGGAGATCCTTCAAATACTAGGAGGACTCGATCACAACATCAAGACATTTCAACATTCCTACATCATCACAACTTCAGATCCGCAGTCATTTCGTGAAGCCTCTAGTATTGCTAAGTGGGATTCTACAATGGAGGAAGAGTATAACTCTTTAATGTAGAATAAAACATGGGATCTTGTTCCACTTCCTAAGGGAAGAAATCTGGTTCGATGTAAATGGATCTATTGAACCAAATTTTCAGTGGATGGCTCAGTTGACAAGTATAAAGCATGACTTGTGGCCAAAGGTTTCTCTCAAGTACTAGGTATTGACTACATTGAGACCTTTGCCCCTATTGCCAAAATGAACTCCATTTGCTTGCTACTTTCTATTTCTATATCTCATGGTTGGGTTGTACATCAAATGGATGTGAAGAGTGCATTTCTTCACATAGATCTACATGAAGAACTTTACATGGAGCAGACACAAGGATTCCTTCAAGATTCTTTATTTGTTTGTAAACTAAGGAAGTCTCTCTATGGCCTCAAACAAGCTCCACGAGCTTGGTATGCCAAAATGGACTCCTTTCTTCTCTCCATTGGGTTCTCCATATGCCACTTAGATCCAAATTTCTACATCTTGAAGCAAGACGATGCTCTTCTCTTCTTGGCTCTTTATGTTGATGACTTGATTGTCACTGGGAGCACTTCATCTATCATCTCAACTGTCAAGACTTCTTTGCATGATAGATTTTCCATGAATGACTTGGGTCTCTTGCACTACTTTCTAAGGATAGATATATCACTCAGACCTCTTATGGGATCTCAGTTGCACATCCCAAGTATTCTCTTGATCTTTTGTCACATTTTCATATGGTTGATTGTAAGCCTACACCGACTCCCTTTCTATCTGGAGTTTAGCTTGAGTCCAAATGTTCCACACCCCTAGTTGATGTTACTTTGTATTGTCAACTTTTTGGTAGCCTCATCTACTTGACTCATACTCCCCCTGACATTTCCTTTGTAGTTGGCATTGTTTTGCGCTTCATGATGGAACCACATGAGCTTCATTGGAAAGCTTTCAAATGCATCTTGCACTAAATCCAAGGTACTCATCAGTATGGGATTCACTATGTAGCAAGCACAAGTTCAGACTTACTTGGCTACATGGATTCTGACTGGGCTGGTGATATTGATGATCACAAGTCCACATCCATCTACAATTTTCACAATGGTTATGGACCCATTTGTTAGCAGAGCAAGAAGCAACATGCCATTGCTCTTTCTTCAATTGAGGTTGAGTATCGGGGAATTGTCAATGTTACCACTGAGGCTATTTGGCTTCAGAATATCCTCACTAAACTTGGTATCACTTTTAAAAATCCATTAGTCATCTATTGTGACAACTAGAGTTCCATCCAGATCTTGAAGAACCTGGTCCATCATCAACGAACCAAACACATCGAGATCCATATGCATTTTCTTTAGGAGCTGATTCAGGAGTAGGTCATTGATTTGTGATACTTTCCTATAGCAGATCAAGTTGCAAATATATTCACCAAACCCTTCACTGAGAGAAAGTATGTTCATCTTCGGTCTCTCTTGGGGGTGAGGCACATCTCTTCTAGGGGGTCACTTAGACCTTCTTCATTCACCCTCTCAAGGGTAGGATTTTTTTTCCCACTAGGTTTTCTCCTTCTTTATCATTGAGAGGTTATTATGTACATGGGTACCTCATTAGGCCTAGTAGCTAGGACCCATATTTTCATCTTTGCATTGTATAGTTCTCCCTAAGTTGCACTTAAGGGGGAGTGTTAGTGTGAAACGGGTACTTTATCTAACTAGTTCATTCTTAGCTAGTTCTCCACTAAAGTCCTTTTCACACTAGCTTAACTTTACATATGGATAAGGTGGTTGAGCCTTTAATGACATGAGTTGTCACACCTCATAGGATGCCAACACTTTTCATAATCTGGTTGCATCCATCTCTCCCCTTGGCCTATATAACCAAGGCATTTCCTTTGTAATTCTCAATTCTCAAGCTGAATATAGCTTTGCATTCTTAAGAGGAATGCAATTTATTCCTCCTCATATTTTTGTTTTTGCTTTCCTTCAGTCATTAGATTCCTAGGTAGGCTAGCAAATCTCACAATTTTATCCTTCATAGAAAAAAATTGTGTTAACAAGTACACGTCACTCTTTAAAAATGGTGTTTACTATTAAAAACTAGTCTTCGAAGGAGATGGAAAAAGAAAAGCAATTTTATTCCAAAAAATTTCAAAAATATATTCAAAATCTATAGTCAAAATGTCACAAATCACTAGTTTGCATAATCTTCAAATTCCTCATGGTTTAGCACCTATAGGTTCATGAAAGTGAAGATTTAGTTAAAAAAAATTAGTTCAATGTCAAGTTTGGGCAAAAAGTGTAACCCACTATTATGGGATCACCCTTAAAGAAGCCCTTAAGCAATACTCTCAAGTGTTGATCCAAGTGATCAATCCATCCAAATCAAAAATATTTTTCTTAAACACTCCCCTAAGCTTATCGTAAAAAAATATTCCAATTCTAGGCTTCAAACTAGCTACCTTGCCATGCAAATATTTGGGAATCCCTTTCTTTGTAAATGCTCACAAAAAATCATTTTGGGACATAGTGATAGCTACAATAAATAATCATGTGTCAGCTTGGAGGGGTAAGTGGTTGTCTTTAGCAGCTAGGATTGTTTTGATTAGGCCCATCCTTGCAATAGTCCCAAACTACATCATGTCAGTTCTAAAGCTGCCAAAAATGGTACAGAATGAAATAGAAAGTCGCATCAAAGATTTTCTTTTGAAATCATCTAAGCAAAGAGACAACAAGTCAAAGTTCCATCTCATTTCATGGGAAAATTTTTGTAAAGCAAAAACTTAAGGAGGTAAAAGTTTACAAAATTTATCTACAAGAAACAAGGCATTAGGTTTTAAATTAGCATGGAAATTGTTTGCTAAACCAAAATCTAAGTGGTGTAGAATTATGCAGGACAAATGCTTAGACTCTAATGACCTAGAAAGAATCTTCACTATGCAAAATCCAAGGCCTGGCTCCAAAATGTGGAACTTCCTAATTGAATGTCATGTTTTCATCACTCCTCATCTAACCTAGATTATCAACAATGGAGAAAGGGCTCTTAATATGGCTTCCAATATTTAATTTGGACAAATAAAAATTCTAAACTAACTTTTTTTGACACCTTGAGCTCAATGGTGAGCTCAAATTTTCACCAACATGCTCCAATATGAACCTGCAATACAAATCCATAAAGGGAAACCCCAAAAATTCTAGTATTTTTATCAAGATCTTCTGATTCTCCAAGTCATCTTATGATACAAAAGAACATACTTGATTTTTCAAAATAAACCAATATCTAAAATTCTATATCTATAAATAAACACTAACAAGAAACAATCCCACAAGCTTTGATACCATGTAAGATTTAGTATAGATTGCTCTACACCATACAATATTTGGTTGAAGATGTAGCTACCCAAGATTTAGGAGCTTTAATGAAACTATAAGAGAGATTGAATATGGAGAATAATGATATTCTATCAAAGGATACAAATGTACACTATGATAGATTATAATAAATTAATATTATAATGAGAATCCCTTGGCTATATAGACTAAGGTGAGGTATATGACTAAATAATATTATGAAATATGTCTTATTCTTAATACTTGAGAAATAAAGTTATAAGTATCCTATGTGTACCCTAAGTAAACTTAAATAAACTAGTGTGAATAGGACCTAGGTGGTGAACCAATTAGGTGAAATACCCCATTCACACCAACACATCCATCTCTACAACCTTATGATTCCTATAGGGAGCATCAAAATCCACACAATGGCCTCTATCATGGGTTTGGTACATGGAAATGGTTTCTCATACTAGTATATCACTATTTTCTTTCACAGAGAGCCAACCATGGCATCCACTTGCAAAAAATGGGCTTGGAAGGTATGGAAGAGAGTCCCTTACAATTTAAAACTATCCTTAGAAAGTAAAGTAAAGAGTCCCCTTGGAGTTGAAACCCTATCTACTGCATTAATGGTGATCATTGGCTTCTTTTTAATTTTCCCTACTATACATCCATATTATTTGGTTTTGATTATATTAGGATTAATGTGAGTGATAGGTGGGAGCTTAAAGTAAGCCATTGTTATCAATACTAAGTGCACCCTAGAGAGAGTGAGATATTGTCTCTCTCCTCAATTGATAGCATGGAAACATCCTGAGGATTTTAGGTTTCCTATAGATTAGGATGAATCTCCAAAGAAGGTTTTTCCCTTGATGGTTGGTCCTTGTGATGTCTCACCTAAAATTATCTATATTATTGTTGCTTACTGGGAAAAGGGGTAAAAAATGACATAAAATAAGTTCTAATTCCTAAAAGGGGTGATACACCAGATGTTTGGTGACTTGTATTTACTCAAGCTTGCACAATATGATTTAGAAAGATCAACAAACTATGCAAAATTTAGGTTTTGACATGTTTACATTGGTGTTTCATATAATTTTTTTCAATTTTATGATAATTCTCAAAAGGAAAAAGCATTCACATAGTTGAATTCTAACATGAAACTTAATAGAATAAAAAATACTATGACTTTCAAACTAATGTTTCACTACATAAAAGGTAAGAAATTGAGACATAAGCAAAAGATAAATATTTTATCACAAGGCATAATCAATCAATTCATAACATGCACAAGAAAATAGCTTCAGACTATACACAATTCAATTTTTGACATGTTTGTATCAGTGTTTCATAGAAAGGTTTTTAAGTTTATGATAATTATCAAAAGGAAAGAGCATTCACAATTGAATTCTAATATGAAAATTAATAGAATAGGATAGAATATGACCTACAAACTAATGTTTCACTACATAAAATGAAACAAATTGAGACATAATTCGAGAATAAATTGTTTATCACAAGACAAAATCAATCAATTCATATCATGTACAAGAAAAAAATTTAGACTAGGCCCCTAGATTTTTATTAATCAAAAGGAAATTTTGCAATAGAAAAGAAGTTTGTACAGTAATTCTCTCAGCCAAAACTAAGTTTACAATGCTTGGGAGATTCTAATCCCATGTTATAATGAAATTCTCTTGACAACTAAGGATCTCCACGAAAACTCTTATTCCTTCTTTTATGAAAAAAAAATTGATGATTCATGTAGCCCTACAAAATCATATTTGTGAAAGCAATAATATAATCATGAACATGGTGAAAACTACATAATCTTGTGATGAGGAACATATGTGCATAGTCATATCCATAAAACAACTCCACCACACTAAACTAAATATTATTATTGGGTTGAGGTGATAAAATATAAGAATATGTTGATGTTCTCTTCATATTAATCAAGATTTGAAGCCATCAAAAAATTATATTTACATTCAAAATAATATGATTAGATCTACACCCATTTTTCAAAGCCTCCTTAAAACAAATCATACCTAGAGAGTTGGGGAGTTGAAAATCACATGAAACTCTCATCTTGGAAGTGTTTGGACAAATGGGGATGATTTTTTATAACTCCTAGAAACTCTCCCTCTACATACAATGCACCATAACTCTCTTTTAGCCTTGAAACTTGCTTTATCTATGCTCTTCTTCTTCAACATGGAGAGAAGAAAACATGAAAACCTAAACTTTAGAACTCATCAAAATAAAATTTCCAACTTTTTCCCTCTTTGGTGAGTGGTGTGAGAAACCATTCAAAGTTTATTTTTCAATTTTTTGGGATCCCTAAAACTCATTTGCAAATAATTTTTCTTATAATTTCCTCACAATTTAAGACGTCCAAGGACTTAAAATTCAATTCTTTAACTTTACAAATATTTTTAAGACTTTCCTAGAACTATTTTGATCATGGTGAGGTAAAATATATTAACAACCACATCAACCTTCTATTTGTTAATGGTACTCTGATCATGTAAGGTGGTAGGTGGAGAGGAATAGTAAAAATTGGAAGGAATATTGAAGGTTGGGTTTGGTGATAGAGAATGGTGGCATGTGGAAATCTAAAGTCTATATAAGGAGTAAAATAGAAGTGAGAAATGATAGAAAAGTGAAAAAGTAGAGGGAAGTACAACATCTAGGAAGGATAAAGAGAAGAAAATTTGAGAAGGAGTCATATTGAGAAGCATCCACCCACCACTTTGATCACTTACACAAACTCATGATATTTCTTGTTTCTTCACACTTAGTATCCATGGGAGACTTAGGTTGATGCTTAAGAGATGAAATGGAAGGGTCTGCACATAAAATAATATCGAAGAAAGTGTGGGAGTCATTACTTGGGTATTTTGGTCCATTACATGAGTTACATAGAAAGGGGACATGAAAAGTCTATCTTACCTTGTTTTTATTTCCCTTAAGCAACCTCAAGATTGAGTGTTCTAGAATTTTTGGGCCTTCCCAAGTCGCATCCTCAACAAGAAGATTATTCCATTTGATGAAGTACTTGATTATGCTCCATCCACTCAATTTCCTCATTTGATCTCTATGATTTCTTTGGTACCAATATGAGTTTACCTTCATGATCAAGAGGATGTAGCTTTGGGGATGGTTTTATATGTCTGCCTAATTCTTTCTTCAAGAAAGAAACATGGAACACATTATATATATTTTTATTTTCTTTGATGGTTACAACTCATAGGCCACCTCACCTACACGCTTCAAAACCTTGTATCACCAATAAAAATGAGGCTTCAATTTTCAAATCTTCTTGCAAATTCCATATGCATACAATTTTGTGAAGGGAGTCATCACAATGGATATGTGATGAATAGTGTTGCAATGATTCTCTCCTAAGTGAATCCATTTTATCCACACATTCTACTAGTCTACCACATATTTTATTAGGTATCCTTCTACCCATTTATTTAATTTTTCCATTTGTTTGTCCATTTGAGGGTGATATTTAGTGTTTGGCATGAGTTTGATTCCTAACAATAAAAAGTGGTCTTGCTAAATTAATCTCAATCAATAGTTACCCCTTTCACTCACAATTCTTTAAGGTAGTCCATGAATCCTAAACACTTCCTTAAAGAACACTTTAGCAATCTATGGTGCCTTATAATTTGAGGAAATAGTGAATAAGTATACTAATTGGTGATTAGGTCCATAACCACATATATACAGTCCTTACCTTGGACCTTAGGGAGACCCACAATAAAATTCATTGAGAAACTCTCCCATTTCTACTCAGGGATTAGTAGGGGTTGTAATAGTCTTATTTGGAATGAATACTATATCTTGTTTCATTGGAAAATGGCATATTCCCTAACATGTTGAAGGATGTCACATTTGAGCCCTTTACAAGTGAAATACTCTTTGAATTTCTTGTAGGTTTTTCAATACCCCTAGTGGCCTACTGGTAAGTCATGGGTTGCCCTCAAGAATTTTACCTTCATATTGGATTTTCATACTAAATAAATCCTACCCCTATAGAGAATGAGTTTATAGAATACTGAGTACTTGTCATCTAGTTGCTTCCCTTCTAACACAAACAAAAAATGCATTCTTAGTTTATTTTTCTATGATATTGACCTTCCAATCCATATATATGTCGGTCATTGAGTTCAAGGTGGGTCTTCTAGATAAGGTATCAACAACAATGTTTATTCTCCCCTTAACGTACTTGATATCAAAATCAAATGCTTGAAGTTTTCTCACCCATTTTTTTTGTCACATTCAATATTTTTTGGCTTACAAAATATTTTAATCTATTGTGTACCATCTTGACCATGAATTTATCCCCATTCAGGTATGCCTAAACTTTATTAATGTGTGTATGGTGGTCAACATCTCTTTATCATAGATTGAGAATATCCTTTTCAGTTGCTTGAGTTTCCAACTCTCTAAGGCAATATAGTGTTTGTTTAACATAAGAATGGATCTGATTCCCCCTCTCAAAGCATCACATTCCATAATAAATGGAAGGGAAAACTTAGGAATAGCTAAAATTGGGCATGAGTTCATTACATTTTTTAAGTTTTCAAATTTTTTTGGGTTAATTTCATCCACTTGAAGGCTCCTTATTTTTTTAGGTCTATGAAGGGTGTGGAAAGATAGGAGAACCCTTTAATAAATCTTTTGTAATAATTTCAAAGGCCAAGGAATCTGTACAACTATGTTAGAGTCTTGGGTGGAGGCTTGCCAATAATTTCCTTGACCTTTTTTAGGTTTACTTGCACTCCCTTTACCCTAGGTATAAAATTTCTACCATAGAAAATTCACATTTAGACTCTTTAGAAAAAAGACTCTAGGCTTATAGAATGCCCAAAACCTTATCTATGCACATTAGTTTCTCTTCCTAGATCTTATTTTAGATAATAATTTCGTCAAAAAATCCTTAATTACTTGATGAACACTTGGTTCATGATGAGTCCTAGTGACTATAATTTATGTTCATACAAATATTTCTCCATCTATTTTTATGGACTTGATACACTTAATAAATTATTAAATATCTCTAACTTCTTTAAGAATGGATAGATAATGTGTCTTGGTGTTTATTATTTCAATGATTGAATATACTTGAGTTTTTCTACGATTTCCTAGTTTTATCCATATATGTGTGTGTATGCATTTTTGTGACAAAAATTAACCACAAGATCCAAGGATTGAGCATTTTATATCTCTCTAGAGATGGTCATAAAGGAGAGAAAACCAAATCTAGAGTGGGTTATAGAGCTCTAAAGTGGGTTGTAAGGCTCTAGAGTAGTGTTTTGAGTCATAATTCATCCATTCCTCTTCCAAGTCAAAGATATACCATTTGATTCCACGCCTAAATTTAGTCTTGGTATATATCACACAAAGAGTAGGATAGCCCCGAGTGACTCTAGCTAACTAGTTGTTCTTCATAAAAAAATTGACTTCAAATCCAATTTTCCATACTTTGTTCAGTTTAAAGTTAATTCATCCAAATAACTAAAGTTATTCTTCAAGGGAACTTCCCCTAAAATGGGTCACACCTGTATGACCTCACACCTCCAATTAAAGACATATCCTAGTTAGATGACTAACATTTCTTTCCAAATAAAATATACTGCTAGTCTAAGAATAAAATCAAGGAAAATCTCACTCAAAATTAGTTATTAGCTTAGTTCAATTTAGTTTCTAGTTTGATTCAATCTAGCTAGTGAATAAGTTTTAGATGTATAACAAGGAGCCATTAGATAGGAAACAAATTTCTCTATTCTCTCCATTCTCATTCTTTTCTAGTAGAAATTTAATGTCTCCTTTTAGTACAACCACATGTGGTCCCATTGAATGAAATAAGAATGAAAGTTACATAATTATGTGTTAGATTTGGAAGATTCTTCCTGAAGAGGAGTCGGGCGTACTCTACAAGAAGGAGGTGATTACTCTACAAGAAGGAGGTGATTTTCAAGTAATATTTTCATTTGTTAATTTTATTTGATTATGTGTTGTTATACTGTGTTTTGATTAGAATATTTAATATTCACCATCCATTTCTAGTAGCCTACATGCATTCATAAAATCATAAAAATCTTTAAAATATATAAGTATTTTCCTTTCAAGAATTTACTTTCCACTCTTCAATTTTAATCAACATTTATTTTGGCATGTGCATTTTCTTTTTTTTTATTCATAAGCTACAACATAGTGTTGCTAATTCTTTATTTAAAAAGATTTGTTTTTTCCTATTTCTAATATACATGAGCATTTACTATTATTTTTTTATCCAGTTTTTGTTTCATATGTGTGTTGAATGTACAATAGAATAAATTGTTATTTTATCATGAATCTTTATGATTACAAGCAAAGCAATAAGAAGTAGTATTTTAGCTTGATCAATTTAGAGCATCATTATCATGATTTAGGAATAGGATCGCCACCTTGAGACCCCAAAACCTTACCATAGACTAATTTAGACACCACTTGGGATTGATAAAAGTAAATGATAGGAAACAATATGACTACAACAAATCTATTAGTTCATGTAGGACTAAACCATTATGGGAACATTTTTCAAGCCAAGCAATATAACCTAAAATTCATAGTACTCGTAGTGGCATTAGAAAGTTCTTATGGATATCCTATTGAATTTAAATCTCATACTAGCTCGAATTGAGGTTTATTTTTGAGAAATAGGTCATTCCATAGAGTTCATCTATCAATTCATCAATCCTAAGAAAAGGATATCGATTTTTGATAACCTTCTCATTCAACACCTTGTAGTTAATGCACATGCTCATTGTGTCATCCTTATTTTTCACTAGTACCATAAAGGAATAAAAAGGGCTAGAGCTAGGTTAGATGTGTCCCATTTATAACAATTCCTTAATTTACTTTCAATTTCCTTCATATGTTGTCAGGGATGGTGATAAAGGGGCAGTGATAACATTAGATCCTTCCTCTAGCTCAATACCATGTTTTAAGCCTCTACCATACAACCTCTTGGGAGTGATACTAATAAAAACCTTACAATGCTTTTCCAAGATCTTCTACACCTCCATAGGGAATGATATTTTTCTTTTAGTAGTGTCTACCAACAAGTTAAGCACTACACCACCCAATCTACCTTTCTATGTCTAAAGACTATTTCTATTATGTTTTCTATTATCATACTTGGAATTTTTCTTGTAATTCCATGGATTACCACCTCCTTTCCCTTAAATTAATTTTTATTTGTATGGTCTATAAATTATATACTTATTCCAATGAATTTAACCATTGGATTCCCAAAATCGTATATATCTAATGCTAACAACATAGAAGTAATCCTTCATGTCATAATACCCTAGGGTTAGGTTCAACTATTAGATCTTCTATGTGCCTTGAATTGATAATCCATTGGTTATCATCACATTAAACCCTCAAAGTATTCTATTTTGAGACCCCAACTAGACACCAATCCCTTATAGAATTATGGGCGGCACCAATTTTAATGAGTATAATGACTCTTTTTCCCTTCATAACTACTCAAATTCTAAATGAGTTATATGTTTATGTTCTTGAGAGCTTGGGAAGGGTTCTTCCTAAACCCTCAACTTGATCCTTTATTTTACCTCCTTATCCAACCTCTAGCTCTAGTTCTTCTTCTTTGCTTGGTCACTCAAGTTCCTCAACTCTTGACTATGTTAGAATTGTGAATAAACATGAGATGTAGGATCAAACAATGAAGAAAAAACCTTCCACACAAGAGAGTTCTGCAAAACAATATTTTGTTATTCCTCAACAAGAAAATACTTACAGAATGTGTTGAACACCCAGAATACTGAGAGGGAAAGGGTGAATCAGTATTCCCTTAAACCATTCAATCATTAAACATCTAATTACCAAAGGATATTCAATTTTAATAAAGAGAGAAAGAATTAAAAATTACCAACACCACATAACACATGAACATCGGGATTTTTACTTGGAAAACCCAAAATGGGAAAACCAAGGTGAGGGTTAGCTCACAATATATTATAACAGGTTATAGTATATTTGCATAAATGCTCACTACATGTGGACTCACTGTCCATAAAGAAAAAGATAGAAGAGAGATGGTGGCTCACAACCTATTTTGAAATATTACAATTGCATCTTACATATGCATGAATATAGTCCCATTGAAGCACAATAAACAATCTTTATCTAATTTCAATTCAACACTCTGCCTTGCTCTTCATTCGCAAAACTTTAATCTTCAACTCAACATTCACAACTTAAGTTCACTCTCCTTTGATGATATTCACATGTAGAAAATTTGCAACACACATTAATGTTCATTTCATACTTCAAAACACCAAAAACTATCTAGCATATACATCAAACATAGTATCAATTAGGTCGGCCTAATTAGATGCAACACCCAAAATATAACTTTTCGGCTCCAAAACTTCAATACATATCTTGTGCCAAGATACAAAAATCAAAACAAATTTTAATAGGTTGGCATGGACCTACAATTGATCCCACATAAGACAACAATATTTACTTAACCTTCACATAACATCAAGCGTGTTAGGTTGGCACGACATAAGACCTAATAGAAAAAACCTTCAACTGTGTATCCAAATCTCAACATGTGGGCCTCAAAACTCAATGCCAACTTGAATTCATACTCTACTTCCATCTATCAAATTATCCTCAAAAGTACAAAACCAAAATCTCATCCACGAAGACGTGCAAAATCTCCCACACAACTACACTATAAAGAAAACAACTGTAATTTGCCAGGCCAAAATCTGCTGGTCATAACTTTCAATCCACTTGAAAAAACATGATGAAATTTTGGAATAAAATACATCTAACATCCACCAAAATTATGTTATAAGCGCGGAGTGAAATCTTCATTTGTGGAGTGGTGCAGACCCAAAAACTAGCACACTATAACAATATATACACAAAATTGACATGGTCAATTTTCCTTTACAACTACTTTTACTAGATCAAACCAACTGGCAAAAATATCTTCCTCAACACCTAAAAAACCTATTAGAACTTATCAAAAAATTTTGAAACCAAAAACTTTATATAAGTTACATGTTGAAATCAATGAAAACACTAGAACACATCATTATGTACCTTCCATGCTCATGTTTTCAAACAACACCATCAATGACATTCTTCCAATAGAATGAACCTCAAGAGTCTTCATGGAGATCTAGAGATAATACAATAAGGGTGACCGCTTTATAGGAGCAACCCTAAATGATAAAGGGATTTGATCATGACAAGTGTTTTCATCCTATGTAATGAGATAGAATGATCTAATAAAATCTCGCTTTAGTTAACATAAAAAAGCACTCCTAATTTTAGCTTAAGTACATGAAATTAATTAGACTAATAATCAATTAAATATTAATTGATTATTAGTTAATACATGATTACTCTAACACCCCACTTAAGATGAACTTAGGGAGTAGCTAAAACCCCTAAAAATCCAATGCATAAAAAACAAAGAATGCATGATGGGTCCTAAAAACAAGGCCTAATGAGGTACCCATGTACAAACAATATAATTTCTCACAATTGGAGAAAAAAGGAGAAAAATCATGGGAAAAATCCTCTCCAAAAGAGAGAAAGGAAAATAAAGGACTAAAAATCCTCTAAAATAATATCCCAAAAAAATAGGAACATGAAGAACATCCTTGAAACATGAAGAAGTTGTAGACAACTATTGAATGATGATTGCTATAATACTGAAATAAAGAAACTTCTTTGAAACAAATGATGATCAGGATCAACAAGATAAGAATATGTATTAGTGCCCCCAATGACACTACTTGAATTAGATGGAAAACAAAGATAAAAATATGGAACTTGAAGATACAAATAGCACAGGTACCAATAGTCTAAAGAACATTGATCAAGTGAAAAAGGAAGGTTAGCTCTAGAATCCATCTCATTTAAATGCATGGGTAACTAGTAGCTACATTCACCTAGTACATAGAAACAAGAAATAGATACATAGATCACTCAAAAAATGAACCAAGGAAGCATTAGAACCAACAATAGAATCCCCCCATAATGCAGAAAGGGACAGCCAAGATAGGTCCACTAAAATTATGTGCCACCAAGAAGTGCATGAAGGAGAACCAAGAACATTTGAGCGTGCACATGAAAGTACCTATAAATAAAAAGGGTTTTCAAACTAGGCACACATGTATGAGGCAAGAATCACTAGGATTAGATGTTTTCATGGAAGGAACACTCACTTAACAAAAGTGTGATGGAAAAACAAAGGAACTCACAACCCACCTGTTAGAACTGTAAAATTTTGAAATTTTACAGTCTATTTCATTCAAGAGTTCCAGCATTGAGTCCTCATCATAAGAATAAAATTCCCTCTTTGTATTGTCTTGCTTATTTTCTGTCATAAAATTCATTGAGTCCATCAAGTCCTTCATTTTTCATTAAAAGACCCGAATCGGCAAGACATTGTAAAAGTCCCCCCAACCTAATTTTCACTAATATATGTTTGTTGCAGACTATCGGCAGGACAATTATCTTGTTTCGGCGACAAAAGGAGTCATTTCGATAAAGGGAATCATTTTCAGAGTGAAGTCATAGTGAATACATTGTGTTTCGCCGACTGGTGCATGTAGAAGTGTATTGATCAAGCTAAAGATGTTCTAGAGAATGTCTTGGCGAAGAATTTTTCTTGCCGACAGGCATCCAGAAAAATATATATCGGCATATGTTGGGGCATTGGTGTAATGTCAGGGCGAAGACAATATGTCATACCGACTAATGCATAAAGGGGTTGTTTTGGCCAGACTGATTGGTATCGGCGTGAACTCATAATGAAATCATTTTGTCTTACCTACTGGCTTGCAAGCAATTGTCTTGGTAAGACTTATATGCATTGGGGAAGGTCTTAGCGAAGTGGCTATTGTTTTGCCGAACCAAGTTCAAGGATATTCAAAAGCTATCAATGAGGAGTTATAGAGTCTTGCCGAGTTAAATATTATGTCGATAGAGATTTGCATTGCTGGGAGAGGAAATTTTTGGTATAAGTTTCACCAAAGTATGAATATTATACCGACAGGTAGTTTGGGGTGAGTTTTGCCGAATAGGAGTAATCTGGAGGAATGATTTCGGTAAGACATTGGGGGTCGGTATAAGTCTTCCCGAAGGTTCATTGTCTTGCCGAGAGTATTGTTTCATTGGTTAGGTTTATTTCTTCGATGAGAAAACTTGGTGGACATGCCGAAATGAGAATTCATCGGTGAAAGGGTGATTTTGTCTCAGCGACTGGAAAATGCTTTGAAGAATGCATATCGTTTTGGCACCATGAAGTCTATGTAATATCTCCCCGACTTGAAATTGTCACAACGACATGAAAAATAGAAGCAATAGTCATCGAGTTGATATCAGGTGTCGGTAAGACTATAGAGTGTCTTGGCGAATGGTGAAATAAACGTTGAAAAGGGATTTCTCCCCATATTTGAAATTTTCTCATCGATAGGACACTTGATGCGACAGTGCCAGTTTCAAAGGAGGTTTCATTCATGCTTCATTAATGGCGTGATGGGATAAAATAGTAATGACAATAGTGTTTTAATCAGTTCTTCATTTCTGAATTGATTGCTGCCGAATTGGCATGCTGAACAGAGAACCGGGACATTTTTCAGTTTAGCTCAAGCAGAACACTGTAAGTAATTGCTTCTTTGTTATTCGCATTTTGATTCTGTAAACTTGAAAATGGAATCTTCTGGTTCTGGAAAGGGTAAGGGTAGAAAACTTGGTGAGAGTAGTCAGTCAAAGGGAAAGAAACAAAAGACTGATACATAGCACAAAGGCATTGAACGGAGGTTGAACCAAGACCTCATTGAACAATTACCTGGTTCAGGGCTTAAAGCTAGAAGGTCCACACAACTTAGGGCAGAAGTTGATAAGCTAGATGATAAATGCAAGTTCATAGGTGATGTCTGGACTGCTATAAGGGGGTACGAGCTTTTCAATTTCCACTACCATAGGAGGAATCGTTTTGAGCTAGTCTGTAATCCATGGAGGCTGAATGTAGGGAAATTGGTATGCCCTAATGTATTCATTAATGCTAAATTGGTAAACTTCCTTGCTGATCATTATGATCCAAAGTATAAAGCAATATGTGATCCTTCTGGAAAACCACAGCTACATGTGTCAAAAGAAGCTATTGGTGAGGTTTTCAAATTGGAAGGGTTTTGCAACGAGGAAATCAATTATGAGCAGTTGTATAAGGAATTTTCCTGAATGGATACAAGTTACAAGGGTTGGAGGTTACCAATTCATAGGGTTAAATAGGGTAACGAGCCAGAACCTCTGGAAGATAGTGAAGGGCCTCCTTATCATGTAGATTTGTTTGAACCCTATATGAAGTACACATATTTTTCAATGTGTTAGGTTTTAGGGATGGATGCTCCTGAATTCATGTCAATGGTGCCAATGGTTATCACAGCAGATATTCAATATCACAATTCTAGGCCATTTGATTATGCTTCATATATTTCTAAGGAGCTTGATTCAGGATTGATGGCTATAAAAGGTGGAGCTTCTATTGTTCATCTCAGAAATTATTCTTTGTTGATGCATTTAGTGTTATATTTCAGACATGAGTTAGGGGTATGGCCTCCAGAGATGAGAATTTCTCATATTGGTAAGGAGGGTGAAGCATTTCCTGTTAAGTTATGGACTGCTATTTGGGACAACAGGTTTGTTGGTTCTAGTTCCATTCATTTTGAGGAGCATTTTGTAAAAACATTGTATAAATTGTATCATTATCCTTGTAACTATTCATTGACTGATGAGATCAAAAGATTCCTTCAGCCTAAAGACTTCAATGGGCCAATTGACCATAATTGGGGAGACTGGTATTGTTTGGAGGGAGCTACAGTAATTAGAGTATATGGATTTGAAGATGCTCCTTTCATTCTGCCAAGGACAGTTCCAAACAGGGTTGCATATTTGGAAATTGTCAAAAAAATGGATTACTGTAGTGTGATGCATTTTAGTTCTTTTGGGAAGCAGGATTTTATGCCTAGTACTTTGTGTTTTGGTGATTTCACTGTGTTGGCTAAAGAGGGATATAACTCAATCCTTGATAGATTATTGCAGTATAACATGAAAAGAGGACCAATCAGGAAATACTTTGACCCTAAAGGATATATCAATTTAGCCAAAGAGAGGATTAACTTTGGAGGGTATCAGCATGTACCCTATCCTTTTGATGATATGATCAAAAATCTGGATGAAGATGAAGCAGAAATGGTAGTTGAAAGGTATAACCAGGGGCTACAAGATATTGAGCTATTGTCTGCTGGAGATGAAGAAGCACCAAGAGCTAATGTGCCACAGGGTAGAACAGAAAAGGTATCCAGGATGAGGACTCAGCAGTATGTCTACCCTGTTAGAGAACAAAGTATTGAAAGTGGTGATGTTGATACAAGGCACATGGAGTATAGATCATTTGTCTTTGATGATGAGTTTATACATTCCCAAGAGTTCAAGGCATTCTTGTACAAGCAGAAGGGGAAGGAAATAAGGGAGAATGTTGATGATGTTCCTTTACGAAATGAGGAACAATTGTTGGCTCAATTGAGAAGATGTGTGGATGATGAAATGACAAATATGACTCCTGAAGTGGGGAGGAAAATGTTGGAGGATGCTGGTGTCATGATCTTTCCTGGTCTTGATTTGAACTCTGCATTGGTCTTTGATAGTTTCTTGAAGGGCAGTAATGCTACTCATAAGCTTGATAAGGAAAAGGTGACAGAAGTGTATACGGGCTCTAAGTATAATACTGATGAGGGATCAATGTTGATGTGGGCTTTGTACCCACCCCACAGGAAATCAGTGGTACTTGATACAGAGAAGGCATTTGGCCATGTATTGACTCTAAAGGTTGGATAAGCTGATCTTGTAGCTACTGCAGATATTGGGGTAAATATTGCAAAGTTGAATAAAGCACAAATTCCACAGTTGATAAAAGAAAGAGAAATGTATAAAGAAAATAATGAGAAATTGCTGAGAGAAAATGACAGACTCAAAGACTTGGTTGGTGTTTCAATGGGGACAACCAAAATGATCACTCAAGGAGAAAGATCTCAGGAAAAAGACCATTGGGTAGGTTAAAGTGCTTATTCTCATGGAAATCATGATGCTATTGCTGCAATTGTCAAGAAGAGGTAGGATCATTTGACATCCTGGTTGAATAAATTATGGGGAAAATACTCTCATACTCTTGCTACATTGGAGGAGAACACAAGGATGGATGGATGAATCATGGAGAAATTTCATGAGTTGGCTCAAAGTGATGAAGCTAGCAGTTCTGTACTTGAAGTTGTAAATCATATAATCAAATCGCCATCGAAATTTCTATGATGAATTGCAAGGGGATGAACATGGGTTAATTGCAGCTGCTGAAAAAATTGTAATTACATTTTTTGATGATAATGGGGATTTGAAAGAGGCCACTAGATGGAAAAATAAATGTGAGTCAATGCTGAATGAAATCATGAAGATAGCTTCTACAGAGGATACAGCATTGGAAGAAGTGAGTAAGCAAAATGAGGAAATGGTCAAGATGGAAGTTACGATCCAGAATGTTGTTGGAGATGTGGACACATATGAGCACCAAGATTATTTGGACCACCTCAATAAGACTCACTTATGGCTAAATAGAGCCTAGTTATTCTCTATCTTTTGTTTTATAATATGTATTTTCTATTTCCAAAAGGATGCTTCCTTTCATATTCTCAACGTATAAATGTCCATTTTGAAAGCAATATGCAAACGATAGAGGTAGAGTAGGATAGAGAATAGAAAATACGATGGAACACCATGTTTCACAGGGCTGAGACTCTAATGTATGTTTTGAAGCCATGGAGATATCAATGAAAATCATCTAATTTACTGGCGTATTCTGGTGTCAATTGTTGTGTTGTGCCTATTGAAAGAATTATTTGAGTTGTCTCTAAGATTGATGTTGCTTGGTTATTTAGATCAACATAACAAGTTTATGTCTAGTTTATCAATACGTATTTTCTGTATCTGTGTGATTGGTTGATAGGTTCTTTCAAGGAAGGATTAAATCCTTTTGATTAATCACAGTAATCAGGGAATTTCATTTAGATCATTAAGAAGAACTTAATAATCACAACCTTGCATTTTTATACTGGTTATAAATAAAATATGCCAAACAATATGAATGAATCCAGAAAGAAGTCAGTTGTTTAAGATTTCATTTGACTCCGTATATTATATAAGGCACTGGTCTCACCATTTCCATCATTTAGTTTTATTCATACTTTTTTACATATGTTAACTAAGCATATTAGGATTTAGTTTTGAATGCTGGTATACAATATATACCAAATTTGTTTTATTTTGTCCATTCTAATCTGCCATCGTGGACAAATCACGGCATGAAGAGAAGATCAATAGTCAAGCCTGCTTTATTTGTTATAGGTACACTCGCCTAGGTCTAGCAGCACCTGGAGAGTAGAAGGTTTAATTGTTTCAAACCTTGTTTTGTTACCCTAAAATGTCGTGGAAGCTTGGCAGCCTTTTGTGGTTCAAACCTACGTTTTTGAGAGCTAACAAATTGGTGACTCTACTAGGGATAACAAAGAATTTGCACCTTAATCATAGAGTCAGAAGTCCTATATACAGACTCTGCTGGGAATACTAAGTAACAATCTTTTTCTCACTTTCAAGAAAGTGAGTGGCGAATCTGATTAAACATTGCAATATGAATGGAAGAAGGTCTCAATTTAGGGGAGGACATTTTGGAGCTCCTCCTGGTAATAGTAAGTGGGCACATAAAGATGATAAGGCTGATAAGGGTAAAGGGAAAAGTGAGGACATGTACTTCACAAACAAAGATAAATCATCAATACCTTTTGGTGAGAATTTTTTTGACACATGGAAAGATAATTCATCTGAAGAGCCTTGTACCTCAGAAGATCAAAAAAATCCTTTTTACAACCCTCAAAAATAGGCCGAGTTTGAATCTAGACTCGAGGCTGAACGACTCAGGATTCAATATGAATATGACCAAAAAATGGTAGGTAATCAAAATGGGCCTGCTAATAAGGAAATTCATCAAGAGGATTATGAATCTTTAAGTTATGAGGAAGTTAGGGCACGGTATGAATCTTAGAGAAAGGAAAGGGAAGAGCAGGAAAAGGCCCAAATGATTCAAGCAATGAGGGAATTCAAACTACAGAAAGCTCAAAACATTCCTCACACATCTGGTTTTCCTCCAAAATATGTACCACCCCATAGATAGGGTAATCATGGTGCTGGGTATTCTGAACCACCAAGGATTCCTCACCATCAAATTGGGAATCAACATAGACAGCCAAATCACCCACCTTATATTCCCACTAAACATGCAAATAATTATCCACCTCCTGGTCAACGTCATGTGCCACAGCAAAATATGTATTACAATAATCCTATATACCAATATCAGCACCCACCTAATCCTCCTCCTTATCAATACACAACCATGATTAGACAGTTTGATCTAGTAGGGTTTCAATTATACCCCTATCCCATGGATAGCAATTGGAGAGGTTTAGTACCAAAGTTTATAGGAAGTAATGCAATCACAGCTGAGGATCATTTAAGGAATTTCAATGCCTTCATTCAGGATTTGGATGTACCTTATGAAGATTTGCATATGAGATTATTCATGATGTCCCTTATTGAGGAAGCTAGGGATTGGTTCAATAGCCTGGCAACAACTTTTATTTATTCTCTCCAGATATTTCAGGATCAATTCCTTAAACAATTTGGGAATTTGAGTGCACCAGACGCTACTCTCCATGAACTAATGTGAATTCAGAAAGGTCAGAATGATTCAGTCTTTTATTTTAACAAAAGATTCAATAAACTGCAGAATAGAATACCTCCAAGATCAAAGTTACCAAACTCTGTAGCATTAAGTGTTTACCTAAATGCATTTGACCCTAAAAAAGGATATGAGTCGAGAAACAGATTTCCAAGGGACTTAGCTAAAGCAAAAAAGATAGCATTAACAATTGAGAATAACAGAAAGGCTGCTAGGATAATGAATAAGAGAGATAACCCTAGAGTTCCTCAACAAAACAATAATTTTCAATATAAGCAGGAGAATACATATAGGAATGAAGGACCAAGGCCGAGGTTGCATGACATGCCCTACAACACAAACTAGAAGGATGGAAAACCTATAACAGATAGGCCTAGAAGCAAAGAAACTCCTGATCCATTGAAGAAGAATGGAACATATATGGTGAATAGTAATTATTTTTGTGAAGTTTGTGATAAACCACACTCCCCTGATTATTGTGTAGTAGCTCAAATAATGCAGGAAGAAGGAGTGTTAATGGGAGATGGTGGAGAAGATCATATAATTTACTTAACTTCAAATGCTTCTCACCATGTTGAGGAGAAGTACTCATCTTCAGAAGAGGGAGGTTATGAGTATGATGTTGCAGAACAAAGGTACAATGTCCATATGGCTGAGTAGCATGTTTTTTCTAACTCTGAGGATGATTATGTACAATCACCATCTATTGAGGTTCCTACTCACAATAATGTGAGGAGACTTACTAAGGAAGAGATAGAAAGATTGACTGTTGCTGCAGTAGAAAAAGCCAAGAATAAGTACTGGTTGAGAAGTAGGACAGTAAATGAGAATGAAGGTGTCCCTAGGGGTATTTTTATGAAAGATCAAAAATTTGTGCAAGGAGTTCCAAAGAAAACTGAAAATAAACAACGTGAGGAAAGCAAACAAAATCCTGTCCAAAAGGATGTAGTAAAAGAGCTACATAAATAAATTCAAAAAACTGATCAATTAGGTAGAGGAGAAAAAGAAGTGAACAAAGGAGAAATATCAAAACAAAAGAAAGTGATTAAGGTAGAAGGTTCTTCTTTTGATTTCACTCAAGCCTTGTCTCAGGTAAAGATGTTTGTCCCACTTCTAGAAATGATGAAAATTAAGGAGTACAGGGACAGTGCAGTGCAATTGATAACAAATGAAAGTGAAAAAAATGTAAGTACTGAGAATAAAATGGTTGCTAAAAATAAGCAAGATAAAGTAAACATCCTAGAAATCTGCTTGAGTAATGTATTAACAAGTCTACCACAGGTTGATCCTTTCTTTATCACATTACTCATAAATAATAAATTATTGAGGAATTGTATGATAGATTCTGGTGCCTCCATGAATATTATTCTAGTAGGAGTGATGAAACAACTAGGCATGTGGGTGGATACACATGAAGGAAAATGTTATGCAATGGATAACTAACCTGTTCATGTGGTTGGTATAATGAAAGATGTAGAAGTTAAGTTAGCTGCTTACCCTCAAGTAGCTTACAATATTGATATAACAATGATAGACACCCCTCCACAATTTGGTATGCTTTTATCAAGGAAATGGATGGCGGTTATTGGTGGAAATGTCCAGTTCGATCTATCTTATGCAACCATTCCTGTAAATGGCCAAAAAATGAAATTGTACAGGGAACCGAGGATGAATCAGCTCATTGACTATGTGCCACAAGACCAAATCAACTGTTTTTGTGATGTTGATCTTGGGAGTTTCAAAATAGAACCAGCACAGCCAGAATTGACTAATAGTGATCCTATTGAGAAGCATGCTGCAAGGAATCACAATGGTGTGTGGAAGATGTATTTTGATGGAGCCTGTAGCCAAGAAGGAAATGGAGCTGGGATAGTATTTGTTTTTCCTGAAGGTATTACATTTAAGTATTCATTCTTGTTAATTTTTGAATGCACAAATAATATGGCAGAGTACGAAGCTCTGTTAACTGGATTGAATATAGCGGTGAAGCATAAAATAAAGTTGTTGGCTATTATAGGAGATTCAGAGTTAGTTGTCTCACAAATTAAGGTGAAGTATACAACAAAAAACAAAAGACTAAAGCAATATAGAAATTTTGTATGGGATACAATAGAATTTCTTGATGCTTTCTCGATTGAGTGGGTAGATAGATCGAAGAATATAATGGCAGATTTTCTAGCTAATGTAGCATTGAAGAGAGATGATGTTACATTAACAGGAGTGTCACAAATTGAATTCAAAACAAGGCCTGTTGTGCCTGATAATGTATATAGTTGGAAAGTTTTTAATGATGACACAGATCTTTTGAAATTCCTCCACTATATAGACCATTATGAAGCCCAAGAGATCGACTTCAATGCCTTCGTTGAAGAAGTTGATGGAAAAGAGACAGTATTTGGAAAAGAAATCTTACAGCTCAAAACAAATAAGATTCCTAAAGGCTTGGTGGCATTAGAGATGGTATATGATGGAAGTGATTGGTCTTTAATGAAAAAAACATTAGTTGGAAGGGATGATATTGAAGAAATTAATTTGGGAATTGAGATGGCACCAAAAAAGGTGTACATAGGTAAAAAGATAAGTCCTGCAATTAGAAGAATTTTGATAGAATTGTTGAGAAAGTATAAACATGTGTTTGCTTGGTCTTATGAAGATCTAAAATCATATAGAGAAGACTTGTTTCAGCATGAAATACCATTGAAGCCAGATGCTAAACCATTCAGACAAAAGCAAAGGCCTATAAATCCAACTCTAGAACCTAAAATGTAGGAGGAATTGGCGAAGCTCAGAGATGGTGGAATTATTAAGCCAATTAGACATTCAACATGGGTGTCAAATCTGGTCCCTGTCAGAAAGAAAATGGAGACATTAGATTATGTGTATATTTTAGAAATCTAAACATAGCCTCCCTTAAAGATAATTATCATTTGCCTAATATGGAGGCCATATTGCATAAAGTGACAGGCTGCGAGTTGTTGTCCATGATGGACGGATTTTCAGGGTATAATCAAGTTAAAGTTAAGGAGTCTGAGCAATACAAAACTACATTCACAACTCCTTGGGGAACATATGTTTATCTGAGGATGCCATTTGGTCTTACTAATGCAGGGGCAAATTTTCAAAGAGCAATGGATGTGGCATTTGCTGATTTGATCAATATTCTCATGGTGGTGTATCAGGATGATCTCACTGCTTACTCCAAGAAGGTTGAGGATCATGTTCATCATTTGGAAAAGGTGTTTATAAAAGCCCTTGAGTATGGTATTAGATTAAACCACAAGAAGTGTAATTTTGTTGTCACAGAGGGTAAGCTTTTGGGGCATATTGTTTCAAAGGAAGGGATTAGAATAGACGCTGAAAGGGTGGAGGCTATTGATAAAATCCTTGTCCCTAAAACTATTAAGGCAATATAGTCATTTTTTGGATAGATTAACTTTGTTAGAAGGTTTGTTTCTAATTTTGCTGAGATTATTAAACCTATATCAAAAATGTTAAAGAAAGGACAAAAGATAGAATGGACTGCAGAAGCTTTGGAAGCTTTTGCATCTATAAAATGAGCTATCAAGGAGGCTCATGTTCTCAAGTCGCCTGAATTTTCAAAACCTTTCCAGACTTTTTCATTTGCCTCAATGCACACTGTTGCAGTTGTTATGCTACAAAAGAATAAAGATGGTCATGAGCAGCCGGTATCTTTTTTCAGTAAGTCATTACAGGGATCTGAATTAAAGTATGATATAATGGAGAAGCAAGCATTTGTGCTGGTGAAAGTTGTAAAAGCTTTCAGACCATATCTTGTTGGAGCAAAGGTAGTTGCTTATGTTCCTCATGCAGCAGTAAAAGATATTCTAACACAGTCTGAAGTAACATGTAAAAGATGCAAATGGATTAACAAAATTCAGGAATTTGACCTGGAGATTCAAATTACTAAACTGGTCAGAGGTCAAGGTTTGGCTAAACTAATGGCAGAGGCAAATATTGAAGTGAATCAGATTTGCAATGGAGAAGAAGAAAATGTAATTGCAAGCATCAAGCACACTCGATGGTATACAAATATCATGTATTATCTTAAATACATGAAGTGTCCAGAGGGAATGAATGATAACCAGAAAAGAACGCTGAAGTTGCAGGCGTCAAAATATGTTTTTATGGATGGGGATTTATTTTGGAAAAATAGGGATGGTGTATTACTATTATGTCTGGATGAATTTCAATCTAAACATGTTTTGAGTGAAATGCATGAAGAAGTGTGTGGAGGACATTAATCAGCAAAGACAACAGCTCATAAAATCCTCAGGGCAGGGTATTATTGGCCTAAGATTTTTAATGACTCCTTTGCATATGTGAGAAAATGTGAAGCTTTCCAGAAGTTCTCTGGAAAGCTGAAATATCAGGAAGCTTTGCCACTTCGACCTTTGCAAGCTGATGCCCCTTTTCATCAATGGGGAATCGATTTCATTGGAGAAATACAAGAAAAATTAAGTGGTGGACATAGGTGGATATTGGTGGCCACTGATTATTTTACCAAATGGGTAGAGGCCATCCCAACTAAACAAGCTACAAGTAAGATGGTAACATAGTTCCTAATGGATAATATCATTACTAGATTTGGTACACCAATAAGGTTGATTACTGACAATGGGATGTGTTTTAGATCAGATGAATTTAGAGGCTTCTATAGCACATATGGAATTGCCATTTCTTATGCAGCCCCTTATCATCCACAAGCAAATGGACAGGTGGAATCTAGCAATAAGAGTCTTCTCAAGATTATAAGAAGGATGTTAGGTTAGAATAAGAAGGCTTGGGATTTAAAATTAAGATTGGTTGTATGGGCTGATAGAATTACAGTGAAGAAGGCAATTGGGAAGTCCCCATTTGAGTTAGTATATGGAGCACAAGCCAGGATGCCTTTGCAGAATTTGTTACCAGTTTACAGGTTTGTTCTTCAGGAAGATTTCGATATTCCTGAACCCATGGAGGAAAGAATGGAGCAGTTAGCTGAACTGGATGAAATGAGGAGAATGGCTCAAAATAAAAATATAAAGTTGCAGACACAGATGAAATATTTATTTGACAAAAGGGCAAAGGATAGGAAATTTGGAGAGAGTGATCTGGTGCTGATGTGGAATGCAAGGTGCCAGGAAAAGGGAAAACATGGGAAGTTTGAAGCCTTATGGCTAGGGCCTTTTGTAGTGATTGGAAAGAAAGGTGAAGACTCATACTATTTGTAGAATATGGCTGGTGAGGATCAGGAATTTCCTGTACATGGGAAATTTCTGAAAAAAAATTCTCTTGAAATAATACAAAGGATTAAAGGTTGTCAGTGCATGGACAACTTTTGATGATCCTCTATGAAATTCTTTTCCATGCACAGTAGTTTAGGGAATAAAAGGAGTAGGATTTGCAAGTACATGGACAGTCCTGATTTTCCTTCTTTTGAAATAAATTCTTCCATGTATAGTAGTATAGGGTCTCATTCATTGTCATTGCCATTTGTTCCTTTCTGCTCACATGTTCCATCACTTAGAGTTTGGTCTGCTCACCCAGTAATCTAAATCCTTGTAATTATTTTACTATCATTCATCCCCAGATGGAGCCACTGTTAGAACTATAAAATTTTGAAATTTTATAGTCTATTTCATTCAAGAGTTTCAGCATTGAGTCCTCATCATAAGAATAAAATTCCCTCTTTGTATTGTCTTGCTTATTTTCTGTCATAAAATTCATTGAGTCCATCAAGTCCTTCATTTTTCATTAAAAGACCCGAATCGGCAAGACATTGTAAAAGTCCCCCCGACCTAATTTTCACTAATATATGTTTGTTGCAGACTATCGGCAAGACAATTATCTTGTTTCGGCGACAAAAGGAGTCATTTTGGTAAAGGGAATCATTATCGGAGTGAAGTCATAGAGAATAAATTGTGTTTCGCCGACTGGTGCATGTAGAAGTGTATTGATCAAGCTAAAGGTGTTCTGGAGAATGTCTTGGCAAAGAATTTTTCTTGCCGACAGGCATCCAGAAAAATATATATCGGCATATGTTGGGGCATCAGTGTAATGTCAGGGCAAAGACAATATGTCATACCGACTAATGCATAAACGGGTTGTTTTGGCTAGACTGATTGGTATCAGCGTGAACTCATAACGAAATCATTTTGTCTTACTGAATGGCTTGCAAGCAATTGTCTTGGTAAGACTTATATGCATTGGGGAAGGTCTTAGCGAAGTGGCTATTGTTTCGCCGAACCAAGTTCAAGGATATTCAAAAGCTATCGGTGAGGAGTTATAGAGTCTTGCCAAGTTAAATATTATGCCGATAGAGATCTGCATTTTCGGGAGAGGAACTGTTCAGTATAAGTTTCACTGAAGTATGAATATTATACCTACAGGTAGTTCAGGGTGAGTTTTGCCGAATAGGAGTAATCTAGAGGAGTGATTTCGGTAAGACATTGGGTGTCGATATAAGTCTTCCCGAAGGTTCATTGTCTTGCCGAGAGTATTGTTTAATTGGTTGGGTTTATTTCTTTGGTGAGAAAACTTGGTGGACACGCCAAAATGAGAATTCATCGATGAAAGGATGATTTTGTCTCAGCGACTGGAAAATGCTTTGAAGAATGCATATCAGTTTGGCACCATGAAGTCTATGTAATATCTCCCCGACTTAAAATTGTCACAGTGACATGAAAAACAAAAGCAATAGTCGTCAAGTTGATATCAGGTGTCGATAAGACTGCCGAGTGTCTTGGAAAATGGTGAAATAAACGTTGAAAAGGGATTTCGCCCCATATTTGAAATTTTCTCATTGATAGGACACTTGATGCAATAGTGCTAGTTTCAAAGGAGGTTTCATTCATGCTTCATTAATGGCGCGATGGGATAAAACAGTGATGACAGTAGTGTTTTAATCAATTCTTCATTTCTGAATTGATTACTGGCAAATTAGCATGTTGAACAAAGAACCAAGACATTTTTCAGTCTAGCTCAAGCAGAACACCGTAAGTAATTGCTTCTCTATTATTCGCATTTTGATTCTATAAAATTGAAAATGGAATCTTCTGGTTCTGGAAAGGGTAAGGGTAGAAAACTCAGTGAGAGTAGTCATTCAAAGGGAAACAAACAAAAGACTGATACAAAGCATGAAGGCATTGAATAGAGGTTGAACCAAGACCTCATTGATCAATTACCTAGTTCAGGGCCTAAAGCTAGAAGGTCCGCACAACTTAGGGTAGAAGTTGATAAGCTAGATGATAAATGCAAGTTCATAGGTGATGTCTAGACTACTGTAAGGGGGTATGAGCTTTTCAATTTCCACTACCATAGGAGGAATCATTTTGAGCCAGTCTGTAATCCATGGAGGTTGAATGTAGGGAAATTGGTATGCCCTAATGTATTCGTTAATGTTGAATTGTTAAAATTGCTTGCTAATCATTATGATCCAAAGTATAAAGCAATATGTGATCCTTCTGGAAAACCACAGATACATGTGTCAAAAGAAGCTATTGGTGAGGTTTTCAAATTGGAAGGGTTTTGCAATGAGGAAATAAATTGTGAGGAGTTGTAGAAGGAATTTTCTAGAATGGATACAAGTTACAAGGGTTGGAGGTTACCAATTCATAGGGTTAAATAGGGTAACAAGCCAGAACCTCAGGAAGATAGTGAAGGGCCTCCTTATCATGTAGATTTGTTTGAACCTTATATGAAGTACACATATTTTTTAGTGTGTCAGGTGTTAGGGATGGATGCTCCTGAATTCATGTCAATGGTGCCAATGGTTATCACAGCAAATATTCAATATCACAATTCCAGGCCATTTGATTATGTTTCATATATTTCTAAGGAGCTTGATTCAGGATTGATGGCTATAAAAGGTGGAGCTTCTATTGTTCATCTCAAAAATTATTCTTTGTTAATGCATTTAGTGTTATATTTCGGATAGGAGTTAGGGGTATGGCCTCCAAAGATGAGAATTTCTCATATTGGTAAGGAGGGTGAAGCATTTCCTATTCAGTTGTGGACTGCTATTTGGGACAGTAGGTCTGCTGGTTCTAGTTTCATTCATTTTGAGGAGCATTTTGTAAAAACATTATATAAATTGTATCATTATCCTTGTAACTATTCATTGACTGATGAGATCAAAAGATTCCTTCGGCCTAAAGACTTCAATGGGCTAATTGACCATAATTGGGGAGACTGGTATTGTTTGGAGGGAGCTACAGTAATTAGAGTATATGGATTTGAAGATGCTCCTTTCATTCTGCCAAGGATAGTTCCAAATAGGGTTCATATTTGGAAATTGTCAGACAAATGGATTACTGTAGTGTGATGCATTTTAGTTCTTTTGGGAAGCAGGCTTTTATGCCTAGCACTTTGTGTTTTGGTGATTTCGCTGTGTTGGCTAAAGAGGGATATAACTCAATCCTTGATAGATTATTGCAGTATAACATGAAAAGAGGACCAATCAGGAAATACTTTGACCCTAAAGGATATATCAATTCAGCCAAAGAGAGTATTAACTTTGGAGGGTATCAGCATGTACCCTATCCTTTTGATGATATGATCAGAAATTTGGATGAAGATGAAGCAAAAATGGTAGTTGAAAGGTATAACCAGGGGCTACAAGATATTGAGCTATTGTTTGCTGGAGATGAAGAAGCACCAAGAGCTAATGTGCCATAGGGTAGAATAGAAAAGGTATCCAGGATGAGGACTTAGCAGTATGTCTGCCCTGTTAGAGAACAAAGTATTGAAAGTGGTGATGTTGATACAAGGCACATGGAGTATAGATCATTTGTCTATGATGATGAGTTTATACATTCCCAAGAGTTCAAGGCATTCTTGTACAAGCAGAAGGGGAAGGAAATAAGGGAGAATGTTGATGATGTTACTTTGGGAAATGAGGAACAATTGTTGGCTCAATTGAGAAGATGTGTGGATGATGAAATGACAAATATGACTCCTAAAGTGGGGAGGAAAATGTTGGAGGATGCTGGTGTCATGATCTTTCCTGGTCTTGATTTGAACTCTGCATTGGTCTTTGATAGTTTCTTGAAGGGCATTAATGCTACTCATAAGCTTGATAAGGAAAAGGTGATAGAAGTGTATACGGGCTCCAAGTATAATACTGATGAGGGATCAATGTTGATGTGGGCTTTGTACCCACCCCATAGGAAATCAGTGGTACTTGATACAGAGAAGGCATTTGGCCATGTCTTGAATCTAAGGGTTGGAGAAGTTGATCTTGTAGCTACTACAGATATTGGGGTAAATATTGCAAAGTTGAATAAAGCACAAATTCAGCTGTTGATAAAAGAAAGAGAAATGTATAAAGCAAATAATGAGAAATTGCTGAGAGAAAATGATAGACTCAAAGACTTGGTTGGTGTTTCAATGGGGACAACCAAAATGATCACTCAAGGAGAAATCTCTCAGGCAAAAGACCATTGGGTAGGGTCAAGTGCTTATTCTCATAGAAAGCATGATGCTATTGCTGCAATTGTCAAGAAGAGGAAGGATCATTTGACATCCTAGTTGAATAAATTGTGGGGAAAATACTCTCATACTCTTGCTGCATTGAAGGAGCACACAAGGATGGAGGGATGAATCATGGAGAAATTTCATGAGTTGGCTCAAAATGATGAAGCTAGCAGTTCTGCACTTGAAGTTGCAAATCATATTGTAGACACTGAAATCTGGTCTAAGCCTGCGACTTCAATATTCTTCATAATTCCTATTCTTCATGGTCATGATTAAATAATCTTAATTATTTAATTAATTCATCTTAACATTAATTCTTCTATTGATTAAATAATCTTAATTATTTAATTAATTCATCTTAACATTAATTCTTCTATTAATTAAATAATCTTAATTATTTAATTAATTCATCTTAACATTAATTCTTCTATTAATTAAATAATCTTAATTATTTAATTAATTCACACTTTTCTTTATTCTATCTAATTAATTAAATAAACATTTTTTATTTAATTATGTTACTAATTAACCTTATCCTTCTTGTCAAATTAAATAAATTCTTATTTAATTTACTCTTTATCATATTTCAACATAATTAAATAAATTTCTTATTTAATTATTCATTTAAATCCCTTCATCATTTAATTAAATAAATCTTATTTATTTAATTATTCTTCGAATATCGAGTCTTGGATTAAATGAATTATTTAATTCATTAATTCTATTTTAACGCATTCCTCTATATTTTAGATAATTATGTGAGTTATCTAAGTATTCACTTTTACTCGACTCAACATCTATTTTAATCACTCAGTTAACTCTTCATTTGATGTCTAAGTGGTTGTCTCGAGTAATCTCTTCGTCAGATCATTCAATCGTCCAGTTCTAACTTATTTGAGTGTACATGTGGATTAATTAAATATTATTATTTAATTAATTAAACCTCGTGCATGCATTCGAACAGAGAGTCATTATAATCAATCTTCATCTTTGTTATGCAAAGATATTTCTTATGTTTTCGAATGCTGAACTGAAGATTAAATCATTTATTTAATCTTTAATCCTATTTCTAGTTTGTATCACTCATGTCACCTCTGACAGTTATCATAATGCATGTCTAATCAGTCAATTTCAACTGTCCGTTGATCTTTCAATCCTGACCTGTCATTCGAATGATCAATTTTCTATAATTGATTTGTCATTCTTCATTCCAATCTCTCGTGAAATCTTATGACTTTTAAGAGCACTCAATCTTGAATCTTCGATATTTTGCTAATCACTATCTTAGGTTATACTTGCACGAATTACGAGAAATCTGAGGGAAATTATACTACACAAGCAAAATGGAGAAGGACAATCGAGATGAATCATGGAAATACATTTGAAATTGGTGAGATTGTTTCAGTTTGTTTACGTTTTACTTTCATTTGTTCTTTGTTGCTTAACATTAGATTTGCATATTAGATTTTAGTATTGCATGTTTGCTTCTAATCTTCTTTGTTGTCTTTGTACACTTTCTTGGCGTTACATTTGGTGAACCTGACGTGAAGACACCATCTTCACGGATCCGTAGATCTTTTATTTTTTGGTTTTTGTAGGTTTTTCGTACGGAACGACGCATCTGAAGTTTCTTGAACTACATCTGACAGAGGAAACGACGCATCTGAATTTTCATGAACCGCAATTGAATTCCCAAGCCACAATTGAATAGGAAATGACGCATCTGAATGGTAATACAACGACGTAATTGACTGGTAAAACTTTATTTCTATTTTTGGAAATCTAAAATTTTCAATTGATTTAGCTATTACTAATATCTTATTTTCAGCGTGTGGCCTTTTGGAGTTAACAAGCTTTTGTAGGATGATTGATGAAGACAATATTGAAAACTACTAACAAGTTTTTCTGCAGGACGCTTGTCGAAGACCCTAGTTAATTTTGAAATAGATTGTTTGGTAGCGTAGCAAATCTTTCATTTGGTTAAAATTAACAAGTGTTTATTGTGTTTGGTGCGAAAGCACAAGTTTGGTCACCCTTACGACTTGGTACATCAGAGTATCCTCTCCCCTTGCACATCCATGTGATCCTGGGTGTAAGAGAAATGGTTACCAACTCTAGAACTTGGGCCTGTTCTGGTGGGAAAAAGTACTCACCCTAGGACGACTCAAACCGGTAGCACCCTGAACCCGAGGGACTTCCAGCCGGTATATAAAAGTGGGTTCTTGGGGAAACCCCAAGAATCACGAGTGTGGTTCCGACGAGATGGATCCGAAAGGGGACTCACGCCGTATGGATCACACCCCACGAACGGAATGCCCGTACTAAATACCTTTTGTTTTAGAGACCAACCTATTTGTGGCTGTTGTTGGTATAGTGCAGGGTATAGTATCATGCCCAAAGATTACTCACTACTGATCCCCTTGAGTAGAGATAGCAGTTCTTGGGAGGTCATTGCCCAAAGAATTCGAAATTGGTGTGCTCGAAAGACATTAATGAGCCGTGGAGGGGAGCCAATGAAACAAAATTTCTAAGCTATCCGCTCTCGAGAAGTAAAGGTGTTCATCACCAATTCGGGGTATTTCGGTGGGCTATACCAAGTATACAAACCCTAGGCCTTTGGCCTATTAGGATGTGCTTGTCTATTGTCAACTTAAACATTCTTTGAGTCCAAAATCAAAACTGAAAACACTTTGTCTTATGATTGTCTTTGATTGTTAGAATTTGATCACAGAAAAAGGAGTCATTTTAAATTTCATGTCACTGAAAATTCACAGAGAGTCGCAACTGTTCACCAAAAACTCACAATTGTCATTTCGAGTCGCATCTGTTAAATCTTGAGTCGCATCTGTGAAAATCTGAGTCACAACTATTATATCAGGTTGCATCTGTTTAATCTTGAGTCGCATCTATCTAGTTTAGAGTCGCATCTGCCAATTTAGCTCACAATTGCTTTGGAAAAACCACATGTGTTATATTCTAAGTCACAACTGTCAGTACGATTCACATCTGTTAGGGTCAAGCTGAACTTTACAGAGAAATGCAATTGATTACTGGAAAACCGCAACTGATAAAATTGACCACATATGTTAGATTCTGCAACGCATCTATCTGATTATCAGAAAACCAGAATTCACAGTTACTATCTAGTCAACACAGTTATACCAGTTTCAATTGTCTTCACACGAATAGTCTTTGAAACAAAAACCTGAAACGATTTGCTCAATTTTGCATCCTTTAGGGTCATTTAGTAATTACCATAGTTGTCTTCATTTAGAGTTTAGCTTCATCTTAGGGTACATATTACCTTGCATTAGACTTCTAGAAAGGTCACTTTTACAAACTTTAGGAGTAATCCACCATCTATACTCTAGAAAATTCATAGTGTCAACAAAATTTGTCATTGAACCTAGTCTTATCATCTTATACTTTGTCCTACAGAGAGTCCTCCTAGCTCATCAGTCTAGTTAGGAAACTCAACTTGTCTTTGATCCTCGTCCTACATTGGTTCCTTGACTTAACTAAATTGACACCTTGGTTTGACTTTAGGCAGTTGGTCCCTTCATCTTGGGTTTATAGAATTGATCACTTTAGGGTCTTGCTTAGACTTTGCATCTTTAGAGTCCAGACTAGTGTCATCCTAGGATATTCCTTATTTTTGCATATGAAAATCCCAAAAACATAGACTAGGGTCATACTCTTCGTAGATATAGTCTTGCATTTCCCGCATATTGAGCTTATCTTACATGGTTGAAACTAGGTCTAAGAGAAGAAAGAGAGAGAAAACATGTCAAACCCAAACGAATTCATCAATCCATTTTCTTCAAGACCTCATAAGACTCTATTAGACAAATTCACCACTAGAAACACTCAAGGACATATTGTAGTAGAGGACATAGAGGCTACCGCACAGGACCCTGAGTTTGCCTCTTTTGTAGATGAGTACCTACCAAATGATCGTCAACAATTTTTAGGAAAATTGCTAGCTGAAGGTGCTACTTTACCTCCAAGATTTGATATCAGCACCTTACAAACTCAACCTACACAAGGGACGATTACCACAACTGCTAGTACTACTATACCTCAGGTCAGCACAACAATGCCATCTACCACATCTACACAAAGTAGAACAGTCCATACTTCCCCATTTGGTATGTCTGGCATGACATCAGGATTTAATTTCACTGTAGGGGCATCATCATCCACTCCCTCTGGTCCTCTTGTTGGGAGTAAAATACCTAAAATGTCAGCCCATACATCTTATGTCAGTGTCACAAGTGCACAATCAACAACCGTACCTACTGCTAGTATCACAGGTACCTTACCACAGTTGATGGCCATACCTAGTGCTCAAATCACTAGTACTATACCAAGGATTACACAAATATGAGGCATTCCCTCCTTCCAATATGGCAATCAACATCCACTCTTCCAGACTAGCAGTCAGAATCCACTTACATCGATCCCGAATTAGAGCCCTTTTTCACAGATTGGTAGTCAGAATCTATTGACACAGATTCCAAGTCAAAACCAATTCACATCAATTCTGAATCAGAATCCTTTTTCACAGATTGGTAGTCATAATCCATCCACACAGATTCCAAGTCAAAAACAATTCACACCGATTCTGAATCAGAATCATTTTTCACAGAGTGGTACTCGAAATCCATTTACACAGAACCCAGGCCAACACCAATTTATGCATATACCAGACTAGAACACATTTACCAACATTCTGAATCCAAATCCACCTCACATGCCAACGTTCAATTGAAACCCATCATGAGACTTTGGATTTCAGAACACATACACTGAACCACATAATCCTCCTAGCACATCTTTGACCCAAGTTGACGTCCTACAAACACAAATGCATGCATTACAAACGCAAATGGATAACATGTCGGTGTCAACTAAGAAATCATTCTCAACAAAGGACATATGCCCATTCCCCTTTGATAGATCATTGTACATGACACCTTTCCCTCACGGATATGTCATACCGAATCTTCCTAAGTACAATGGCAAACAAAATCCAATCGAACATATCAGGTAATTTTCTACCATATGCATAGATGTCGCTTATGACCCCGCGTATCTTATGAGGCTATTTCCAAGAAGTCTTGTGGGAATTGCACTAGAATGGTTTTCAGGTCTAGATTCTAGCATTAGATCTTGGGGTGAACTAGTTGAGAAATTTGTGGAGCAATTCTCCTTCAACATTGACCATGAGATACATATAGCAACCTTGTGCCACGCAACACAAGACGAAGGGGAAACATTCATTGCTTTCTTCCAGAGATGGAGAACTATTGCTAGTAGGTGTCCTGTTGAAATACCCGAAAAACAAAAAGTTACTATGTTTCAAGAAAACCTTCATGCAAAACTAAGGAGTAACTTAAGGTTACATTGTTGTACATCTTTTTCGGAACTAGTGGAAAAAGGGGTGATAATAGAGAAAGATCTCATTGAAAAAGGAAAACTCAAGACAACAACATCCAATCAAAACCCGATCATACAAAACATCCCCACAGACAGAAACAGATTCTGGTCTCACAACAAAAATGTCACTAATGATGGGGTAGTTGATGCTAAAACACTACAAGTGGGACCTCTCATCACATTACAAGGACCTCATACTTTTTCCAACACGCTTAATGTTGTCAATCAACCTCCTAACGTGGTCCAAAATACTCAATGTCCACAACCAAGAAGATTTCAAAAATGTGAGTTCACTCCCTTAGGGGAACCCATTGAGTCGGTGTTCAAACAACTGTTACAACATAATCTTATACAGCTGCAGGAACCAAGACAATATGATCCAGGACAGTTTAAACCAGCTTGGTGGGATGACAATGCCTTTTGTGATTATCATAGGACTAAGGGACATAACCTACAAAACTGTCGACAACTGAAGAATATCATACAAGATCTTGTTGAAAGGAGAATTATTGAAGTTAGTGGACAAAAACAAAAGACATCGAACACTGATCATCAAGTCTTTTCAGACCCACTACATGACCATGGGAAAGGAACTGCCCCCAGTTCAAGTACTAAGACCAATATGTCAGCCAACTATGTGAGTATCAAACATGATTATGGTAGTGGAAAAATCATCCATTGCCTTTGCGCTGCTGATGAGAATATCAATACCATTACTATCAATGCTAATCCTGAGTGTGCGTTCAATACTCATCGTACTAAATTCACTATTCAAGGCCCTCCATTGCAGCAAACACCCCAACCTTCCAAGTTACAATATAACCTTCTTGATCAGTTGGGGAAGACCCCAGCTCAAATCTCAATCTTGGAATTGTTGCGTATTTCCCCCGAGCATCAGTCTATCCTTGATAAAGCCTTACAGAATACCATGGTCCCTAATGATCTAGATGTCAATCATTTCCAGGAAATGGTGGGCTACTTGACCAATAATCACCATGCCACATTTTTTGAACAAGACTATGCAACTGAAAAGATGAACCACAATGACCCTTTACATCTAGAAGTCCTTGTTGATGACACCAAAGTTAGATGAGTTTTGGTAGACGGAGGAGCAGGGTTAAATCTATGCACTTTAAAACTAATTAAGGCATTAGGTATTTCAGAAGCATGCGTAGACACCACCAAGAGTATTGTCATTAAGGCTTATGATGATGAAGAACGAAAATCAAAGGGGGTGGTAACACTTCCTATCAAAATTGGTCCTGCAGTGATGGAGACAAAGTTCCAGGTCTTGGATCTCACCGTCCCTTATAACCTTCTACTAGGTAGACCATGGATTCATGCCATAAAGGCAGTCCCTTCCACGTATCATCAGTGTCTTAAATTCCCTTACAATGGCACTGAAATAACTATAGATGGTGATCCAGATCCTTTCCAGTATTTCACCAATCTAAAGGAGATCCCTCAACGCCAAGTGCCAGTGAACCAAGCGGCCTCATCATCCAATTCATCTTCCTATGTTGATCCATCCACACTCACTTGAGCAACTACTTCACCTTCAGTCCCTACCACACCTAGGGTTGAGATCCAAGACAAGAGTTGTGGAGAGTATTACATGAAGACCTCTTATTGTGTTAGCCATTTGGTTCCTCCTAAGTCATATGGTTTACCTACAACAGGTAGGAGACATTCTATGATCACTATACATGTTTCCCCCCACAACAACTTTCACCAAATGGGGTGAATTAAGCAAAGAGGTTGTCGATGTAGAGGATCTCACTTCCTGGCCGTATAGGGAAGATGATGAGAAACCACTCTTACTAGCTCATATTCCTACAAATCTATATGGAAAGGGTTTCAAAATTATGCAAAGCAAGGGATATGATGGACAAAGTGGTTTAGGCTTAAACCAAGATGGTAGAATTGAACCAATATTTGTTTCTCAGTGGCCAAAAGGAGTAGGGCTAGGGTTTCAACCGATTCAAATTGGTGTTCCTAGTACCCCATTACCCTTACTTGAGGAAGTTAGTGCTTCAGAAGATATTAAGACATCTCACAAACCAGTGGACCAATATCATTGTGACTCCCCTGATTCTAACGATTATGAGTGGGATTCCTTATCCTCTACTTCTTCCATGGACCTTGACAAGTTATTTGGAGAACTTGAATTGATGTTAAGTTCCTCACCCAATCCCTTAAATTCCTGTCCGCCAAAGAAAATGACAAAAGAGGAATGGTTTAAACACTACTATTGGGAATCACTTGATCCTACCTCTTGGCAACCTGAGCCACCTGTTTCCGATAGTCAAACCTTGGCATTAGGCCCACCTATTCATCCACCTAGACCCAAACCTAAGAGAAAAGAGGACCTAGTAAGAGACTTTTGTAACCACATGAATAATTCAATCTTTACCTTGACCCCATTAGACTTTGATAATTTTGACGATTACATGCCCTTAGTTTATCCCCAACTCATTGATTGGGATCAACAAGACGCACCTGTCTTAGACACTTTTGAGAACGACGAAGCAATTGCTGAGTTCCTGGGATTATGAGAAGGCATACCTAACAGGGATCATAAGGCTGGTTTTACCATTGACTTGGATAACAAAGCATATTTTGGGGAATCTGTTCAACCCTCTAGTCACAAAAATGAGAAAAAGAATAAACAAAATAAAAAAGATGAGTCTCTAGGTGAAAACAGAAAGGCACCTCTAGACAATGAAAAAGTAAAAAGAAAGGACGCATCCAAAGGTGAAAACCTCTCTCAGGAACCTAAGGATGGAGGTTTGAACATTCTCCCTGTTGCATAGGAAAATTCACCCATGCTCATGGAAGAATCAGTAGAGGTTAACATAGGTACCAAGGACAATCCTCGGTTGGTTTATTTTGCAGCGTCATTGACAACAGAAGAGCAGCCGGAGTTTCATAACTTCTTTGCACAGAGAGATAAATTTTGCTTGGTCATATGCTGATATGCCAAGGTTGGATCCTGACCTTGTTCTGCATCATTTTCCCTTACAACCCGGTGCCAAACCAGTGAAACAAAAGTTGAGAAAAATGCACTCACAGATTGCTTTATTAGTCAAGGCAGAACTCAAGAAACTCTTAGACGTTGGTTTCATCCGATCTATCGACTATGCGGATTGGATTTCCAATCTTGTACCAGTCACTAAAACAACTGGGGGCATCCACATTTGCACTGATTTTAGAGACATCAACAAAGCCTGTCCTAAGGATGACTTTCCTTTGCCCAACATAGACATGATAGTTGACATGACAGCGAGATATGAGATGTTGTCCCTTATGGATGGATTCTCAGGATATAACCAGATCAGAATTGCAACTGAAGACCAACCTAAGATGGCTTTCACCTATCCATGGGGAACTTATTGCTGGAATGTTATGCCCTTTGGACTTAAGAATGATGGAGCAACTTATCAACGTGCCATGACTACTATCTTTCATGATCTAGTACACACTCTTATGGAGGATTATGTCGATGACCTTATTGCAAAATATAAGACAAGGGCAGAACATTTACAAGTTTTAGACAAGATATTTCAGAGGCTATAGAAGTATAAAGTGAGACTCAATCTAAAGAAATGTGTGTTTGGGGTCAAGTCAGGAAAGTTGTTAGGTTATATCATTTCTAGACGAGGCATTGAAGTGGATCCCGCTAAGGTGAAAGCAATCATGGACATGCCACCACCCACTAATCTTAGTCAACTACGGACATTATAGGGAAAGTTGCAATCTATCAGAAGATTTATAGTGTAGCTAGCAGATAAGATGCATCCTTTCCAACATCTACTTAAGAAAGGAGTACCCTTTGCATGGACATCTAGGTGTGAAGAGGCTTTTCAACTGATTAAAGAATATTTACTCACACCCCCTGTCTTAATGCCACCTATTGAAGGAAGACCATTGATTCTTTATATTATAGCAACCCATTCATCACTCGGAGCATTGCTTGCACAGAATGATGATGAAGGTCATGAAAGGGCGGTCTATTATATCAGTCAGACTTTGGTAGGTTATCAGCTCAACTATAGTACCATTGAACGTGCATGTCTTGCAGTAGTATTTGCTACTCATAAATTGAGGCACTACATGCTAAACCATCAAACAATGTTGATCGCTAAAATAGACCCTCTGAAATATCTTCTTAGCAAGGCAGCATTAACAGGGCGACTGGCCAAATGGGTTATGATACTTAGTGAGTATGATATCCAGTATGTAGAAAGATAAGCTATTAAAGGACGGGTCATTGTTGATCAATTAGCTGACGTACCCATACAGGAAGATCACCCATTAGTTGCAAACTTTCCTGATGAGTTCATATTCACATTTGACACGAACATAACATGGAAACTGTACTTTGATGGCTCACATACAAATCATGGTTCAAGGGCTGGTATACTGTTTATCACACCACAGGGTGATTCCATCCCTAAGTCATTAAGGATTGCATTTCCATGCACTAACAACATGGCAGAGTATGAAGCTCTAGTGGCAGGGTTACACATGGCGGTCAAGTGGAAAATTAAATTTTTACAGGTATATGGCGATTCTCAACTAGTAATCAGACAGGTAAATGATGATTATGAGACTAAGGATGAGAAGCTTGCTTCATACAAGCGCATAGTTTATCGCTCTAAAGAGTACTTTCACAAAGTCGAATTTCATCAAATACCTCATGTTTTAAACAAGGTAGCAGATGCTATGGCTACTATTGCATCACTTCTTGACATTCCTAACAACGTGCCTAAGTTTGAGTTCTTGGTAGAACAACTTTTGGTCCTAGCCTATGATATCCCAGATTCTAAAATGGTGTGTGACATTGTTGGTCCTGATTCCCCATGGTACAAAGAAATCTATGATTACCTTCATGCCGAAGTCATGCCCACTAGCCTATCAAATAACCAACATAGGACATTCCTCCGCAAGTCAGCCAAATATACCATCGTTGAAGACACCCTATATAGACGTGCCTTAGATAATACCCTACTGAGATGTCTTGATTCTACTGAAGCACAAGCAACCTTGCATGGGGTGCATGAGGGTATATGTGGTTCCCATTCGAGCGGTCCTACCTTAGCCAAAAATATTATGAGACTGGGTTATTACTGGCCTACTATGGAAAAAGACTCATATGTCTTTGTAACGAAATGCCGCCAATGCCAAGTTCATGGAGATTTGATACATTCCCCAGCACAGGAGCTCCATCATATCACGTCACCATGGCCCTTTGCCCAATGGGGACTCAACCTCATAGGTAAGATCCACCCCACATCATCTAATGGACACAAGTTCATTATCACTGCCACTGAGTAATTTATGAAGTGGATTGAAGCCATTCCCATGACATATATTATCGGCACACAATTTTCTAGATTTATCTTGAACTATATCATTTGTCAGTATGGTGTCCCTTAGTTCATAATCACTGATAATGGCTGCCCATTTAAGAACCAAGAAGTCTGCCATCTGTGTGATGATTTCATATCCAACATCACTTTTCCACTCCATACTACCCACAAGGTAACAGCCAAGCGGAGGCATCTAACAAGACCATTATTAGAATCCTTAAGAAGACTGTCAATGATGCCGGTCATGACTGGCATTTACAGCTTAACCCTGCCTTATGGGCTTATCGTACAAGTATCCGTACTCCCACTGGTGCTACCCCATATTCACTTGTTTTTGGGTCTAAAGCTATTTTGCTATTGAGGTCGAGATTCCTTCCCTAAGGGTATCCCTAAAAGGCCACATTGATGATGAAGAGTACCGAGTGTCGAGACTCCATGAGCTAGAATTTCTAGATGAGTGAAGACAGAAGGCTCTAGACCATCTCCAAGCATATCAGAATCACCTTCGTCGTAGCTATAACAGGAAGGTCTTGAACAGAAACTTCGACATTGGTGACCTAGTTTTAATGGAGAACCCAAAGAATCAAGCAGAAAGAGACAAACCAGGAAATTTTGAACCTAATTGGTTAGGACCTTATGTTGTTACAGAAGTTTTTGGATTAGGAGCGTACCAACTCTCTACTCCTGAAGGGGAAACATTGTCCTCACCAATCAATAGTATGCATCTGAAGAGGTTCTACGCATAGCTTATGTGAGCCTTTGTCTTAATTAGGAAAAATACAAAAAAATCAAAAAATCAAAAAATCGTTATCAAGGTGAAAACCTGGTAAATAGGCATCTTGTTAACACCAAAAAAATTAGATAATATAGAAAATAGTAAAGACAAATCATTCATCCAATGGTGAAAACCACTTTGGTGGCGCTTTGGATAGGTACCATGGTGAAAACCTGGCAAATAGGCGCCATGTGTACTCAACTCTGCTCCTTTGTCTACTATTATTCTAATCTACCTTGTACATAGTCCCTATCATTGTATATAGTCCACGATCCTGTACATAGTATCCACCCCTGTACATAGTCCACTTCCCTATCTATATCCCTTATCCTTGTACATACTACCTATCCCTATACATATCCCTTATCTTTCGTGTCCATCGCTTGTCTATATCATTCCTAATAAGCGGTACTCTTTCCCATAACTTGGAATGATTGATATCAAGTGCATTTCATATCCCCCATCTTATCCTATTCATAGTCAATTGGTCTTGTACTCGACTGGGGGCAAACACTTGACATGTGTCATACTGGTTCTTGCATTGGTTGTGTTGGAGACAAGAAACCATGGAAAATCCATGAACATCACAAAATGTCCTGAGAAAACCCAAAAACATTAGAAAACTCCAAAAAGACAAAAAAAAAATCAAAACATTTCAAAAATCCAAAAACAGAGTCAAAGTCAGTCACACTTGTTAGTCTTTGTCGTTTGTCGAACTACGTTGCCTCTGCAACTGGACGTAGGCAAGGCCATCTGCTGATGTTCCCCCGAGGCATTAGGTCAGTCCATTTAGGTTTGTTTGTATAAATTCATAATTCAATCCATATGTCTATATGACAAGGTCATTGGTCGTGTCGAACTATGAGGTCTCTGTGTGTATAACGTAGGCAAGGCCATCAATCGATGAGCCCCCGAGGCCGCACTAGGTCAGTCCATTAGGGTTCATCGCATTCACTTTCACACACGTCTTCTATTTGTAGTCAATCTTGTCGGTCAAGTCAAGTCGAACTACGACGTCTCTGCGTGTATAATGTAGGCAAGGCCATCAATCAATGAGCCCCCGAGGCCACACTAGGTCAGTCCTTTAGGGTTTTTCATCACACATCATATCAAGTCATGCATTAATCTGGTGAACCAATCAGCAATGTCTTTGGAAATCAAACACCTTTCCAAAAAAGACAACCAAAAAAAATCAACTAATGTTTGTTGCAGGATGTGTCCTTCCTGGAAATAGACATCATCATGGCAATCAACCTATATCTTATTTAGGATGGGTCCTTCCTAAATACTGATATCAGCAAAACAACCTATGTCTTATACAGGATGAGTCCTTCCTGCATAATCGACAAGGTCAAACAATTAAACATAGCCTTACACAGGTCATCACATCAACGGCATCTGACTCAACGTCTTATACGATGCATGTCCTTCTGAAACCAGGCTTTGTCATGCCTTATACAGAAAGTCATAACATCGAAACCAGACTCATAGTCTTATCTGGTATGTGTATTTCCTGACATCAGGTTCTATCAATCAATCCTTCTATCAATCAAAACAAAATCAAACAAACAAGATCAAGTTTTGGCAAATATTTTACTGGCTTTTTTACTTTCTGACTTATTTATCTTATATTTTCATTTGACTTTATGATGGGAATTATGTTACTAGCTTTCTCAAGGATGTCCCATGAAGGATTTAGAGAAGCAATGATGTATCACAATTATGTTTTCTTTGACTGATGTCTATCAATTGTCTTTTAACTTTGATTTTTGATTCATGTTACTACTTTCCTCAAGGATGTCCCATGAAGGATTTAGAGGAGCGATGACGTCTCATGACCCGTCTTTTTTTTTGTTTGCTGTCTGTGGTTTGTCTTGACAAAAAGACTGGGGCAACTTGTGTCCTTAGTATGAGTTAACGACACTCCTTGTCTGCGACTGTCTATTGTTAGCAAGTGGATGACCTTGCACACCTTGATCTATGTCATATCCTGGTGTTTTTCTCCATTTGTATTAGTCCCGCCCAATAATGATAAAGTGCAATACCTTTTGTGATACAACGAAACATCGAAGATTGCTAATACTAACATCCATGTCTTTTATTATTCATCTTTCTTTTCGCACTAACATTTCTTCTTTTCTACATCTTCACCACCCTTATCTATTTTCCTCTCTCCTTTTTTCTTTCATCTTCTAGTTCTCTCATCAATTTCGAGAGCACACTCATGTTCTTTGAACCTGCCTATCCTCCCGAGGGGGCATACCTTCACCTATTTTACACTGGGGTATATTTTTTATCGATTTTCTTTGACACAATGCCAAAATGACATTGTATCAAAGAGGGGCAAATGTAGACACCAAAATCTGGTCTAAGCCTGCGACTTCAATATTCTTCATAATTCTTATTCTTCATGGTCATGATTAAATAATCTTAATTATTTAATTAATTCATCTTAACATTAATTCTTCTATTGATTAAATAATCTTAATTATTTAATTAATTCATCTTAACATTAATTCTTCTATTAATTAAATAATCTTAATTATTTAATTAATTCATCTTAACATTGATTCTTCTATTAATTAAATAATCTTAATTATTTAATTAATTCACACTTTCTTTATTTTATCTAATTAATTAAATAAACATTTTTTATTTAATTATGTTACTAATTAACCTTATCCTTCTTGTCAAATTAAATAAATTCTTATTTAATTTACTCTTTATCATATTTCAACATAATTAAATAAATTCTTTATTTAATTATTCATTTAAATCCCTTCATCATTTAATTAAATAAATCTTATTTATTTAATTATTCTTCAAATATCGAGTCTTTAATTAAATGAATTATTTAATTTATTAATTCTATTTTAACGCATTCCTCTATATTTTAGATAATTATGTGAGTTATCTAAGTATTCACTTTTACTCGACTCAACATCTATTTTAATCACTCAGTTAACTCTTCATTTGATGTCTGAGTGGCTGTCTCGAGTAATCTCTTCGTCAGATCATTCAATCTTCTAGTTCTAACTTATTTGCGTGTACATGCGGATTAATTAAATATTCTTATTTAATTAATTAAACCTCGTGCATACATTCGAATAGAGAGTCGTTATAATCAATCTTCATCTTTGTCATGCAAAGATATTTCTTATGTTTTCGAATGTCGAACTAAAGATTAAATCATTTATTTAATCTTTAATCCTATTTCTAGTTTGTATCACTCATGTCACCTCTGACAGTTATCATAATGCATGTCTAATCAGTCAATCTCAACAGTTCGTTGATCTTTCAATCCTGACCTGTCGTTCGAATGATCAATTTTCTATAATTGATTTGTCATTCTTCATTCCAATCTCTCGCGAAATCTTATGACTTTTGAGAGCACTCAATCTTGAATCTTCGATATTTTGCTAATCACTATCTTAGGTTATACTTGCATGAATTACGAGAAATCTGAGGGCAATTATACTACACAAGCAAAATGGAGAAGGGAAATCGAGATGAATCATGGAAATACGTTTGAAATTGGTGAGATTGTTTTAGTTTGTTTACGTTTTACTTTCCTTTGTTCTTTGTTTCTTAACATTAGATTTGCATATTAGATTTTAGTATTGCATGTTTTCTTATAATCTTCTTTGTTGTCTTTGTGCACTTTCTTGGCGTTACACATATAATCAATGGCCATCAAAATTTCTATGATGAATTGCAAGGGGATGAACAGGGGTTAATTGCAGCTGCTGAGAAAACTATAATTACATTTTCTGATGATAATGGGGATTTGAAAGAGGCCACTAGATGGAAAAATGAATGTGAGTCAATGCTGAATGAAATCATGAAGATAGCTTCTGTAGAGGATACAGCATTGGAAGAAGTGAGTAAGCAAAATGAGGAAATGGTCAAGATGGAAGTTACGATGCAGAATGTTGTTGGAGATGCGGACACATATGAGTGCTAGGATTATTTGGACCACCTCAATAAGACTCACTTATGGCTAAATAGAGCCTAGTTATTCTCTATCTTTTTTTTATAATATGTATTTTCTATTTCCGGAAGGATGCGTCCTTTCGTATTCTCAATGTATAAATGTCCATTTTGAAAGCAATATGTGGACGATAGAGGTAGAGTAGGATAGAGAATAGAAAATATGGTGGAACACCATGTTTCATAGGGCTGAGACTCTAATGTATGTTTTGAAGCCATGGAGATATCAATGAAAATCATCTGATTTACTGGCGTATTCTTGTGTCAATTGTTGTGTTATGCCTATTGAAAGAATTATTTGAGTTGTCTCTAAGATTGATGTTGCTTGGTTATTTAGATCAACATAACAAGTTTATGTCTGGTTTATCAATACGTATTTTTCGTATTTGTGTGATTGGTTGATAGGTTCTTTCAAGGAAGGATTAAATCCTTTTGATTAATCACAGTAATCAGGGAATTTCATTTAGATCATTAAGAAGAACTTAATAATCACAACCTTGCATTTTTATACTGGTTATAAATAAAATATGCCAAACAATTTGAATGAATCCAGAAAGAAGTCAGTTGTTTAAGATTTCATTTGACTCTGTATATTATATAAGGCACTGGTCTCATCGTTTCCATCATTTAGTTTTATTCATACTTTTTTACATCTGTTAACCGAGCATATTAGGATTTAGTTTTGAATGCTAGTATACAATATATACCAAATTTGTTTTATTTTGTCCATTCTAATCTGCCATCATGGACAAATCATGGCATGAAGAGAAGATCAATAGTCAATTCTACTTTATTTTTTATAGGTACACTCGCCTAGGTGTAGCAGCACCTGGAGAGTAGAAGGTTTAATTATTTCAAACCTTGTTATGTTACCCTAAAACGTCGTGGAAGCTTGGTAGCCTTTTATGGTTCAAACCTGCATTTTTGAGAGCTAACACCACCCATGGAACTTTATAATAGAGTGTGAGTACAATATTTAGGAACAATAGGAAGTGTAAAATCCCCAAAAATAATACACTAGAATGGCACTTTATCTTAGTGCGACTATAAAAGAGAAATTACATGTAATAGATGCTAAAAATCCCCATATAGGACAAAAAGTTGGAAATACATGTAGAACAACCTAAAACAAGTTATACCACACAAATAAAAAGTTTCCAGGAGCTAAAAACATCCAAGTAATTCAAAAAAATATGAAATCACAAAAAAATGAATAAAATTTACCTAGAGAAAAATTTGGAAAAAATGGATGGATAGTTGTGAAGAGCTCTAAAAGATTGTCCCAACATTGCTTGAATCATGAAAAATAGAAAAATAAGTCAAAAGTTGTGATCTCGAGAGTGAAAACAACACTTCTGACTTTGACAAGCGATAAAATGTACCAAAAGAAAAATATGAGAAAACACAAAAACCATTGGATAGTTCTTGGAACCAACTTTTCAATGATATCTTGTTTTCCAAAATTTTATACCTAAGCAAAAATTTATTCCCCCCAAGAAAAAAATGCCCAATTAGGGCATTAGAGGCAAAAATAATCCCCCTGGGAGTTGGGTTCTAGTCGCCCATAGGACCTGTTGCTAGGTGGGGTTTATAGAAAAACCCCTTGCCTACTTACCATTGTCAGAGCAACAAGCGAGTGGCAAGGGAAACAACTATTTCCAATGGCTCTATAGCTGCTATCTCATAGCAACTAGTAGATCACAGTCTAGTAGGGGCATAGGGGTACCACTAGTTGGGCACCACTCCACAGGTGGAGTGCTTGAGCATGCGCTCCTTGCATGCTTTTTTATTTTTTTAATAATTTTTTGAAACCCATGCAATGTTGTGCAAGCCCCTAGGAAAATGTTTTTTCCTTCAAGACTCTTGACACTAAAACTAGGCAAGTTTTATACCAAAATTCATTGAATCAACCTCTTGAATGTAATGGTGGGGTTTGTTTCACGTCAAAATGCACCAAAAAATCACCCCTCTAAAATTTACAAAAAAATAATGAAGATTCTAGATTTAAATCCCTATAAGCCTAGTTGAAGCAAAACATCAAAAATTGAGAAGGGTTTTGTTGAATCCACACTTTGATACCATGCTAGAATTGTGAATAAACACAAGACATAGGATCAAACAACAAACAAAAACACCTTCCCTTAAGAGTGATGCAAACAATAATTTTCTATATCATCAACAAGAACAACTTACAAAATGAGCCTCAAGAATCTTAAAGGAGATCCAGCTCACTCTAGTTGACAGAAAAAAGCACTCATAAGTTTAGCTTAAGTGCATTAAATTAGACTAATAATCACTTAAAGATTAATTAATTATTAGTTAATGCATGATTACTCTAAAACCCCCCTTAAGATGAACTTAGGAAGTAGCTAAAAATCCTAAAAAACCAATACATAAAAATCAAATAATGTATGATGGGTTCCAACAAACAAGGCTTGATGAGGTACCCATGTACAAACAATCTAATCTCTCACAACTAGAGAAAAAAGAAGAAACATCATGGGAAAAAACCCTCTCCAAAAGAGAGAAAGGAAAATGAAGGATTGAAAAGTATCCAAAACAATGTCCCAAAAAATAATAAGAACATGAAAAACATTCCTAAAGCACAAAGAAACTATAGACAACTGTTGAATGATGACAGTTATACTACTAAAATGAAGAACCTCCTCTGAAACAGATGATGATCAAGATCAAGAGATAAGACTTTAGATAAGTTCCCCCAATGGCACTACTTGAATCAAGTGGAAAGAAAAGGAAAACATCTAGAACTCAAAGAAACAAATGGCACAAGTATCAATAGTTTGAAGAACATTGATCAAGTGAAATGGCACAAGTATCAATAGTTTGAAGAACATTGATCAAGTGAAAAGGAAGGTTTCCTCCAAGAATAGGAATGCAAGAGTGTCCATATTATAAATGCTCCATTTCATTAGAATGTATGGGTAACTAGTCGTTGCACCCGTATAGTACATAGGAACAAGAACTATGTATAGATCACTCAAAAAATGAACCAAGGAAGCATTAGAACCTGTGGACAATGGAAATGGAATGCACAACTTCCTTGTTCACACCAAAAGGGGAATGAAGGAAGAGGGATCCAATTTCACAATGCTCACATTCAAGAACAAACCCTTGAAATTTCAATGCAAATGAGTTTGAAATATGTCAAATGGGATTGTCCTAAAGGCTGAGAGCTAATAAAAGGGTTTTACTACAAATGCAAAACTTCAAAAATGCAAGAAGTTTGAAAACACAATGTGATATGCAAAAAGACCTAAAAAGATGAATAGAAATGCAAGTAAAATAGAATAGGAAAACAAAATAGAAAGTGTGCACCTGGAAATGCTACTGATCTTGAAATTTTGACCTACTGGGACTTATTTGCCATTTTAGGCGAATCAGTCCCAGATCTAGAAAATTGTACCAAAGTCTGTTTTAGCCAAATGGGTATCCAAATCCACAAAAATATCTAAAAAATAGGTATAGTGGGACTCATTCTCCACCAATGATGAATGAGTCCACTTTTACTTTTTTTAAAACTCAAAAGTGGGAGCTCGGCCTGCTCTTTATATTCCTCCAGGTATTCAGATCCAAAAGCCTGATTTGTTGGGCTGTAAGTGACTTTTTGTGAATATTTTGATCTTGCTAATAGGGAAATGACTCCAGCAAGTTTGTAACCTATTATTCAATGATTTCCAAGCCTTCAAAGCACCTAGATCTCTAATCACACAAAGAAAGAGAGAGAAATTGTTGATTGTTAGGGAATGGGGGTTTGCCTTGGTCAACCCCTTTTAGGTAATTAAACCAAAATGATGAAATAAGATAATGAAGCATGAAATATGAGACAATGCAATTATAAACTTTCCATGATGATGAATCTTGAATTGTTGCAACAATGAATGAAGAATTTTCCCTTGAATGCTATCTTGATGACCTTGTGAAGAGTTGAAATGTTTAACCATAGCCTACTTGACTTCACAACATGAATACCTTATGAAACAATGATTTGAGGGCTTATTTATATAGGAAAGGCACTCAAATGGTCATTAATTTGATCCCCAAGGCCGAAATTGGAGAAATTTGAACTTAAAACCTATTTTTTCCTGCTCAAACCTCAAAAATGGCCCAAATGGGACTCATTCACCATCTTGGGTGAATGGGTCCCACAGGGGCTCTTTTTCCAGTTGGGATGTTAGGGAGTGCATAAATTGAGTCTATATGTTGATCTAGTTAGTTTTTTATCAGAATAAGTCTTGGGATGCACAATATGGGTCATAAGGGCCTATTAATGATGATATAAAGGGTGATTAGGGCTACACAAAGTTCAATGTGAAAGTGTGATTAAATACACTCTACAACATTAAAATGAGGTCCACATAGCCTAGAAAGGCACAACATCCAATGTGAATGTGTAAAATATATTACAACACTAGATTAATACCAGGTTTAATTTACAAGCCTCCTAGATTAATGTGAGAATGCAATTAAATACATTTTACAATATTGAATCAAAGGAAAAATAGGTCCATGAGACTTAAATGCTTAATAAAAGTATAGAAAAGTGTGAAAGTCTTTTACAACACCTTTAGAAGACATTGATAAATGTATTTTATTCAATTTGCAAGGGCCCAAGACCTAATGTGAATGTGTTATCCATATTACAACATTAAATCAAGGCAATATTAAGCCAAAAATCACAAGGAGGACCCAAACGAGACAAAAAAAATAGAAGGGTTACTTTTTCGGTGTCCACAGAACCAATAGTAGAAACCCCCCATAATGTGAAAAGGGAGAGCCAAGATAGGTCCATTGAAATTGTGTGTCACCAAGAATTGCATGCAGTATAATGAAGAACATCTAAGTGTGTACATGAAAGTTCTTGCAAATAAAAAGGGTGTGCAAACTAGGCACACACATATGAGGCAAGAATCACTGAGATTTGATGTTATTGTGGAAGGAACACTCACTTGACAAAGGTGTGATGGAAAAACAAAGGAACTCATGACACATCCATGACACTTTATAACAGTGTGAGTACAATAGGCACAACAAGAAGTGTGAAATCCCAAAAAAAGATACATCAAAATGACACTTTATCTCAATGCGTCTACAAAAGAGAAATTACATGCAAAGGATACTGAAAATTCCCAAATAGAAAAAAAAGGCTAGAAATACATGTAGAAAAGCCTAAAACAAGTCATCCCACATAAACATAAAGTTTCTAGGAGCTAGAAATGTCCAACTAATTCAATAGAATATGAAAACACAAAAAAATGAATAAAATGTATCTAAAGAAAAATATGGAAAAATTGCATGGATAGTTGTGAAGATCACTAAAAGACCATCCCAACACTGCTTGAATCATGAAAAATGAAGAAACGGGTCAAAATTTGTGAGCTCAAGAGTGAAAACAATACTTCTTACTTTAATAGGTGATAAAATGTACTAGCAATGAAACCTCAAAAAAACTAGCATCATTGGATAGTGCTTAAAACCAACTTTCTGGTGATATCTCATTTTCCCAATTTCAATACCCAAGCAAAAAGTTATCATGATTTTCCAATTTTTGCTTAGTTGCAAAAAAAGAAAAAAAATTAGCCCTTGGAGGTTGGGCATTGGTTTCCCATGCAACTAGGGGCTCTATGGGGGGAAAAAATAGCCTTGTTTTCCCATCATCAATGAAGTGCAGTCGAGTGGCAAGGGCCAGTTGAGTCACTTGTGGCTCTACAGGCCACAAGCGACTAGCACCAGAGTTACTATCGTTGTGGTCTATAGACCATGGAAATTAACGGCCTGCAATCATGCCACTTATATAGTAGTAGTGCTTAAAAAAATGCCCTGCTTTAATTTTTTATTTTTTATTTTGGGGGATTGTACGGCCTCCCGAATAAAAAAAATTGCCTCAGAAGCTCTTGATGCCAAAATAGGGAAAATTTATAGTCAAAATTCATCAAATTGTCCTCCTAAATGCAACAATGAGTTCCTTTTCACACCGAAGTGAACCAAAAAAATCCTTAAAAATTAATGAAGGTTCCAAATTTCAAGCCCTATAGCCCTAATTGAAGAAAACCCTCAAAAATCAAGAAGAGGTTCACTAAATCTACACTCTAATATCATGTTATAATTGTGAATAAACATGAACAAAAATACCTTCCATGCAAAAGAGTTCTACAAAACAATGATTTTCTATTCCTCAACAAGAAAATACTTACAAAATGAACCTCAAGAGTCTTCATGGAGATCTAGAGATAATACAATGAGGGTGAGTGCTTTATAGGAGCAACCCTAAATAATAAAGGGATTATATCATGACAACTATCATCATCTTATGTGATGAGATAGAATGATGGGTAAGTGCACCAAGATGGTGCACAAAAAGGGGGTCAAAAGTGGACACTTTTATTCTAAAATCAGCTAAACCTGGACTTGGACGAGTAATTTGAGATTCATGCACTCAAAATTTGAAGAGACCAAAAGAACAAGAATTGTAGTACTATGAATCTAGTTTCTAAACTGCTAATTTATTTCAAAAAAATATAAGATTAAGAGAATCAAATGCTTCTCACACACAAAAGTGTTCCTGTTTTTTAGAAAAACATAGCACAGTGTCTCACGTGCGCCCCCCAATTTTTTTAGTTGCATTTAGTATTTTCAAAAACCCATTAGTAGAAATATAGTTGAGAGTGAGTACTAGAAATTGTATATTTTTTTGTAATTTTTTATTGAGTAATTTTTTTTATGATTTTTCAACATGGATGCATCTTGAAAATCGCATCATCGAGCTTGTGCATCACATAACTTGCACCAAAATAATTGAAAATGCAATTTTTTTTCTAATGTCTAAAGAATGAAGTGTAGAAAAATATTATATATTTTTTCAACTTTGGACAAGTAGGTCAAAATTTATTAAAAAAATTCAATATATATGTCTCTAATAATTATGGAAACATTAGTGGAAGAAATTAAAAATAAATGTGTTAATGTTACAGTTAAAATCTTAAAAAAAAAATATGGTTACAAAGCTTAGAAGATGTGTGAAATTATGGTGGTAATTTTACTAAGATTTGATTTATAATGTGTAAACCTAATGATAAGCAAGTTGAAAAATGAGAATGGAGGAAAATCATGTGAAAATGAGGCAAATGAACCATCCAAGCCTAAGGCTTGTCATACAATCCTAAGTACAAGCCAAAGCATGTATGTGTTTTATGCAAGCCAAAATGTGTATGTGTTTTGTGCAAGCTAGAACATGTACGTGTTTTGTAAAAGACAAAAGAAGTGCGTGTTTAGTGCAAGCCAAAACACGTACATGTTTTGTAAAATTATAGGTAAACAAATAAAGAAAATAAATAAATGGTTTGTTCATGAATCATGTAGAAAAATGAAATTATTAAAGATGGGATAAAACTAAAATCATGGAGTATCTTATTTTAGAGGAAATTCTAGTATGAACTTGAATTCTTAACGTAGCTTCAATAAAAATTCTATTTACTTATTTATTCTTTCTATTTAAGGAATATTTCCATTCATAAAGTATAATGGGCATTACAATATATATAGTTTAAATTTAAAATTGGGAAACTATGTATGTATGCAAAGGTAGATCAACACAATCTCAATTTCACATTAAATACCACTATTTATATCTAAAATCTATTGTTACTTTCTCACTTCAATAATATATATGCCAACATTAAATTGTAAATCAAACAAGATAGTAATTGATTAACATAAGCATTATAAGTGTGTGTTCAATTAGCTTTCTTTTTTGCAATAGAAGGATTTAAAGACTATTAGCTCATTATAAAGTAAAGTTGTCCACTTATGTAAACATAATAATAATACCCCTTTTGTAGTAAGATCATTTAGATTAAATTAGTCCTCTTAAGTGGTTTCCTTGTAGTAAACCATAAGGATGATCTTTGGTAATAATCCATAGATAGTTTTTATAATGAATTGATAAACAATGTATATATCTAGATTTTGATCTATTCACTATAATTTCTAGTTAGCCTTATAGAGTTGTATAATATATTGGCATTATGCCAAAGGTGAGCATTTTTTGGCCTACACTAAAAACATCATATTATTGAATCTAACTATCTATATCTCTCTACCTCCACCTCAATCTCTAACTCTCTCTATATCTCTCTAAGCATCATGTTCTTGATGGTTTATGATGGAGAGTTGAGAGTTGATGGTTTAGGGATTAAATTTAATTATTAAAGTATTTAGTGTTAAATTATTAATGTTGGGTTTTAGGGTTTAACATATAGGATATAAGGTTTATGTATTAGGGTTTAGGTCATAGAGTGTAGGGTTTACGGTTGTTAATATAGGGTATAGAGTTTAGGGTTGAGAGTATAAGATTGAGTTATAAGGTTTAGGTTTGAGGGTTTATGAACCTTAAGGGTTGAAGGTATAAGGTTTAGGGTAGAATGTATAGGTTTTACGACCTAGGTCTGAGTGTAGGGTTAGAGTTGAGGGTAGATGATATAGTGTATAGGGTTGAGGGTATATCATTTATGATTGAGTGTATAGGGTCAAGGGTTCATCCCCTAGGATTTAGGGCCTAGGGTTGAGGGATATGGTTTAGGGTTTAGGGTATATGATAATAAGGTTTAGGGTTGAGTGTATATGGTTGAGGGTTTATTATATAGGCCTTAGGTTCCAAGGTTGAGGGATATGGTTTAGGTTCAAGAGGGTATATGGTATAGGGTTGACGATGGAGGTTTTAGCTTATAGGATTTATGGCCTAGGGTTGAGAGATATGGTTTAGGGCTGAGGGTATAGAGTATAAGGTTTAGGGTTGAGGGTATAGGGTATGCTTTTCTTAGGGTTTAGGGTTAAGTATATGGTTAAGGGTTTTATTGGCTTTAGTTCCTATAGTTGAGGGATAAGATTTAGGGAATTGATAGTATAGGGTATAGGGTTTCAGGTTATGGGTATAGAGTTTAGGGTTGAAGGTATAAGGATTAGGGTAGAATGTATATGATTTATGGCCTAGGGATAAGTGTAGGGTTTAGGGTTGAGGGTTCAAAATATAGCGTATCTAGGGTTTAGGGTTATCGTTATAGATTTTAGGGTTAAGTGTATAGGTGTTAAGGTTAAGTGCATAGGGTTTTGGTAAGTTAAATCCATTGTAAGCCCAAAACTAAGCAAAAAAATATTTTTTTTGTTAAGTTAAAAGAACATATATGTTTTGTAAAGCTATATAGATTGCCTAAGGATTGGGACATCTATATTAGCTAGATGTCAAGGAGGTCAAGGAGATCAAATAGATCAAGGAGGTTGAGGAGATCAAATAGATCAAGGAGGTTGAGGAGATCGATTATATGATGATCAAGGAGATCAAATAGATCAAGGAGGTTGAGGAGATCGATTATAGGAGGTCAAGGAGATCAAATAGATCAAGGAGGTTGAGGAGATCAATTATATGATGATCAAGAATGGCTTATGTTAATGATGATTATGATATCAATGTACTAATAATGATGTTTGTAAGGCGTATATGTGAATTATGACATATGCAGGTGAATGTTAATGTAGATATGTAGATGGTTTAAAAAGAATCTAAAATGTATCTAATGAAGAATGTATATGTAAGTTGTGGATATAAAATGCAATAAACATGTAAGATGATAAGATGCTTAGAATTTAACAAACCTAAACACTTAATATCAAAAGGAAATGATGATAAGATGCTTAGAATAATAAATCTAAACACTTAATATGAAAATGAAATGATGATAAGATGCTTAGAATAACAAATATAAACACTTTAAATAAAAATGCAATGGTGATAAGATGCTTTGAATAAAAAATATAAACACTTCACATGAAAATGAGATGATGATGATAATATGCTTAGAATAACAAATCTAAATAGTTAAGATGAAAATACAATGATGAGAAGATCCTTATAATAATAAATCTAAAGACTTAAGATGAAAATGAAATGATGAGATGAGTTGGATGGAGATGAAGACCAAGTGACCATCTTAATACATTGAGTGTAGGGAAATATGAAAGAAATAGAGAATGAATGTGCATGTACAATACATGATTAGGAAAGAGAAAAATGATGGTGATGAGAAAGAAGGGATGGGATGGGATAAGGTGTATTTAGAATGGAATAATTGAGCTACAATGTAGAGAGAACTTAAATTTATAATGCATGTGATACTATACACTATGGTATGAGGAACCAAGGTGACTGTGTATCACATGCGTAGGAATGATTCAAGGGTTTAGGGTTCAAGGTATATGATATAGGGTTTAGGGTTGACTGTACATATGGTTGAGGGTTTATTATATAGGCCTTAGGGCCCAAGGTTGAGGGAAAAGTTTTAGGTTCAAGAGGGTATATGGTATAGCGTTGAGGGTTTAGCCTATAAGCTTTAGGGCCTAGGGTTGAGGGTATAGGGTATAAGGTTTAGTGTTGAGGGTATAGGGTTTAGGGTTGAGGGTATAGGTTTTAGGGTTGAGTATATGGTTAAGGGTTTAACCTATTGGCTTTAGTTCTTTGGGTTGAGGGATAAGGTTTATGGAACTGACGGTATCTAAGGTATAGGGTTTTGGGTTATGGGCATAAATTTTAGGGTTAAGTCTCACATCTCCCCCTCTCTACTCTCCTCACCATCTCTATTATTATCCATCTCACTTATATCTACTCCAGATCTACCTCTCTCTATATAACATTTCTATCTCCACTGTCTACCTAGATTTCTCTATCTCATCTTTCTATCTATCTCCCCTTCCTACCTCTCCCCTCATCCCTCCTTATCTACCTCTCCCTCCCTCCATATGCAGATCTCTCTTTTCTCTATCTCACACATCTCTCTTTATTTTCCTCTCTTATCTATATATCTCTCTCCTCTCTCCCTTTAATATCTCTAAATTATTCATTATTTAGGGTGTAGGGGGTGATCCCACAATAGTGGTATACAATTTTTGGCTAAACTGGACACTAAAATTTATTTTTTTAAACTAAATTTTCACATTTGGGAACCTATAGCAGCTAAATTGTGAGGAATTTGAAGATGATGAAAACTAGAGTCTCATCAAATTTTGTCTATAGATTCTAAAAATATTTTTTCCAAAATTTTTGGAATCAAATTGCACTTCTTTTTCCATCTCCCACGAAAACTGATTTTTTAGAAAACAACATTTTAAAAAGTGATGCACATTGATAATGCATAACTTTTTTTCCATAAAGGATAAAATTCTAATTCTTTCGAATTTAGATTCATAACTCCAATATCTAGTGCTTCCATTTGGTTAGATAGTATTTTATTGAATATTTTTCTTTAATCAAGTTTCTAAGTCAAACCAATTACAATTTAGACATAGTGCGATAGTATAATGTGTAACTTTTTTGTATATATCGAAATTCAATTTTTTTGGTTGGATCAAGGACTTCAATATCTGGTGCACTCATATTTTCAAAAAATTGATAATATACTATTTTTCCACATGTGCAGAACATAGACCTTCATTTTCGATGAAAACCTATGTTTAATAAAACTAAAAAAACAAATACATAATAAAACCAAAACATATTAAAATTATATTGTTGAATAGCTCGTTCCAAGGACTACCTAATTCTAGTTGGGTTTGTGAAGATTCCTCCATTTTCATCCTCAACCTGAGCTCCGAAGTGCCAAAATTTAGGTTTTTTTTGTGTCTTAGGGGGGGATGAGGCATAAGGCCCTGGTTCAACCAAACCCATTCAAAGGGGTTCACTCGAACCCCTTCACTATGCATTTTTTTTGTTTTTTTGGCAGGAAAAGTTCAAAGGGGTTTGGTCAAACCAACAGGTTCGTACGAACCCCCAAAAACACTTTTTTTTCCTTGGGGTCATTTTTTGTGAGTTTTCCTTCCTCACTTGAATTGTAAACCACTATTTTGGCTTCACCCTAGGGCCTATGGTTGATGGGTTTAGGGTTGATGGTTTAGGGTATAGGGTTTAGAGTTGAGGCTATAGGGTTGAGTATATGGTTAAGGGTTTAACCTATTGGATTTAGTTCCTAAGGCTGAAGGATAAGGTTTAGGGCTGATGTATGGGGTATAGGCTTTAGTTCCCTAGAATTACCTCTCTCTCTCTAGGGTTTAGGATTGAGGGTTGAGATAGAGTTTAGGGTTATGGGTATAGATTTTTGGGTTAAGTGTATAAGTGTTAGGGTTAAGTGTTGTATAAGAGCAAATTTTCACCCTAGGTGCAATTCCCCTTTTTGCCTTATTACACTTTAGAAAACCTAAGTCAGAGGCTTAATTCACTTAAGCCCGTCAATGGCAGTCCACTTGGCACCCGTTTTGTGTGTCGATGGAGGAATTGTTGTCGGGGATGCTTGCATGGCATGCAGACGTTCGTGCGGAGTGCTTACGTCCCTGGAAAATTCCTATGGCTTAGCCAGTAGAGGCATTATTCTTTCCATTGGCAGCGAAGTTGTAATGCCTCCTTTAGCCACCTGACCCAAATATGGTTGTTTCTTTCCTCATTCCTTCATAATCAAATCTTTTAACTTGCATTAGGAGGTTGGATGAATATTGCAAGAACTCTACATCACTTCAAGCTCATTTTGCAGTCACATTCCACCATTCCATAGCAGCAATATCACACTCCATCATGTCGGTAGAGAAATTTTGGGACTATGCCATTGTAGCAGAGGCTTGAGTTCCTCTCGTTTCCCCCCCAAGTAGCCTTGAGTGCTCTTGGTGGAGGTGGTAAGCTTCCCTCTCCTCTCCTCTATCATTTGGTTGAGTAGCATAGTACTATTTTTGTAGTGCTTGTGTTTTATCACTTCTTTATATTTTCCAATGGTTGTCCCTAGAGGTGGGAACACCTAAATGGGAGACTGACTAAGGTAGACCCCTATACATCCACCCCCCAAAATTCTCTCTTGCTGTGTGTAGGTGGACACACTTTGAGGAGGTAGCTAGTGAACAGGGTCTTCTACGAGATCGCCTTCATCACCTTGTCTTTGGTATATCTAATCTATCACCTTCGCTTATACTTTTTGTATTTCATAGTGTTATTTTGACCTCTTAGAAGTCATTCAGCTAGGTTGTTAGTCATCTTGGTGTGTTTAACCTCATCTCAGCTGTTGTCTGACCGTACGGACTACAATGCATTTCTAAGACACCAGCATGTTGCGCTGTCATCTGAAGTCCACGTTGACGTCCTTGAGTAGAGAGCTCCCTAAGGCACAGAGTTGGGCCTAAAGATCAACTCACCTAGCCCCACATTGAAACTCGGATTGCAGAGTGTCCATAGGACTCTAAAATCATCATCATTCTCACCCTCATTTCCTAAAACATACACTTAGTTGAGGTAAGTTAGGGCAGCCTCTCGCGTCTCAACCCTTTGTGACCTGGGGTCTTGCATGCAGTGGTCCCCCTCTCTTACAAGTGCATAGGGTTTTGGTAAGTTAAATCCATGATAAGCCCAAAACTAATCAAAACACGTATGTGTTTTATTAAGTTAAAAGCGCGTGTGTTTTGTAAAGGTAAATCCATCACTCAAACCCAAAACTAAGCAAAAATTGTACAGTTAATTTAAAAGCATACGTGTATTTTGTAAAGGTAAATCCATCATCCAAATTTGAAACTAAGCAAATCATGTACATGTTTCATAAAGTTACAAGCACATATGTGTTTTGTTAAGTTAAAAGAAAGTACATTTTTTGACACTATAGGCATTTCTAAATGGAGGCCAAACTACAAACACTTAAGTTTAGAGACAAATAATGTGTACATGTTATGGAAACATATTGTGTGTGTGTTATGTAAACATAATGTGTACATATTATGTAAACATAATGTGTACGTATTATGTAAACATAATGTGTACGTATTATGTAAACATAATGTGTATGTGTTTTGTTTTGTTTATATGGATTCATAATGGCCAAAAAATTGGATGATAGTCATGTTGAAGGTCCCACTATAACAAGATCTTATTTTTGTGTGTGTTTTTCTAATTGTGTAAGATATTTGTTTATTTTATTTGACTTCAAATGATTAAAATACATTGGAATGTGATAATTAACTGATTATTCAATGTTTTTGTTTATATAGCATTCTTGATTGTCAATTTTGAGGACTATTTCATATTTTATTGATAATTTGTCAACTTGATTAAGTAATTTATCATTTAGATGTCACATAAGAGTAATTTTTTTAAGTAATTTCATATATGTTTAATTAATTTGATTAAGTAAATCATTTTTGTTCAAATTACAATATTTATTAACATATATTCATAATTTTTTTATTTAGGAATAATTGATATTAACCATGGGAAGGAATAAGCGAGGACCACCTGAACAACTTGATGTAGAAAAAGAAAAGAAAAACAAAGGGAGTGTATGAAAATACTACGTGAAATGTGAAAAGTTGGAGGAAAAGGTACATCATCTATACCAACTGACATTAATGTAGAATCAAATACCAAAACACCTATTGAAGATATAAATGATGGATCAAATTTACCAAATGCAAACCAAGAACAAGTACTAACCATCACACCTATTAATACAAGAAATGATCAATCAAATGTAGCAAATGAAAACCAAGAACACACACCAATCATAACACCTCAAATTATTTGTAATTTTTTTTTATCTAATTGGAATAGATGAAAACATTTTGAAACCAATGCCTAACAAAATTCTTGATCGCACTTGTAGAAGAATGGATAATAAAATATGGAGAAACTATTTTGAGATCTTAAGTGAAATTGGAAGGTGCAAATTGTTTGTTGAAATGATTAAAAATCTTAATTTTAGACACACTATGAAGATCCTTGACTTAATATCATCAAATACCAATGGTGAAAGAACTATTGTAAGAAATCTAATTAGTGTGTATCAATCAGTAGGTTCAACATCACACACTAAATACAACGTTACCCAACGTGTTCTTACATCAACTATAGTAAACAACAAAACTAAAAAATATTGTTTGATTATCAAAACAAGTAGGCCACTAAAAATAAGTATAAGAACACTATTAAATACCATTAGGAAACATGAAATAATTGAGGATCCTACTAGTAATTCTCTATGGTAATTTTTGGGTAGACTTCCATGCAAATACAAGGTTGTTGTTGATGCATTAAGAGTGTTAATTGAATTTTTTTGGAAAAATAACACAAGAGTTTCACCCAATAAAAGAGTTGGTTTTTTTATAAAAGGGGGTAAAAACTTTATTAAAAGCAAGAAATTAACAGTACAAAGAGATCGGGGAACCAATAGGCTACCGAGAAAAAAAAGAACCAAAACCTCATCCTAGACAAAAACCACCACCCACACAGCAACAAACTCCTCAGTCAACCATATCACTAGAAATGACCCTCTCTAAATCTCAACAATGATCAGGGGATAACTGCCTCCAACCCTCAATCCTCCAATTATCATCATGCTCCAAAGCCCACTTGGTCAAACAATCAACAACCCTATGCCATTCTTGCAAGATGTGGATAAAGGATACCACCTCCAACATGGAGCACTATAGACATGGAAATTATACCGACACACTTGATCCGGATTTACCAACATCATTTCATCATGAATCATCTTCTTAGCTAGTCATCACCTTCATCCCTTAATTGAATAAATCAGTTTTATCTAATTAAGTTGTCATCTTCCTATTAATTAAATTAATGAATCTGATTTAATTAACCCTATGTCTCTATTTAATTAAATAATTCATTCTATTTGATTAAATCTCTAAAGTCATCTTATTAAATTAAATTAAATAAAGCTTATTTGACTTAATCTAGCATCACCCCTCTTTAATTGAATAGATCAAAATCTTTTATTTAATTAAATCTAAATCATATTCCTCTCAACTTTGATTTAAATAATCTAAATCAAATAGTCACATCAACTAACCTCCTATTAAATTAAATCTTGATTAATTTAATCCTAATCACCAAAATCCTCTAGATTTTGCAACTTGCACCAATAAATCATTTCTTTGATTTAATAATTCCCTAATTACTTTCAAAATGGCATAAAAAAAGGAATATTCCTCCAAGTTTGAAAATCCCTCCAAATGGAATTTTCCTTCCAACAAAGCATTAATTTCCTCTTACATGTCCTTGTGCATTGAGCCAAGTGGCATTTAATTCATTCCTTTCTCCCTCCAACTAATCATTTCATGATTTTCAAATTCCACCTAATATCATTTATTGTGCACATTCATCAAAATGTGCTCAAGCTTCCTCCATTCACATCTTGACAAGTGGCACTTGGCCATTGGATGTTGAATGATCCCACATTGCTTCATTTTTCTCATTCCTCCATCTTGTCTTTCTATAAATGGAAGGCTTTCCTTTGTATTTTGGATCCACAACTTAGAGCAAAGTTACTATCTTCACATTTAGAGCAATTTCATCCATTTCCACAGCATTTTCCATTATCATAGCTAGGTTATTACAGATTTTATCAAGGAATCACATTATTATTCATCTCCAAGTGGATCAATCTTCATCAAGATCATCAAGATAGAAAAGGAGTTGGGAAAGGGCCAATTTCCACATAAAATTGGCACCAATTCCCCCATGGGATTGAGAGTTTGCATGTTTGAATAGGATTTCATTGCTTTTCTTGTTTTGTTCTTCATTCTACTTCCTATTTTCAACATTGTAGATGAGTTTCATGGGGAATCTTAGTTCTAACTTGCATATGGATCTAATATTGTATTTGTTTGCTATGTTTTTGCAATTCTAGGATTGGGGTTCACATATTGGCACTAGAAGGAGGGAAAATCTCAAGTTCTTAACACATTTTTTGACAAAATTATGTGTTTTTTTCTTCTTCTTTTTTTGTGTGTCTATAGGAAACTACACTGCTATCAGTCAAGCAGCACCATACAATGACGCTAACCTTCCAACAGTGCCATACAGTGATGCTACAAACTCCAAACACCACCACTGAAGTCTTCCCGCCCAGAAAATTCAAATTTTCAAACTGTCGCGCTAAGCGTCACAAACAGACCTAGTGGCACTATACAGTGCCATTGACTTGCTCAAAAAATGATGCATATGCGAGTTGTGCTGTTGGGGTGGGGTAAAAGGTCAAAATTCAAGTTTTTTGACATGTCCATTTTTTATTTTGATCATTTTGAGCTATTGACTTGTTTTTTGCCTCTTTTTTTTGGGATTAATCAGTTCTTGTAGGTGGAAGCAAGGAAGGAGCAAGGAGGAGTTTAAAATTATAATGTCATTTATCCATTGTATCAAGTGTCTTTAGACACTTTTGGAAGCAATTATAATTCCAAGTCTAAGGATTTTACCCCTTCAAGCTTTTAGTACTCAATAGATTTTAATTTGGGTTTAAAACGAACAAGGAAAAAGGTTTTAAAAGAACTTTAGGCAAACTTACTAGATTTTGTTTAAGGTTAACAATTGAACAAACAACTTTCATCTTTCGCTTTGGTGCTTTAAAAAGAATCAAATCATTGCTTTGAGGATTTAAAATGAACATGTGCATCTTTGTTTTTGTAATCACTTCCCCAAAATAATATCATCTAAAAGACGTATGCGCTTCTCTTGCACCTCATGGCGATCTTGAGAATCAAAAGGTTTTTGGTGATATTAAGTTGTGTAAGTTATTTCCTACACACTTCAATTTGGATCCTAAAATTGAACAAATCTTGTGAGTTTGAGTGGAACATATCACATGTGTTCTCTCTTTATTTCTCAACAAAGATTGATCAAACTACAGATGTGTTTGCTCACTTTTTTGTTATCTTAGAGGGCCTTGTGGGAAAAATTAATCACCCAAGGGAACGACCCAACTGGGAACACGCTAAAGCCAAGTGACTTCCAACTGGGATATAAGTGTGGGTACTTGAGGAAAGTCAAGTATCACAAGTATTTTTCTGATGAGAAGGGCAGTAATGGTCTCTTGCCTCATGGATGATCCCCCACAAATGGAATGCCCTCATTAAAACCTCTTTTTTTTAAAGGCCAAAATCCCTATATATTTGTTGGTGCAAGAACGATCATTCTGAAGCCGCCCCATAATTTTACAAATTTTAGTAGAGATCAGAAGTATTCCATGGGAGATTCATGGGTACTGATGCTTGGCTGACTCAAGAAGTGAGTGCACTGTAAGGGGGAGCTTGTGTGGTCAAGCATCTAATCATCTGCTAAAAGTAGGCATAGCTGGATTCATCCAAGTGGGGATTCAACAAATATTGTCTCAAATATCCATAGGGTTGTTCATGTTCTTGGAATCAAAACACTTTTCCTGATCGTAAACATTGGAAAACAAACATTCAACATCATCATCAAATTTCAAAACCTTTAAGAAGCAAATACCATTGACAAAATCCAAGCTTTATTGCTTGCCCTAGGCATTCTATCCTTAGAGGTTTCTAAACATTTGGATTTATATCTCAATTTGCTTACTAAAGTCAAACATTAGGTAGCTTTTTCCTTGATTTCCTTGAGTTCCACATAATGTACTTTATGGGATGAAAAGAAGTTAAGACATTAGACATCTAGTTTCAAAATCTAATCAAGAGTGTGTTTGTGGTAAAAAAAGAAGTCACTAAGCAAAGCTAAGAATAATTGGACCCCACACATGTTTCTCAAATGATTTCACACAAAATAAAAATTCGGAAACCAAAGTCAAAAGCTCTTAGTCTAAAAGCTCATCAAAAGTGTCTCTCAATGCTCTACGAATTCAAAAAAAGATTTCTTTTCAACTTTTACATAAGAGCTTCAAGAAATAATCCCAATTTGTACTCATTTTATTATTTTCAAAATCAAACACTTTTTCAAAGGTTTCAACATCTTGTTTAGAGTAAAGTGTGTTCTTCAAAACCGAGGTTTTGTAAAAAATAGTCTTTTAGGTACACATATGATCAAAGTCCACCTTCATCCATCTTTCAAACATCAAACAAAAATCATCTCACCAACAACTCTTGAAAATCTTGAAACCATCCTTTATGCTGGACTTTTTAGCAAATCCATGGATCAAAATTCTTGAATCAAGCATAAAATCATTTTGTTTGGCTAGGTATGTGAAGATGTATCCTTCTCCATATGCTTAGTCAAATTATCATCAAATCGTCTTGTTTGGTTAGGTGTGAGTAGATGCATCCTTCTCCCTACACTTAGTCAAACTATCATCTTGTGAGCAAGTTTATCCTATAGATAACATCAAACATCTTGGGGTCCATTCATTCATTATCCAAATCAAATCAAAATCCAAGAATCAAAATCCAAATCAAAATCAAGGTCAAAACCAAAAAACCAAGAATCAAATCAAACAAATCAAAATCCAAGAATCCAAAAAGTCCCAAAAGTCTAGCATCCCCCTCAAGATCTTCTAAGAGTTTAATCATCCATATCATCCACCTTTCACACATTTTTCCATCACACTTTGATCCTTAATCATCCTATATTTTCTCTTTTGAGCCTCATTTTATGGTTCAAACAAGATCGCAACACAAGAACATGGAGTAGAACAAAGAAACATCAACTTCAAGTGACCTAAGTCAAACTGCACCTGAGATTAATCCTGTTGGACCCAGCATCCCACTACCCAATCTTTCTCTCATAACACAAGATCCTCAAGAGGAAGGGAAAGTGGAAGATATCACCAATATAGGGATAACCCAAGATGAGATCACCGAAATGCTTCAAAACCCCGATAACCACCGAATTGTCAAAGCCATGATGAAACTGCATACCTCCCAATACATGCTTGAATTGGAAAAAGGACCTAAACTCCCTTCTTATTTTGATGTAAGCACTATTGTGGAGAATCCTTTTATGTCACTTGTACCATTCACCTCACCCACTCAGAGCATTGTCCAACCCATTCTACAATCCACATCATCCATTTCCACCACACAACTCATTCTCAGCAAAGGGAGCGCATTACTCCATGCCCTTCAACAACATCCCCTTGTCAATAATCAAAATTTGGACGCCAATATCAGCACGGGTACAACAAGTACCGTGCCTCAAAATCCCCTCCACCAATATGTCCCACTTACATTCCATGACTCCAACAACACATCTTTCCACACCACACCAGCGTATGCTCTTGACCCACAAGTTTCACTCCCATTGGTACAAGTGGGCTTATTTGAAAAAGGTGGTCTCTTCGAGGTTTCATCATCACTCATTCCAAGAAGCCTTCCACCACTTCCAGTTCCAATCACACCACCACCATTACCTCCCCTACCAACATCCATATCAATTCCTGGTTTAGGACTTCCTCCTTTACCTAACACAAATCAATCAATCCATGGCAACCCCCTGAGCACCAATCAAATCATCACATCTAATCCTTTGAATATGCCACCGATATCACAACAATAGGTGGTATCCATCCAAGCAACGAAATCAATCCCAACACCCTAAAAAATGGTCCCTCAAGGACCCAACACCTCAATCATACCATCCACCACAATCACTCAAAACACATCTCAACCACTCGCTACCACATCTAACATCCCAAATCCACCACCACTACCTCCAAATCCAAATGTGGCAAGCCAATATAGCATAGCACTACAACCTCACCAAGCCTACCAAAAGGCACTCTAGCAATACCGAGTTGCACAACAAACGCAAACCACTTAACAAGCAGTGTAAACTGCTTAGGTTAATCAAGATGCTCAAGCTACTAAGGTTGATCAAGCCGCACAACAAGTTACACAAGCTTGACAAGCACAACAATCCACCCAGACACAAGCCCAAGCATTGTTGCAACAACAACAAGCTGCTCAAGCTGCTCAAGCCACTCAAGTTGCCCAAGTCGTTCAGGCCGCCCAAGCTACCCAATAAGCACAAGCGGAAGTGCAAGTACAGGCATAGGCGCAAGCACAATACCTCACATAGTAATAAGCATACCAGCAAGCACTAAAGCAATACTAGGAACAGCAAGAAGCAGCCTAACTAGTAGCCCAACAACAATTGTTTTTGGCGCAACAGCAATAGCAAGCTCAACAACAAGCATTATTAGTGCAATAGCAATACAACCAACACAAAGCATTTTTGGTACAACAATAGTTACAAGCATACTTGGTACAACAAAACATGCAAACACCATCCACCAACACACCAACCAATCCACCCATACCTCCAACGATTGAACCACCACGGAACACCTTCATCCCACCCCCTGATCTACAAGATGATGTATCAACACAAATCAAACTTCTTTCACAACAAGTGCTTTATCTTCAATCAGGGAAAACCATAAAGCCACCAAAGAACTTGTGCCCCTATCTGTTTGACCGGAGCATTGTCATGAAACCGTTCCCAAAAGGATTTGAGATCCCAAAGTTTGATAAATATTATGGAACAAGAAATCCTGAAGATCACATCAGGGAGTTCCAAGTACATTGCATGGAAGTCGCATACGATGAAACTTATCTGATGCGACTATTCCCTCAAATCTTGCAAGGTACCACCATTGACTGGTTCTCCCATCTCTCAGAAATCAAAAAATTCTAGGAAATCATGGACGCATTTGTGCAAAACTATGCCTTCAACATAGTTATGGATGTGACCCTAGAAGAAATTTCAGCTATGAAATAATCCAAGGGAGAGATTTTTACTTCATTCTTACAATGATGGTGATCAAAATCCACTATAAGTAAATGGGCCATGCTTGAGGAACAACAAGTGTGCACCATCATCACAAATCTTGATGGACTCTTGTCCTTCCATCTCAAGATGCAATGCACCACAACCTACGATCAGTTGATCCCCAAGGCACTCAATATTGAACGAGCCCTCATCTCACAAGGGGGAGCTCCTTCTTATCAAGAAATTCACCCATCCACCAACTATAACGACAAACCTTGCACATGGGTAAAAAATAGAAACATTACCAATGATGGTGTAGTTGATGCCAAAGTTGTCATCAGTGTACCTCGACAATACACCAACACCCCAAAAACAACCCCAAAACAACAATCAAAAAAATTGACAAGCTAACACTATGACTCAATAGCCGAATAATCAAATAGTCAACAATGTGAACGATCAAAGGGGGTCACCCCAGCGAAACAAAAACTCCTCCAAGTGGAAGTACACATCCCTTAGGGAATCAGCTAAATCCATCATGAAGAGACTAGTGGAGGAAAAACTCATCACAATCCCCACCTATGACAAATTCAAGAGCCCTTGGTGAAACCATTGTGGTACAATGAAAATCACCTTTATGATTTCCACAAAATCAAGGGACACACAACTGTCAATTGCATGAGGTTGAAAAACTTGATCCAAGACCTCATTGATGACAAAATCATAAATATGGAACAACCAACAAGGAGTCAAAATCTCAAGATTTACATGAATTTGATGCCCAAACACAGTAAGGGAAATAATAACAATGATAAAGGAAAGGGTACCTTCAAAAGTGTGAATCATGTGTATGACCATGTTGTCATATCCCTAGATGAGTATTGCACTGTTATCACCATCAAAGGAGCCCAAGTTGATTGTGGAGTCACCACAAGAGGCATAAAAGTCACCATCATAGGGTCATCTCAGCCAAACAAAGCATCCACCTCCAATCCAAAATCCGTTCCTAGTGGCTATAATTTCCTCAACCAATTAAAAAAAACCCCAGCATAAATCTCCATCATGGAATTGTTGAAAATATCACCGGCCCACAAAAAGATCCTTAAAGAAGCCTTGGCCTCATCTTTCATCCCCACTGATCTTGATGTGGATCAATTCCAAGCTATGGTTGCACACCTCACTACACCTCACCTTCTGAAATTTTCATAATAGGATCTTCTGACATAACCATCTCACAATCATTTGCTTCATCTTGAGGCTTACATCCCTAAAAACAAGGTCAAAAGGGTCCTGGTGGATGGGGGTGCAGGGTTGAACATATGCACCCTAAAATTAATAAAAATTTTGGGCTTCTCCGAAGATTTTGTTGAAAAAAGAAAAGGAATAACAATTAGAGCCTACGATGATCAAGAAAGACTGTCTCAAGGCACAATCCAACTCCCTATTCAAGTAGGACTGGCTATCATGGAAACAACTTGTCAAATTCTCAACTTGGAATTGTCTTACAATATCCTCCTGGGGCATCCCTAGATTCATGGGATGCAAGCTATAGCTTCCACCTTCCACCAATGTGTAAAGTTTCCATACCAAGGCCAAGAGGTCACTTTCCATGGGGATCTTGAACCCTTTTACTATTGCAAAAATTTGGAGGAAAAATATTACAAAATCCCCCAAGTACCTAAGAACGATGAGGGTCCCTCAAATCCATACATAGATCCAACTACTCTTACCTCCACTTCTATGACAAAGACACCCGCCATCCCTACCATATCTAATATCAAGGTCATTATCCAGGAAAATGGGTGTGGGAATTATACAATTCTAAAAAATGCTTTTGTAGTAGGAGAATTACCACAAACTCCTAGGTCACGAGGATGACCACAGTCAAATAATTCTTCCTCATCCCGAACCTTCATAGCAAGCTCCTCCAACTTCAGGATTTAGGGAGACCTAGGTTTGGAAGTAATAGAAGAAGACCCATCAAACCTCCTGTACCAAGATAATAGACCAGCAGCTGATCTACTTATGGATGATAGCAGTAAAGGCTTACAAATGATGCTCGCCATGGGCTATGATAGAAACTGAAATCTTGGACAAAATGACAACAGACTTCTAGTACCCCTCATGCCGAAGACACATATAAGAAATCTTGGCCTTGGATGTACCCTCTAAAGGTGACAATGCTTGGAAAAGGTGCCTCAGTTAAGAAGGTCAAAACTCCTCAGAAATCTACAGCCGCCCTTCAATTACCCGTATCCACAAGTCTGCCTTTAGACAACTTCACCTTCAACATAACTAATGTGTGTAGTAGTGACGAGGACCCCATAGCCATTTACCTATGCTTTTTGAAGACACCTCCCTACTCATGATTATTACCTTGTCTTTTGAGACCAATGACCATCAAACCCATGAAATAAGCCTAGTCTACCCCCAGCTCATCGATTATAACCAACGAGGACCACCAATTCTAGACACTTTCAAAAATGATGAGGCACTCTCAGAATTCATGGGATTGCAAGACATGGTGCCACATGGAGATCACAAGGTTGGATTTGATATCATACTAGACACACAAGCCTACTATGGGGAAACAATTGAATCTTTTAGTCATAAAAGCAAAAATTTGAGAATAATCTCAAGGTCTTTGAGTGCAAACAACACTATGGCACTCTCTAACCCAAAAATAGTAAAAATAAAGGACTTATCCAATGGTGAAAACCTCTCTAAGGTGCCCGAGGATGAAGGATTCAATCTTCCTCTCAGTTCTCTACATCAGGAAAGGTAGCGGTTCTAGCCGAAAAGTGCAACCCAGTCAACTTGGGAATGAAGGAAACTCCACATATCACATTTTATGTTGAATCATTGATGTCAAAAGAATAGGAGCTCCTAGCTTCCTTCTTAAGGGAGAGAAAGGTCAACTTTGCATAGACCTATGCCGACATGCCTGGGCTTGATCTAGAGATTGTGGTCCACCATCTAGCAGTTTACCCTGAGGCAAAGCCCGTCAGACAAAAGCTCAGAAAAATGCATCCTCAAATTTCCTTGTTGGTCAAAATGGAATTGAATAAGCTACTTGATTCAGGGTTCATACGATTGATCGATTATCCAAAGTGGGTCTCAAACCTTGTACCTATTTCAAAGCCTAATGGGGGCATCTGTATATGCACAAATTTTAGAGACCTGGACAAGGCATGTCCCAAAGATGACTTCTCACTTCCCAACATTGATATAATTATAGATATGACTGTGAGACATGGGATTATTTCACTTATGGAAGGATTCTCCAGGTATAACCAAATCATGATAGCCAAAGAAGATCAACACAAAATAGCTTTTACTTGTCCATGGGGGACATATTGCTAGAACATGATGTTGTTTCGCCTAAGAACACTAGAGAAACATATCAGAGGGCCATGACCTTAATCTTTCATGACATGATCCATAAGACTGTGGAGGATTATGTCGACGACATATTGGAAAAATACAGAAAGAGGCGAGACCACATAACAACATTAAGTGTCATCTTTGACAGACTTGAGGAATACAAGGTCCACCTTAATCCAAAGAAATGTGCCTTTGGTGTACAATCATGGAAGCTATTGGGATACATCATTTCCATGAGAGGGATTGAAATAGATCCCACCAAGGTAAAGGCAATCCTCGAGATGGAGGCACCTAATACATTGAAATAGTTGAGAGGCTTACATGGCGGGCTCTAGTCAATCTGCCAATTCATAGCTCAGCTAGCAAACAAATCAATCCCATATTCTCACCTACTCCACAAGGGAGTAGCATAAAAATGGGATGACAAATGTGACCAGTCCTTTAATAAGATCAAAGTTTATTTTCTCACACCTCCAGTGCTTATGCGACCAATCCAAGGAAAGCCGCTAATCCTCTACATATCAGAAATAGCAGCAGCTCTCGGTGCTCTCCTAGCTCAGCACGATGAAAATGGAACAGAGAGCCATCTACTACATCATTCGAAGGTAGAGAATGAGTTAAATTATTTATTCATCAAAAAATCATGTCTAGCAGTGGTGTTTTCCTCACAGAAGTTTAGACACTACATGTTAGCACATAAAATAAAACTCATTGCCAAGATCAACCCACTCAAGTACCTACTTTCCAAAGCAATGCTCACAGGAAGGATGGTCAAGTGGGTCATGATCCTATCAAAATATGACATTGAGTATGTAGAGAGGAAGGTCATCAAGGGACAAGTGATCGCAGACCAACTAGCAGAAGCACCAATGTATTCAAATAATTTTCTAATTTCAAAGTTCCTTGATGAATCCATCTTCAAATTAAGCATAGCAGACCACTGGAAGTTATACTTTGATGGTTCCTACAAACATCATGGATCGGGATTTGGGGTATTTTTCATCACTCCATAGGGAGACTACATACCAAGATCTTACAAGTTGGCATTTCCCTGCAAAAACAATATCATAGAATATGAGGCTCTAACCATAGGACCCAAAATAGTAGTGTAGTGGCATATCATGGCTCTCAAGGTATATGAGGATTCATAGCTCATAATCAATCAAGTAAATGATGAGTATCAGACTAAGGACGATAAGCTAACTCCATAAAATAAATTGGTGGAAAGTCTTAAGGAGTCATACATTGAGATCACATTCGAGCAAATACCTAGAGCAAACAATAGAGTGGAAGATTCCATGGCGACAATTGGATCCCTATTGGACATCCCTAATAATGTCCCAAATCATGAATTACTAGTAGATCAACTTCTCATGCCTACATTCGAGGTACCAGAGTCCGAATTCGTGTGTGAAATTGCTAGTCCCGGTGATCCCTAGTACCCTGATATATACACTTATCTGAGAATAGGAGTCCTCCCAAGTGACATAACCTCAAACCTTAAGAAAACCTTTGTTAAGAAAGCATCTTGGTTTGTCATCCTAGGAGATACCCTTTACTGAAGAAGCATTGAAGGAACCTTGCTATGTTGCTTAAACGTTGAGGAGGAATTGACTGCCTTAACCAAGGTACATAACGACATTTGTGGTTCGCACTTGAGCGGTATGACCTTGGCCAAGAAGTTGTTGAGGATGGGGTATTATTGGCCCACTATGGAAAGAGAAGCACATGACTATGTCAGAATGTTTCTACAATGTCAGCAACATGGGGACCTCATCCATGCACCAACTCAAGAGCTCCACCTGATTGTCCCACCTTGGCCCTTTTTGCAATAGGGGCTTGATCTCATTGGAAAACTGACCCCCACCTCATCCAATGGCCACAAGTTTATCATTACCGCCACTAAGTACTTCACAAAGTGGGTAGAAGCCATTCCTATGACTTACATCACTAGAAAGCAGATATCAAAGTTCATCCTGAACTATTTAATTTTTCGTTATGGTGTCCCACAAGTCATTATCTCAGATAATGGGACACCATTCAAAAATTAGGATGTCCGTGATCTATGCCACAAATTCAAAATCCAACATCACTTTTCGACCTCATATTATCCCCAAGGAAATGGCCAAGCTGAGGCTACGAATAAGACCATACTAAAAATCCTAAAAAATACTATCAATGAAGTTGGTTGTGACTAGAATTTTTTAGTTAAATCCCTCCCTCTGGGCCTACCAAACAAACATTCTCACACCCACAGGTGCCACCCCCTTTTCCCTGGTCTATGGATCATAAGCCATATTACCCATCGAGATCGAGCTCCTGTCACTGAGAATATCACTATAGAATCTCATCACAGATGAGGAATATTGGGTGTCAAGACTAAACGAGTTGGAATTGCTAGATGAACGGTGAATAGAGGCCTTGAACCATCTGTAGGTGTATTAGAACTTACTCAAGTGAAACTATAACAAGATTAGGAGTAGGACCTTCCAGGTCGGAGAACTTGTGCTCAAGGAAAATCAAAAGAACATCCCAAATCCAAATGGCAAAGGAAAATTTGAACCCAATTGGTTGGGACCCTTTGTCATCATAGCAAGTTACAAGTCAGGGGCATATCAGTCATCAACACCTAAAAGGGAACCTCTGTAGGAGCCCACGAATAGCTCTCATCTCAAAAAGTTTTATTCCTAAATATTTCAAGGTATAAAGCCAAAAATACAAAAAAAAATCAAAAAAATATTGAAAAAATGGTCACCCTGATGAAAACCTAGAAAACAGGTTCTTGGTGACAACAAAAAAATCAGAAAAAAGTTGAAAATCCAAAAAAAATCAAAAAAAGATTAAAAACAGTAAAGAGAAAAATTGTCCTCTAGTGAAAACCACTTCAGTGGCGCTTTGGGAAAGTACCTTGAGAAAAATTGGAAAACAAGTGCCTTGTGTAAATAAGCACTTTACATCCACTAGGATCTCAATGTCTTGTTATGCATCACCCATCTTTCATGCTTCTATCATCCATTTATCTCCATCCATCATCCATCTGCATCTGCATCATAGCTTGGTCTTGTGTCTGTGTCATGATCCCTCCTAGAACTACTCAACCCATTCTCAAGGTCAGTTTGTCCTGCCTTTATCGGAGTAGTCTATTACATCACATTAGGGGCATGTTCTCATTAGATCAAATTTGTGTATTTTTGAAGTCCCTAAAAATAGAAAATACAAAAACATCAGAAAATCAAATAATCCAAAAGCATTCAAAACATATCAAAATCCAAAAATTGGTCAAAAAGTCAATCAAAAAGCCAAAATAGAGTCGTCTTGTTGAACTACGTCATCTCTGAGCTCTGAACATAGGCAAGTTTGATCTTTGATCTTCCCCCGAGACACTTATTTCAATCCTTTAGGAGTCTGTCATAATAAATTGGCAATCCATTTGTTCATATCTCACCAATAATCAGGTCTATGTCAGTCGAACTATGTGGTCTTTGCATGTATAATGTAGGCAAGGATAATCTGGTTGATCAGCACCTGAGGCCCCTAGGATAGGTTTTTAGGTTAGGTCTTTGGTCAAAATCTCAGAAAACCCCAAAAAAATTAGAAAATTCAAAAATCAAAACATTTGTAAAATCTTGAAAATACCAGAAACAGCCTCAAAACATTTAAAAAAACATCAAAAACATCCAAATATTTGAAAAATCCATCCATCTCATCTTTCTTTCACCCAAAATAAACATCACTCATAATAAATCAGTTGTCATCCTCAACCTTTGGTGAAATAGTCAGAAACAAGTCTAGCAGGTTAAAAGTGAAAACTAAAACGTCAAGGTCTCAAGACTAGGTTAGTACATAAACAAGTTGGTCAACTCTTTATGTCAATAGCTTATCATCCAATCAATCCCAAATCAATCATTTGATGACATCATGTCCTAGGATGCATCATTCCTACAATGGACATCAACATCAGGCATCATTGTAGTTTAGTCTTGGCTAGCAGTATTGAAGAACATTAACTTGTTTGTTTACTTTGTCTTTTGACTTATATTTTTGTGCTTATTTCGATGACCTCTCGATGATGTCCCAAATGAGGGGATTTAGAGAGAAATAAATGGGGCAACGATCATTATCTTTTTATCTGTTGTGCTTGTTGGATATTATTGTAATATAGCCTTGGTCATGCATGCTTTGTTTAGGTGTGGGGAAGGTGTTTTAGATATCTTTTTGACCACATAGGAAGGCTTGCGCTTCCTATGTTTTGGTCTGAGATTTTTGGAATATCTGAACTACATTCTAGATAAGGTTCCATATGCCAGGTGTGAACAAGAATACTCCTATCTGATTGTTGAGTCAAAGTCCATCACACTAGGTGTAACGCCATCATGGTTCTTTATACCTTGATGCATCATGCCTATGTGTGTTATAAAACATAAGGTAAATGGCCCTTTTAAATTCCAAACTCCTTGGTAAGCAAATCATCATCATCACCATCATCGGCATCATCTCTTGACTTGTTGGAGTCTCTTGCTTTCTTCTATCTTCCTTCCATGCTAACATGATACCATGACAGTTAATCACAACTCATCCTCGCCATTGCATCCATCTTGCATCCACAAACCATCAGCATACTACATAATACATATCATATCATATAGAAAGTGTTAATCACCTCTCATGCATTTCATTACTGCATAATATAGATTGGTTATTCTAAGCATCATCACATATAACTCATTTACATCCATCACATAACCATATAAATGCATACATATCATCCATTTGTATTATCATAACATGGGCATCATAATTTAAACATCATCATTAAACACATCATAAACATCATACATCATCGCATCATATCATATGCATCATCATAAATCCATAAATGCATCCCCATATCATACATGAGATAATGAAAAAGGAAAAGATTGCATCTCATACATGTTATCATCATAATATAGATTTTTTAGTCTAAGCATTCACATTTGCATACATCATTATCATGTAAGTACATAGAAAAGATACTGGAAAAGAAATGCATCCATAAATCACTGTATCACATCATCAAATCGCATAACCATCATATAGAATCACATCATAACATAGAATCATTGCATCACATATAGATCATGCATAAATAGAATAGAAACATATCATACATCATAGCACATTAAATCATCTCATCTCATATATATATCATCAAATAACACACTGTCATGGTACAAATTCGGATCAAGTGTGTATCAAATACATAAAGTAAAATCTTCCATGGGGCTATCAAAAAGAAGCTCGTGAAGCAAAAAGAATCATGTCTCTGATCTAGGGAAGGCTAGCCCTGCTGGATGCCCTCGCCCTCTCTAGGATGTCTCTCTCGGTGATCCTTGGGGAGCCGGTACCCTATTTCCTATGAAAAATATAGGACCCGGGATGCTCAGGGCATGGCCTGATGATAATGAACTCTATAATAATCAGCCTCTCGGACCGCCTCCCTATATGCTCACAATGAAACTAAACTATGGGAGGAGGAGGTGGACATGCTCTCCAACTTCTATCTGCGTCTCATCTCCTGCATTACCCTGAGCTCTACGGCTTGTCTCTGTTGGACAGCCTGGTCTCTCTCTAGTCACAGCTAGTCCCTCTTTGTTGTCAAAGTAGCAACCTATCCCTATAGCCCCTGGACCTATGCATGTAACTATTTTCTCTGAGCATCCCTCTAATTAGTGGAGGTGGCGGTGGGAGTCCCTAATCCCTCCAAGGTGGTTGATCCACCTGTCTGTCCTAGTCCTGCCTGCCCTGGTCCTAGTTCTAGTCCTGCCATGGTTGATCCTATGGCCCCCTGCCTTGATCTAGCTACTAGTGTGGTTATCCTCTACCCCATCCCCCATCTCCATCCCCAGCCCTGGCCTCATCCTTCCCCTCTGCCTCTAGCTCTCTGTCGTGTCAATAATGTCCCTAACACTGTTAACCTAAGAGGTGGCCTAAACCAATCCCTCTATGCTTGTGTGGTACCTACATCAGCCTGACCCTGATCATATGGCCACATCCTAGCCACCAACTATCTAAAGGAATCAACAACCTCCTGGGCTAGAATGTAACAGCCCCATGAAGTTTGGTTCATGGTACGTGCAAATACCATGACATACTAATCATCAAGTCTATCCTACAACTCACCAAACGATCTTTGTATGTGGCCGAGCAAGTACCTCTCGATCATCGTATGCTCTTGGCCCTACATCATCCTATCATGTCAAGCAAAAAATAGTTAATGGGCGTCATCATACCATGAGGGTCATCCAAGATACATGTCATTAAAGACCCTCCTCCAATGAGGGATGTCATCCTATCATGTAAATGTGAAATAAACTCCTCCCATGTACCTCCAGACAACTGGGTCATCTGGCTCCATATCAATTGCTACAACTCGTGGGTAGAGTATGGTGATATGCTCCCAAGCCCAGATATGGAGAAGTGTGACCCCGACCCTAATGGCTCTGTCATCACAGTATGCAAACTCGTGTAAATCTCAATATAGGGAGGCCAGCAGTACTAGTCCCCATGCAAAGCATACCCTCCGTCAAACCATCAGCTCCCACGTGAACCTCCATCCTAGACTGAAATATCAGCCCCGCCGATCTAGTATGACAAGACCCAAAATGATGGCTACTATGACCAAACAAAAGGGAGACACAGTGAGCCTGTAGCACTTCAACTCAATCTGGCCCTCTGAAAAGATGATCTCATCAAGGCCCATCATGTCGTAACATGCATCTCTCCCAGCATCCAAATCATAGATCACTCACTCTCCATGGATGGGAAATAAAAGTATTCACCACACGTCCTCTATTATCACTGTGGCCTCGCTCTTCGGAAGGTGGAATGATGATGTCTCACTGTGCCACCACTCTGCAAGTGATTTCATCATCCCTAAATGAGTCATCGCTAGTGGTTCATACACAATGTACCAAAGTTTGATCGCTCCCAAGTTCTCCTGCAGTCGCTAATGCATACCGACTAATCTACCAAGTATGGAGGATTTGTGCTCACGTGAATGAAGAATCTCAGCCTCCTCCTACATCAAGAAAGTCACTACATTAAGTTTCCTAGAAAATTGTGATCTTGATTTACCCCGGCGTACCTAAAACAGCATATGCATCGCTATTTGTAGGTGCGACATAGTTTGAAAGTTCTAAATTATGCCGCTAGGATCCCTAAACTCTTTAAACTTCATCGTCGTGGTGTAGTTTGAGCATGCCCTAGTTTGACTCTGAACCCTAATTTTCAAAGTGGCCCTTTGCGGTGTTGTTTACATATGCAATCCAGTTTGGAGTTTAAACCCCAACTCCAAACTGCAATGTCGCATCGCTATTCATGATTGTGGCATAATTTAACGTTGAGCGATGCTGAAATAAAATTTCAAGCGGCACTATATTGGACCACTTGACCTAGTTTGACTTCCTAAGCTATTAAATACGCACAAAAATTGAAAAACAAAGTTAGTTCAAGTTGACTCACTGGTGGTCCAGCGCTAGGCACCCTCTAGTATAGTTGCACTTGATTTGAGACATGTCGTGGAAGTGGTCGTTGTGCCATCTCTCACAAGGGTCAGAGCTCAAAATTGCAGAATCTCAAAGGGCTATGAGTGCAAATGAACTAGAAGTGGTCCCCCGATGTCTATTTAGGCTTGAAAAATAGGGTTTTTTCACCCCATTTAGTTATCCACCTAGGTTTTTGGACCCCCAATCTAGTTTTCACCAAGCTGAGTGTCGTTTTGCATCATTTTTTCATATTTTGCACATTTTTTGGGCATCCCGGAGCCTTTCTAGACCCATTAGGCACTGTTGATGGTGTTTTTATGCACTTCTCAACACAGGCAGTGCGTAGTTGCACTACCTCTCTTGAAAGACAATCTCCCACAATCAAATTGCAGAACACTATCCCAAGGTCTCTCGGATGTCAGGTCATGACAGTGCTTAGATACCTCAGTAGTTTGATGTGATTTGCTGGAATCACAAGGCAGTCTTACAGAAAATACAAAGTGTGGACATAAAGCATGAAGTTGGATTTTAGAATGGAGTCCCTAGGATGGGAAGTTGACATGCATCGGCTGTAGGTTCAAACAGTAGCCTTGAACTCCATTTTAATTGTTGGGTTTGGCTTTACAATGTGCAATGAACCTTGGTATTGTTCAGTTTCTAAAAAAAAGGTGGAAAAAGAGCGAAGGGAAGAAAAAGTTCATAAGTTTGAAGCTTGTAATGAATAGTGACAATGGAGTCCCTACAATGGACAATTCCTTAAAACAATATCCCACTTAACCAAGGATTTCACAGTATCATGGAAATTGTGCTATCTTCTAAGGGCTGCAGATATTTCATCCTTCATCCACCACATACATGCATGAATTAAAGATAAATGTTTGGGGCAGCTTGAAATCAAGTCCAGGCTAACTTTGCACAGCTATCTACCTTCAGCAAATAGCAAAAAGTATGGACTAAGGGATCATCAACAAAATAGGAATTTTCACAATCAGCCAACAGCATTCCTAAAATCTATCCAAAATAAAGTAAACAATGAACTAAACAACCATGAGATCTAAGCTAAACATGTGAAATTGGAGAATGAATCAAATAACAAGAGAGAAATCAAGGAAATACACCAAGTCAATGATATTTCTTATAAATTTCTGCAACATGTCTTTACAACAACTCAACTCTCTCTTTGCAAATGAGAGGAGTGCCCTATTTATAGTTTCCAAAAAGTTAAATGAGTGGCCAAGATTCATTCTCATTATGTGGCCAAGATTCATTACAAAATAGGGTTTCACCTACCCCCAAATAGATTTACAATTTAAAAACATTTCTTGTCTCTTCCCTATTTCGTCCTCTAGTGGATGACACTATAGCTTTTCGTCTTATAGCTAATTGTTGTTTTCTTGGATGTAGCTACTCTTCAGGGAGGTCCTCTTTCTTGGCCGGGTTGTCCTCTTGCTCCTTGGAGGCTGCATGCTGTATGTGCTTGCGGATGACAGCCTGGAGCTTGTCGATCTCGAGGATCTCGCATCTTAACGCTTGGTAGCTCCACTCTTTAGCGTTATCCTCCAACTTTTTCTAGTCTTCATCATACTTTGAGCCTTGGTCTCTAAAAATCTCCGACCGATCGAAGGCGCGGGCAGCATAACTCGGGAACTCCGTTGTTATTTCTCTGGTTGTCCCATCCTTCATCTTTTCCTCAAAGTATGACTTGACCTTCTCAGCATCTATTTGCACTGTGGGCATATCATAGCCCACCATCAGCTTAAGATACTTGGTGCATTCTGCTTGGATTTCCCTAATCCACTCAATGTCAGGATCCACCCTGCTCCGGCTCCAACCTATCCTTCCGGTTGATGAGATCTCTGCGCCACACGTCCACCAGCCAATGATCTTCTTTCTTCAACTCTAGCTTCTCTTCCCACGTGTTCTCAAGCATCTAAAGGATGGCTTCAACCTTTGCGAAGGCGGAGTCATAAATTGCAGGGAAATTGGTGCAGAGCCGCTTCATGCTTTCCAGGGATTGGATCAAATCCAAGAACTTATTGGCTGTCCGCATAGCCCTGTTGATTCCCATGCTTCTGACGTATATGACATGTCAAAACCAATCCTCAGTTGTCTTCTCTAAGTTCTTCCTCCTCCCCATCTTGTCGATCTATTCTTTGGAGAGAAGTTGAGGCGCAACCGTGGAGGTAGTGGGTAGGTCATCCACCGAGGACCATTGCTGAATGTAGTCAGTTAGGGCAGCAACCTGTGCTTTGAGTTTGTCCTTGGTGACCTTGTCTTGCTTGATCAGATGTACCACTGTGGCCACCGACTCTTCCAGATGTTCAACCTTCTGCTCTCTAGTCACTGTCCCCAAATCAACAGTGGAGACGTTGTAACTCGCCCCTGCTTGGCCAACTATAGGCATGGCAACTTGCGCTACTCGGGAGCCGGAAGCGTCTATCGTTATCTTGGAACGGACCTTAGGCTTCTTCTCCTTCTTTTTTGCTGTTAGGGATCAAGCCAAGATGGCCTCCAATCTCGCCCTTGGATCTTTCAGCAATGGGGTAGCCTTCTCCAACTGTTTCTCCAACCAGTTGGGCATGGTGGATTTGTCCTTGGGTGCATCATGGCTGCCCTCACCCTTTTCAGTTAGAGGAAAGACTTCTGCCTCTTTTTCCTTTTGGGCTCTTCCTTTTCCTTGGTAGCTTCCTCCTCTTCGTTGGAGTCACGATAAAAATGAGGCGTTTCACGGGCAACCTGGTGGACAATACCCAGGTGGGATCTTCTTCTTTTTCTGCCTCCTCTTCTTTCTTCTCTTCAGTAGCCGCGACCTCGACGCTCTTCACAACATGGGTCTCAGTCTTGGTGATATCTTTTATCCTCTACTCTTCTGGTGGCTGCCCCTTTTCATCATGAGTTAAATCCTCAGCCTCCTCCCCAATGTCCTTTGGCTGCTGCACCAACTCCTCCTCAAGGTCCTCATCAAATGTTTGGACAACCTCCTTAGTACCTGAGCCATCCTCTTCATCTCCGCTCTCAGAAGAGTCTGTCTCCTCCTCCTCATAGACCACCCTGTCGATGGTTTGGTGCTCGTACTTGGGGTGCTCATGATATTCATCGACCTCCTCTATGGGTTTTGAGGCCTCCCGTTCCTGCTCCTCCAACTTCTCTGAGATTTGCATTGTAGCCTCCATGGCTGGCGGCCCTATTGGCAGTTGTGAAGGCTGAGCTATTGCGAGGGCTTGGGCGAGGTCTGCTTGGAGAGCGGGGTCCATTAGGATCTGTGTGAGCTCAAGAGGAAGACTCTGCATGTGCTTTGCGAGGGCCTCGGGCATAGTGGAAAGGGGAACAGGTGATGTTATTGTTGCCAGAGGGAGGGATGTAACGGGCGACATTGCAGCAAAAGAGGAAGGGGGAGTGGTCATGCCAGAAGAGGAGTCGACGTCAATTATTGACCCGGCCGGGGGGGAGGGAGCAAGATGGATAGAGATATCCACCACCTGCAGAGATGAGGCGACCATAGCCAGGGAGGCGGGCGGTGTGCCTGGAGGGGCAGGGAGAAGCAAGCGAGGTTGCACTTCTGTTGTAGTCAGTGCCTGTTTGAGCCTCTTGGGAGATGACCCTCCCGTGTCTTTCTTCGCTTGCTCCTTAGGGTCCGCAGATTGTGTTGTCTCTGTTCCTTTCCTCTTTTGGGACCTTGTGACAGGGGGAGACTTGAGAGTCTCACCAGCTGATGTGGTCGCAACAACGTCCTCCATGACGCTTGGCTCGCTCTTGAGCACCTCATATGTTAGGACCACCCCTTGTTGTTTCAGTTGCACCACTCGCCTATCGACCCACTCCTTAGTGTGAGCTATGATCAGCTGGGTGATGGTATCTAGGTCATCGACCTCTTGTTCGTCCCAGTGAATGGAGGGGATTGCCAAGTTGGCAACCATAGGGTACCTTGGGTGCATGATTGTAGACTCATCTTCCTCGAGCTGGTCTAGCACCTGGAATAGTTGCACCCTCCTCAGGAACTGTAGGGTCATGCGCATGTAGTGCCTCATGTGGACCTCCTTGTCATCTTTGCAATGTGTCAAGAAGTCTTCGACATGGTATTTGTGGGCGTACGCCGGCCCCAGTGCCTTCCTGACATGGCCATGTGGGTCCATTCGCGGGCAAGCCATGTACCAGTCCAAGTTATATTCTTTAAGCTCTTTCTCAGAGTTGCCAGCGCATTGGGATGTCTGCAGTCGATACAGGCCCTATGGGATAGGGGATCCCTGCTACGTGCTTGTTGTCGAAGACTGTCTGAATGTGTTGGAGATGCCAAGAAAGCTATAGGAAAATGATCATGTCATTAGGGTACCGCGGCAATCTATTTGGCCACTCCATGAATCCCTGGGCACGGATGTAGGTAAACTTTGGGAACTGGATAAATAAGAAGGCATACACCTTCAGGAGTGCCCTGGCACTATGGGAGACCCTTCTTTTGAAGTCCCCGGCGATCAATCTAATGATGTGGCCAATGAAGGTGTCATTGACCCGGCAGTACTCCTTAAAGTTGCGGTATTGAAGCTGAGGGTACTTGTCGAACGGCTTGAGCCCTCGCCTGTGCCCCTAGTCTAGCGCCACAAATAACCCACTGTATTATCTTTGTCCCGCCAGGGAGTATACCAGGTAGGAGGTCATGTAAAACTTGGAGCTTTTCTTAACGTTTACAAACTGCTCGTGGAAGCAGTTGCTGATGATGCCTCCCCATTCGAATGAGGTCTTGGTGTTAACGTCCTCATTCCCCCACATGATCTGCTCTATGTAGTAGGCCATCCACTACTGGAAATAGGCGGCTGTCGGGAGACCCATGACCCTGCTCAGCATGGTTACCAGGTCATGATAGTCTTCGTAGAAGTCGCTACGGAACAGCTCTTTGGGAACTTTCGCAGCACTGTCTCGTCTCTCCTTAAGCCAGTAGAGGTTAATAGACTTCTTGCACCCTAACGGACTGGCATCCCATGTCGCTTGGCACTGTTCCAAAGTGGGAACCTCCATATGTGGGAACGTGGGGATGTGGAATGTTTTGGTAATCCCTTCTGGCAACATGTCGGCGATGATGTTCCCCTCCTTGTCCACGATTTTCCTGGTGTCCATTTGGTAGGCTTCTCGGCAAGCCATTACGAGTTCGGGTGCCACCAGAGAGGGAGGGAAGCCGGCAGCCTTGGCGATTCTACTTTGACGTATTAATCTGACATTCTTTGTTTTAGGGTCGACCTTGACCCTCTGGGTGAACTCATCTATGTCCACTTGGCCAATGTTAGTATCTGAGATTTCTTTCCAGTCAGTCGAGACCTTCGACTGGAGCGGTTCACCCTGAAACTGAAACTTCATCTGATCTTTATCTTCCTTTCCCCGAGCGGTTCTCCCTGATTTCTTTCCCTTGTCCTTTTCGGCGGAGGACCCTAAAGTTCTTGTAGCCGATTCCATATATCCTGCAAGCAAAGGGCGAAGTCAGCACAACAAAAAATCAAAAGCGTTAACGTTAGTCCATATTTCAAAGACAACACCTAAATAATTAATCAAGTATATTAAAAATCTTGCTTCCAGCTGTTATCAATTTTATTCCAAAGCATTTGGACAATCTGGGCCCGGAGGGCCGAACTTCCCTAGCAGGAATGCTGTCAGGAAGGGAGAACGCATTCAAAAGTTCCCGGGGACCCTTCTTGGCGAAATTCCAAAGTTTTGAAAGGTTCATGATGGAGAGTAGCATGATTTAGGACGTGGGTCAAAGTTAGATTGTGGTTTGAATTTGCTCGGATTGAATTAGGCGGCACCGGAGGTTTCAGGCCGAAAAGCCAGCAGAAGAAGGCACACGGAGACGGCCAACAGAAAATAGAAACCCAGCGGCAGAAGTCCGGAGCCCTGGGCCCGGCCAGTGAAAAGGCAGCCGATGTGATGTCTGCCATTTAGGCCCGGCGACATTCGGACCTCCGGGGCCCGGGGGCCGAGAGGACGCATCGCATCGGCTGCCGTGAGATATCTTCTGCAATGGTTCCATCGGCGGCGGCGAAGGGCGGCCCGGGGCCCAGAGGGCGAGAGGAGGAGAGCTGGACGCTGCCATAAGATATGTGCAATGTTCGGGCGACGGTGGCGAGGAGGCTCCCGGGGCCCGGAGGGCGGGTCGTCGGAGGGGTTCCACCGTCGAAGTCGGCGAAACCATCACGGAGTTCCAGGGACGGAACTCTGGACGTCCGGGCACGAAAGACCCCATGGCAGTGAGGGGATTTGGCAGGGGAGAGAACCGGACTTCCGTAGACAGAAGTCCGAGAGCCGGGACTCGGAAGGCGGATGGCCTAGGCACGAAAAGAACAACGCCATTGGCAGAGCGGAAGGCGGACTCAGGGGCCCGGAAAGCTGCGCTGCTGGTGCCAAAAGAGTGCCCAGCTGGGAGCACGGAAAATGCACAGGAAAGCCCGAAGGTCGGGGCCCGAAGGGGCATGGATGGATCAGATCCGCCAAGTGTTTCAAAAGGGGAGCCTTCCGCAGAACTCCGGCGTTCCGGGCGCAGGACGGTCAAAGGGCGTAGCAGGAGTTTCAGATTCTTACGGCAGAGCTAGCGTCGGGACCTGGTAACTGGGGCGGTGGGATGGATTGGTAGTTCACGCTCGGCGAAAGGCACATGGAAACCCGAGGGAGGAAGTCCGACGGACCGGGCCCGGGGAGGAGGATCGCCGTCGACGGGGTTTTGGATTTTAAGTTTGATGGCGAAGATGGGGCTCGAATCCAGGGTGGTGGATTGCCCTACATGAAGAACAGCCACGCAATTGAAAGGTTCTGAATCGGCGGCAGGGGAAACTCTGATAGGTTTGGCAAATTTCATGACATGGGTTACGGGCATAATTTACCGCTCTTCAATTTTATGCCACTCCAACTGACTGTTCAATTACTTAAATTCCCTAAAATGACGAAAAAGGATTGGAGGGCGAACGGGGATGGCCTACCTCAAAAATGCAAAGCGTGGAGGCGTGGGATCCACCGGGGGTCGACAAAGGGAATTTGATGGTGATGATCAAGACGCTGCAGAAGGCGGTGAGCTCCAGTTGATTGTTGCTCCAATTCGCTTTAATTCAGACAATGAAAATGACCAGCAAGTTTGGACATTATATACCCCAAGTGCCATCAATGCTGCATTAAATGTCGGTACGACCGTGCCATAAAGTTGGTGAATTTCAAATTAGGTCGGCGGCGGCGAAGGAGACCCCGGGGTCCGGGTGGCGAGAAGGCCTGAGGTAACGGCCACCATTTGGTTTTCACGAGTTTGAACGGCCACGGCAGAGGGATAGTCGGGGCTCGGAGGGCGAACAGCAGGCGAAGGCCTGCCGTCGACGACGGTGGAACCGTCACGGAGTTTCGAGGACGGAACTCCGGACGGCCGGGCCCGGAGGGCAGGGTGGTAGGCAAGAATTCGCTGCCGAAGAAACCTCGCGTCGCCTAGCGGAGGCGGCGAGGAGCATTCTGGGGTCCGAGCGGTGGACGGCCGTCACAGGTGGCGAGCCCAGGACGGAAGTCCAGAAGCAGACTTCTGGGGACCGGGGCCCAAAAGGGCATGCACCGCCCAGGAGAGTTTTGTCAAATTTTCAACAGAAGATGGCAGGGCGGGCCCCGAGGGGCAGAAAGGCGCCTGAAGAACGCTGCAGGGGACGGCGAAGGAGACAAGGCAGTCCGAACAGAGAACTCCGAAGGCCCAGGCCCGGAGGGGCCCAGCGCCGCCTAGGGCCAAAATGCCAAAGGGAACCCGCAAGGCCCCGTAGGGCAGTAAAAAACCAAAAACGGAGGCATGGTCAATTTTAGGATGAAACCTTAGAGCGATACCGACCATGCGGATCATCAAAAA
>VDFB02072274.1:62262685-62409035 GCA_007258455.2 Sequoia sempervirens
GATCCTACTAGGTGGCAGATAATTTGGCTTTCAGGTGTGTCATAGGCAGGTGTAAATAATTGTTCCACCAGAAATTCATAGCGAGTTTGTTTGTCTGGGAGTTGTATCAATGAGGCGATCGTAGCCATAGTGTCGGCCGCTTTGTTGTCAATCCTCAGAATTTTTGTGAACTGAATGTCCACAAAATACTTCTTGAAGTCATCAATAATCTTCTTGTATGGTAACAACTTGTCATCTTTAGTCTGATAGTCATCATTGATTTGATTAATGACTAGTTGTGAGTCACCATAAACTTGTAGCTCGGTAATCCTCCATTCCAATGCTGTTTTCAGTCCAGTGATCAGCGCTTCATGTTCAGCTATGTTATTGGTGCATGGAAACATTAACCTATAGGACCTAGGAATGGTATGCCCTTGAGGGGTGACGAAGAGAATGCCTGCCCCTGAGCCATGTTGAGTGAAAGAACCATCAAAGTATAAGGACCATGGCTACTTAAAGTCTGCTGTGAAGACATCAGCATCTGAAAATTCAATGTGTAAAGGGTGCTCTGTTTGGAGAGGAGCGTCTGCTAGTTGATCCGCGATAACCTGTCCTTTGATTGCTTTGCGATCATCATAGTGGATGTTGAACTCACTCAAAATCATGATCCATTTTGCTAACCTTCCTGTCAGTGATGCTTTACTTAGTAGATACTTGAGTGGATCAATTTTGGAAACAAGCTTAATTGTATGAGTTAGCATGTAATGTCAAAATTTTTGGGAAGCGAAGATGACTGCCAAACAAGCCTTCTTAATGAAAGTGTAACTAAGCTCATGACTTGTCAATGTTCTGCTGATGTAGTAAATTGCCCGTTCTTTCCCTTCATGGTCTTCTTGTGCTAATAATGCTCCCAAAGATGTCTCGGTTGCAGCAATATACATAATCAATGGTTTGTCTGGATTTGGTGGTACAAGAATTGGTGGATTCATCAGGTACTGCTTGATTTGTTGAAATGCCATTTCACATTTATCATCCCATCTAAAAGGAACATTCTTATGTAGGAGATGTGTGAATGGTAGACTTTTGTCAGCCAATTGTGCAATGAATCTGCGGATAGACTAGAGTCGCCCTTGTAAGGATCTCAACTGACTAATGTTCTTTGGGGGAGGCATCTCCATGATTGCGCAAACTTTAGCAGGATCTACTTCAATTCCCTTTTCTGAAACAATATATCCTAACAGTTTTCCAGATGTGACCCCAAAAACACATTTCTTAGGGTTTAAGCGAACTTTGAATTTCTCCAATCTAGTGAATATTTTAGATAGTATCTCCAAGTGTCCTTCTCTGGTGTGTGATTTTGCCAATATGTCATCTACATAATCTTCCATGAATGTGTGCATCATGTTGTGAAAGATCGTAGTCATAGCTCTTTGATAAGTAGCTCCAGCATTTTTCAAGCCGAAAGGCATGACATTCCAACAATATGTCCCCCACGGACAAGTGAAAGCTGTTTTATCTTGGTCTTCTGGTGCAATCTTGATTTGGTTATAACCCGAGAAACCATCCATTAATGAGTACATGGCATGGCCTGCTGTTAGATCAACTATAGTGTCGATACTTGGAAGCGGAAAGTCATCCTTTGGGTAAGCTTTGTTAAGATCTCTGAAATCAGTGCATACTCTTACACGTTTGTCTAGTTTTGCTACTGGTACAATATTGGAAATCCATTCGGCATAGTCAATTGATCTTATAAAACCTACATCGAGGAGCTTCTTGAGTTCTTCTTTAACCAATAGTGCAATATGAGGATTCATCTTTCTGAGTTTTTGTTTTACTAGTTTGGCTCCTAATTTGATAGATAAATGATGCATAATGAGGTCAGGATCAAGGCCGGGCATATCTGCATATGACCATGCAAAATTGACTTGATTTTCCTTGAGAAAATTCATGAACTCTGGGATTTCTTTAGCTGTCATTGATTCAGCTATCTGTAGGATCCTTGGATTATCTGCAATTGCAACGTTGATTTCCTTTGTAGGCTCAGTCAAGATGGATGATCGCTCATGATAATGCTCTGGGAGAGTGTCAAGAGTCCCATCAGATGGTGCCTCAAAAAGGTTTTCACCATCTGATACACTCTTTATTTTGTCTTTTGCTTGATCTAGTACTGCCAGATTCTGGTTTTCACCACTAGACCGTTTATCTTTATTTTCATTTTTGCAGCTAGGAGACTTGACACTCTCCTGATTACAGACTTCATACCAAAAATCGCTAGTGGAACAATTATTTACATCTTCGGCGGAAAGGAAGTTTATGATAGCTTCGTCGTTTGGAAAAATAGGTATATCCATAGGTTCGGTAAGATCCCAGTCAATGAGATCAGGATGGATTAATGGTAGGACATTGTCTGGTTGTGTAAAATTGGCGATGGTTAGGGTCAAGACAGAGTTATCGGTAAGATCCGAGGTATGAGATAGGTCAATGATGGGACTATTCTCCTGATAATCTTGTTCGTTAAAATCCGACTCAGTATCACTAGACTCATAGTTGCTTTGTGGTTTAGATTCTTGTGGTTGGGATCCTGAACCTTCTCCTTTGATTAAAGCGGGCGTATACTTATGTATGATATCTACCTCTTTGTCTCTCCAAAATTTGTTATCATGGATGGTATCCCATTCATATTCAGCAGAATCTGTGTCAGAGTTATTTTCAATGTAATTCAGGACTGATACCAAACATGTTTCATTCTTATCGGAACCTTTTTGCAGTGTAAAAACATTACCTTGGGATTGTTTAGAATGGGTAGCCTCATAGCCTATTCCAGTTTTATCATATGCCGCAAGTCCTGGAAGATGGATAGGCTCAACTACGCCTTCTTTTCTCTTTCCAAGAGGACCATTATCATATCCCATCTTTTGCATGATAGAATATCCTTTCCCATATTGTTCTGTTGGTAAGGTGACGTTTAGAATTGCATCCTCTTCATCTTTATAGAGCCAATCTAGAATTGATGTATCCTCAGGATCTCCCATGGGAAATTTTTCTTTGATAAATTGTCCATTGAACTTGGTAGTGGGCTCTGTTTGTACCTGTGCTGATGTTGATGCTGCTGATATCTGTTGTGGTGTAATAGAAGGTTTCCCATGTGATCGAGGAGATGTAGGTAGATTAGCAAGACAAAGGGAATATTCCCCAACTCCACTTTCCTTGAACTGTAGTTTCTTGTCAAAGCTTTTAGTTAACTGACTGATGTGTGTAGCATGTTGAGAAGAAGTATCAGCAAGTGCTTCTCGATTATTCGGAACCAAAGTATCTTGATGAGCTTTGACATTGGCACAAGTTTGGGCGTTTGAGTTATCAGCTGGTATAGTAATTTCCTGTCCATCATACGGAAACTTAAGACATTGGTGGTAAGTGGACGGAACAGCTTGCATCTCATGGATCCAAGGACGACCTAACAAGATATTGTATGCAAGATCTCGCTCTAAAACTTGGCAAAAGGTGTTTTTGATAACAGGTCCCACTCTGATTGGTAGCATGATTAGACCTTTAGACATTCTCTCCTCATCATCATAGGCTTTAATGGTAATCTTCCTTCTAGGATCAATGGAGTCTTCGGCAAATCCTAATGCTTGAATCACCTTCAAAGTACATATGTTTAGACCAGCCCCTCCATCTATTAGAACACGTTTGACACGGAACTTGTGGATCATGACCTCTAAGTATAATGATGAATTGTGGGGATGAGTTAGGGAAACATCATCTTTGTCTGAGAATGAAAGGCATGTGGGGGAGGACAAATGTCCTACCATGGTTTGAAATCGATTCACATCCAAATCCGTAGATACAGTCATTTCAACGAGGGTTTTATCTAAAATCTCCCTATGTGCCGGGGAAATCTTTAGAAGTTCGAAAATGGAGATTTGAGCTGGAGTTTTTCGAAGTTGGTTAACTAAGTCGTATTGGTGTTGAGGAGAGGTCTCATTGGATTTTGAAGAGGTACCTTTCAAAACAACCTTAGCTTGTGCTCTTGTTGTGACGTTTACTTGTCCATTGTCTACTTTCTCTTTGATTTTTATGACATTGACTCGCTCATCGTCCGTATAGAGGTGACGGATTACATTATCATCAATTTGGTTCACAGTTTTGTCAGAAGATTCTCCCTTTTGATAATTTGGTAGAGGATTTCGAAACGCTTGGTGATCTTCGTTGGATTTTTGTTGTCCTTCTACTGTGATAATGCCCTTGTCAATGAGATCTTGAATAGCGTGTTTCAAACCTTGACAGTTGTTTGTATGATGACCTCTGCACCTATGGTAGTCGCAAAAAGAAGCTTCGTTCCATGATGGAGGTTTTACATTAGGTTCGTAATTGCGTTGTGGGGGTAACATAAGGACGTTCTTTGCCATGACTTCTTTGAAAGCCGATTCTAAGGATTGTCCTAGTGGAGTAAAAGCTCTTCTATTGGAGAAGAATGGAAAGCGTTGTGGTTTCGTGTTTGAGGTATTCCCTGAAGTGTTGTTGTTGTTGTTGTTGTTCCAGTGGTTTTGGTTGTTGGCAGTCCCTTGATTGTAGTTCGTTGGAGGGGGATGATTGTTTCCTTGATTTGTGACTGAATTGACATGGTTGTAATTATTGTTATGAGGAGTGTTCAGGATAAATGGCTTAGTCGTGACATGATTTGCATCTACAACACCATCATTTACAACATTCTTGTTGCGGGTCCAAAACTTGGACTTGTCCTGATTGTTGTAATGGTTAGATGAGGCAGGGTTGTCCCTATCAAGTTTTATGGTCCCTCTTTTGACCAAAGCACTTTCGATGGTGAGGGAATCTTCAATCAGTTTCTCAAAGGAAGGTGGACAGTGCAGATTTAAACGATAACTCATTTCTGAGTTGAGGCTATTGATGAAAGTAACCATTTTCTCCTTTTCAGGGACATGACGGGGGTACCTAGCGAACATTCTCCTCCATCTTTGAAGAAAGGTAGTGAAAGATTCCCCAGGTTTTTGCGTAACTTTGCAAAGATCAATCATGGTGATCTGGTGTTGAACGTTGTAGGCGTATTGTTTTATGAATAAATTCATCAGTTCCTCAAATGTTGAATAGGAGGTGTAATCTTAGATAACCATTCCATAGAGTTGACTCCAAGGCTTCGAGGAAATAATCGCAATAAATATGTATCTTCGTGGGCAAATTCCAATGTCATGTTTCGAAAGTCTCTAACATGGTCAACTGGGTCTGATTTTCCATTATAACGATCAAATTTGGGGATTTCACAGTGTTTAGGAAATGGAATCATGTTGAGACTTCTATCAAAAGGATAAGGACATATGTCATCCAAAGTGTACTTCTTGGTTGTGGTTCCTCCTTGTAACTCTTGGATTTTTCCCTGCATCTCTCTAAACTCTTTTTTTAAGGAGGCATATTCAGATGGGGATGGCTCTTCCTCGGTGGTTTTTAATTTCTCAGTATCAAAGTCTTTAGGCAATTTAGCTCCTTGATCTGCTAGAAAAAGAAAGTATTTCTCTTTGTCACGTTGTATAATCTTTTCAAGGACTTTAAGAAACTTGGGATTTTGTTCTGCCTCTCTAAGTTCAAGTTCGTCGTCTTGTTCATCATCACTATCTATAGGAGTTTTGTTCATGTTTTTGCTCTTAAGTATCAAACTTTCCTCTCCGTCAGCCATATTGTTGTTACTGAAAAGGGGATTGTGACTTACACTAAAAAGAGGACTACCTCGTTCACCCTCTTCTTGAGGTGTTTCTCCTGCTTTGTTGTGTTGAGATCTCATAAAATAGGCATATGTAAGAAATCCTTGAATATGGTCGAGGGTCACTAAAGGATCTGATTGGGATGCGTTGAATATTCAATTGAAGGTTGTGGTATGTTCTCAAACTCAAGAGGTTGATTCAAATTATGATGTTGAGATAAGGCTAATCTTTGATAATAAGCTTGGGTAGCCAAAGGTTCTACAGCATAATCGTCGGTGAATCATCTAATGTAGTCTTGGTATCTATGGAGGAATGTGCGATAATGGAGCAAGACGTCTCGACTCTTATACAGGAATTTTCTGCGATCTAAGGTCTTCTTGTAACTAAAATTTGTTTTGGGCTTCTTGATCCTATTGAAAACTGATTTCTTGGTGAACTTGGTTGATTTCCACTTTCTTAACATGGGAGTAAAATTTTAGAAAGCCGGGTCTGTGAAAAAAAACCTAAAAGCGCTATTCTGTTTCCCAAATGCGCTACAGCAATGGTCAAGTGCGCTGCAGAAAATCTCATATGCGCAGAAACAGAGCACCTATGCATAGCAAAAAATCCTAAATGCGCCGAAACAGAACATAGATGCGCTAGAACAGAGCTTAAATGCGCTGCAGTTTTCCCCTAGATGCGCTAAAGCAGTTTTTCTAGGACAGTTTTGACCAGTTTTTAGCTGAAATTTGTCATGTTTGTTCTTGGATGATCCATTATCTGAATTAATGTTTAGAAAGCATAACAAATAGTCTGATTTAAGTTGATTCGTAACCAAGCACATAATAGGACAAGTACAACCTAGGTTAGGCCAGGACAATATCCGCTAGACTCCACATGGGTTTCCCCAACCGCATATCAGTAGCGTGTGAATCCATAAGCTTGGCTACACGGGCTCCCCCTTATAGTGCACTCTCTTCTCAGGCCAACCAAGCTTCCAACCCCCATGAAACTCCCATGGCGAGCTGATCACCTCTACTATTGACTGCGAAAGTGTGGAAGGCTTCACACCGACCGGTGCTGGACTAGCAAGTAGAAAGTTTTTGGCTTTTTAAACAATGGTATTTAGTTCGGGACCCCCGTTCGAGTGGCCATACATGGGGCAAGAGATTAATCACCATTAAGGTGGCACTCCAGCCTGAAGAGGTTAAGCTCAACAGGGTTTATGGGAGTACAACTCCGTCCGTATGACACATCCGCACAAGCAACCTTAGGTTTTCCCTTAAGATTTACATTTATATACCCTGGGGTAGCTTGGCCTTAGCTCCGTTGCCGGTTTGAGTCGTCCCTTAAGGTGAGTACTTTTTCCTTAAGGCAGGCCCAATTTCTAGAGTCAATAACCATTTCTCTTGCACCCAGGATCGCACAAGTGCGGAAGGGGAGAGGATACTTCGATTATCAAATTAGGGTTACACAGGGAAAAGTGGGTCTGGTTTTCTGATCACCTAGTTTGCACAGGGTGAGAGCATAATCACCTACCACCTTCAAGCACAGTCAATAAGAGTAGACAGATTCATTTTATGTGCGCCAAAATCAAATGTGATTTAATCTAAGTGAAGATGTTGCTTCACAACAGACATGGGGTTCGTTTTAACTGCATGATAAAAGGTGTGGTGGCTACCCTAGGTTGATTCATTTTAAGCCTAACATAAAATAAAAGAAATTCTATCTGCGGAAGGCGTCAGACTCAGAATCTCGGTTACAGTTCCAGATGTGAAGCTCTGTCTCCTGAATGCGCAAAAATAGAGACCAGAAGCGCAACTCTGTTACATAAATGCGCTAAAACAGAAAACAAATGCGCCCTTCTGTTACCCAGATGCGCGAAAATAGAAACTATATGCGCTATTCTAAATGCAGAGATTTTTGTTTAATTTTCTGATACAATTTTAAATGCGCTAAAGAAAGTCCTAAATGCGCTAACTAAATGTCTAAATGCGCTGCAGAAAGTGACGGATGCGCCACTCTGTTTCCCAGATGCGCCGTAGAAATGACTAGATGCGCCGAAACAGAGCCCAGATGCGCCGAAGTACCTGCAAATAAAAATTTCCCGAATCTTCCAAAACGCGCTGCCGAATGCCAGAAAACCTGTAAGCAAACCTGCAAGAAAAGCCTGCAAGAAAGAAGTCTAAAATCGGGGCATAGGCCCCACGGTGGGCGCCATTTAATGTGTGTATGAAAATTAAGTGCATAAATGAATTAAAACCAGTTCAAACACACCAATAGAACATTATAACAAAAACAAAAATATAAAAGGAATAGAGATGTGCAAACTCAGTATCCTGTTCCCGTTGTCGTCCTATCGTCCTCTATCTTTAGTGTTTTTGTAGATTCCAGCCTTGTGTTCTCAGATTAGTGGCTAGGCTCAACAAACTGTCTTCCTAAAGAACGAGATTTTGCTATGATATGAATGCATGATTAAGCTATGATGTTGATTTTAGCTAAGAAACTTGAAATAAACAAGATGTTATGATAAATGAATACTAAATGAATTAAATGCATAAACTCTACTTAATTGCCTATTACCAATGTTTGGATTCACACAGGTATTTATAGGGCTTTCTGAATGATTCTGATTGGCTGTCTCGATTGACAGTTGTGATAATTCCTGGCAGATCAAACGGTTGAAGAAAGATGAAACTGAAGGATAAGATAGAAGAACCCTAGAAACAGATTTTTCTATTTTATTATGAAAGAGGAAAAAGAATGGAAGATAAGAATAAAAGAAAGATTAAAAGCTAATAAATAATTAATTAAAAAAATCAATTATTTATTTGTGGAGGACATTCAACTTTTCTTAATTAAATAAAATAGTTAATTAAGCTTTTAAAAGCAGAAGAAAACTTGTGGTGAGAAAAGAGCTTTAATCAGTTTTATTGAAAAAAAGCAGAATATCTCATAATTAAATAAAATATTTAATTATGATATGAGAAGATTGCACAATTAGGTTAAAATACCTAATTTTGGATTTAGAAAGAAATCATAAGATATTTTTAATTAATAAGATCTATATAATTAAATCACTTTTATGAAATTAATTAAATGAAACATTTAATTAATTAGAAGAAGAATTAGAAATAGAAGAAAGATAAATATTTAAATTTAATTAAATCAAAAGATTTAATTTTAATTAAACAGTGATAATTAATTTAAATAAATAGAATGTATTTATTTAATTAATTAAGTGGACATATGAAAACAATTAAATAAAATAAATTTATTTAATTATGGAAGAAGAATAAGATGAATGAACAATATAATTAAATTAATTAAATTTAATCATATGTAGAGGACTTTTAGAAAAATTAATTAAATAATAAATATTTAATTAATTGCCAGGATTATAGACATGACCATTTTTATGTGTATACAGGAGGGATTTTCAAATGTGGAGGAATATTCCTTTTTTTGATGCCATTTTGAAAGTAATTAGGGAATTATTAAATCAAATAAATGATTTATTGGTGTTGTATACACCTAAAATCGGTCATGGAATTTAATTAATTAAATACTAGTTATTTAATTAATATTTTGACTACGTATAAATAAATTCTCAATTTATTTATATTGTTCATATTCTAAATTCTCCAAATCTAAAATCATATTCTTCTAAATTAATTAAATAAACAAATTTCCATAAGCTTGTTTTATTTAATTAATCTTCACTAATCTTGGTTAGGAATTCAAGCACATGTCTACAACTTTTTGTGCCACCTCACCAAGGTCACATGAAATTAAAAAATTCTAATTATTAATTAGAATTATCTTCAACCAATTTTTAAAGCACATAGATTATTCTTCACACACTTCCACAAAATTTCAAACATATGGTCTTTTCTTCCCACACTTAAGTCTTCCATCCATTTGGAATGTTGCCTATTGGTAAAGAGATTCCTCCATCCATTTGACATGTTTTCTTTGGTCAAGGGGACAACATCTTGATTCTCTCCATCTCCACTGTTCATTCTTCTTGTTCGAATCTGGATTGTCGATCGTTGCCACCTCACAAGATGCTTGGAAAAGGCTATAAATACAACCCTTTGGCATTGTTTTTTGCATCCAGTTTTGAATAGAGTTATCATGCAAAAGTTTTGTTTGAGCTTGGGAGCACTTTGGAGTCTTATAGTTACATTTTATACCATGTTTTGCATCATAGTTAGCTCTTAGAGTAATACTTTGCTTCATAGTTGCATTTTATGTCATCCTTTGCATCATAGTTGCATTTTAGATTATCATATTCATAGTTAGCATTTGAGCATATGGAGTATCATCTTAGTTTTTCATAGTTTACATTTGAGCATATGTAGAATCATCCCATCTCAATACCATAGTATCTACCTCGAATCATCTAACACCATCATCCATTCATCATAGTATCCATTATCCTTTCCATTGTATAGTTTCATGTAGGAACTTAGTTGGCTTGGATGTTGAATACTAATCTCATTTCTTAAGTGTCATTCTAATAACCTTTGTGCACATAGAAATCTGAGGGCCAAAGGGTTAAAGGAATCTTTAGGAATAGAGGACAATGAAACATTCTTAAAATATTTGTTTTGTGGCAATTTAGAGTAGCTTCTTTTCTTTGAATCTTTGATATAATTTGTTTCATTAAGGTTTGTGTTGATTTACTAACTTTCCACATTTAACACACACACAAAATGGTGCCCACCGTGGGGCTTGCCTTAGTTTTTTTAACATTCTAGAAAATTTATGTTCACAGGTTTGAGTGTTAGAATTTTGGTGCAAACAACACTTTCTCTGGTGCACTTTGGAGCTCATTCAACGCATATTGCAAATTTTCAATAAAGTTCACTAGGGTTCCAAAACATCTTTTTTGAGTTTTAAAGCATCTTGCATGTCTTTTAGCACATATTATATGTGTTTTGGCACATATTACTTGTAGACTGGCACATATTGATTGTATATTGGTGCATTTTGTCTTTGTTATGGTGCATTTTGTCTCTGTTCTAGCACATTTTGTCTTTGATTTGGCGCATTTTGTAGTTCCATTATTTTTCACTAAATTCGAGAGCTAATTCTGTGTGTTTTTGTTTTGCAGGTTTCCCAGATTCATTGCCAAAGACTCAAACATAAACTATTGACATATTGTAGGGGTTGAAAGTGATTTAATTGTTTCCCTTTGGTTAAGTTAGGAACATAGCTTAATTAAAAGGTTAATGAACACCATGTATTTCATGCTTGATGGATGGTAGGCATATGCTCTCCCCTTAAGTGGGTGACCAAAAAGCTAGACCCATTCACTTTTTGTTTGCAAGTGTGAGTTGAGTATATCACATGTGTTCTCTCTTTGTTCACACAAAAACAAAGATTGATCGAACTACAGATGTACTTGCTCACTTTTGTTTATCCATAGAAGGCCTACCTTGTGGGAAAAAGTAATCACCCAAGGGAATGACTTAACTAGTAACACGCTAAAGCCAAGTGACTTCCAACCGGTATAAATGTGGGTACTTGAATAAAGGCAAGTATCACGAGGATAGTTTCAATGAGAAGGGCAGAAATGGTCTCTTGCCACATGGATTATCCCCCAGGAATGAAATGTCTGTACTAGAACCCTTGTTATAGTTTGGCCAAAAACCTTTATCTATTCTTTGGTGCAACAATAGTAGTTGCAAAGGCATTCATATTCTCGCAATTTTTAGTAGATATGATCAACCTGCCGTGGGAGTTTTATGGGGGTTGGAAGCTTGGTTGACCTGAGAAGTGAGTGCACTATAAGGGGGAGCCTGTTTGGCCAAGCTTCTGAATTCATCTGCTAAGAATAAGTGCAATTGGGATAAAACCCACATGGAATCCAAAATAATACAACCTTTCACAATCTTAGGATTGTACATTGCTTGATATGTCTTTATCAAAGTGTTTTCAAAACAAATTCAAACAAAACATCACATGTCAAAAGTGAAAATATTGATTTAGAATAACATTCATTGAAACAACCAAGTCTCTAACTGGAAAATCCGAAGAGTCAAACATAATTTCAAGAAATGGTGTTGTTCTCCTAGTTTGGCGCATCTTATAAACTTTCTAGCGCATATTGGCTGCCTTTTCGCACATCTTGCACCTATATTCACTCATACTATCCAAGTTACCATAGTCAAAACCTACTTACAGAGCCTTGTAAAAGTTTCTGGCGCATCTTGCAAGTCCCGTAGTGCATCTTGCACCTGTTTTGGCGCATCTTGCACCTATTCTGGCACATTTTGCACCTATTCTAGTGCATTTTGCACTTGTTTTCGTGCATATTGCATCTATTTGGCACATTTTGTAGACCAGAAAACAAATGACCTAAGTTCATCTCTTGTCTGATAGTTAGTCTTATTCTAGGAATCCTTTTCAATCCAAAACCATTCCTCAGGTACAATAGAGTTTAAACATGTGCTTTATCAAATAATTTCATGAAAGATTAAAATCCAGAAACCAAAGTCCAAAGTTCTTAGTCCAAAAGAACATAAAAAATGTCTCTCAACACTCTACGAATTTAGAGAGAGATTGGTCTTCAATTTCTCTAGAAGAGCTTCAAAGAAAAATCCCAACTTGTATTCATTTTACTATTGTCAAAATCTAATACTTTTCCAAAGATTTGAGCATCTCATATAGGAAGAAAATTTGTCTCCGGTTTCACAGTTTGAACCCAAAATTTCAAAATTCTCTCAAGTCTAAAATTATTCCTTAGATACCTTAGAATCTAAACTTGTTAAAATTGACCTCTACAAGTGGAATTTTCCAACCTAAACCAAGATCTAACATCTCAAAGTACCAAAATCATCAAATTTATCACACCTTTGATTATTAAGCCTAGTTTCATAAACATGATTTATCATCCTCTCATCATGAAACGAAGCTATATAGTCAAATCAAACTTAGTCTCATTATAATTTTTCATTCTATTTGACTTAGTTGTAATCCTTGGTACTTTTCCAAAACTTAGATCAAAGTTTAGTCTAAACTATAACACTTGTATGCCCATTCAAACAAGGTTACAAAAACAAAAAATCAAGGAAAAAGGACTCAGAAATCAAAACATTAAAGAGCCAAACATTGAAATTCCAACCATTGAAACTACAAACATTGAAATTCCAACCATTGAAACTCCAATCATTGAGACTCAAAACACTGAAACTCAAAATAGTGAAACACAAAACACCATGGCGGAGATTGAAGAGAATCCTTTTTATGGACTCAACAATGCTAAAAGGGAAGAAATAACCGAAGAAGATATCCAACATGCTGAACAAGACCCTAATTTCCACAAATTTTTAGAAAATATTTTCAAAATAAATGGGGAAAAATACCTCATGCTAGCTAAACAAGGTGCCAAATTGCTGGACGACTTTGATGTGAATCAATTGAAAGCACCACCCAAAAAGCACGAAAATGATCCTGAATAAGCGGTTGCTCTAACTCACCAAATGAAGAACCTTCAACAAAAAATTCTTGATATGCAAAGGGGAACCTCAAAACAATACTTGATCCAAGACATTTGATCAAATTATCCATGTGATCCCCTTTCCCAAACATTGCGAGTTCCCAAAGTACGACAAATACAACGGAAAAACCAATTTGATAGACCATGTGAGGGAATTTAGGACCATGAGTCTTGAATTTACATATGAAGAAACACACTTAATGAGATTATTCCCAAGAATCTTTGGTGGACATTGACTTGAATGGTTCTCCAAACTCCCCCCACCAATTAACACCTTTGAGGAATCAGTCAACAAGTTCATCACCCAATTTTCTTACAACATCCAACATGTCATCACCATGAAAGATCTTTGTAATTTGAAACAAAAGAAGGGTGAATCATTCCTTGTATTCTTGCAAAAATGGAGAAGGTTATTTGCATGATATTCTCGTCCTGTACTCGAAAAGGAAAAAATATAAATCTTTATTGACAACCTCAATGAAGAGATGAGTTATAGATTAGAATTACAATGTCCCCCAACCTTTGAAAAATTGATTAAAAACAAGATTAAAATCGAAGTGGCTTTAGTCAAGAGAGGATTCATCAAGATATATAATGAAAACAACTCATCAAACTCCTCCAAAAATTACAATGGTGGTAAAAAACCCAAGTTTTGGCAACGAAACAAGAACGTTGGAAACACCGATGGTGTAGTTGAAATTCAAAATGAAAAACCTGTATTCAACCTAACTATAGCCACCACCAAAACTAATCAAAATAAAAATCCCCCCAACAACCAAAGAAACAACCAAGGAAACAACCAAAACAACAATCAAAATGTCAACCAAGGCAAAAATCAAGGTAATGCTGGATTTAGAACATCATCATATCGAACATCCTCAAATCGAAGGAGGTTCACCCCTTTGGGAAAATCATCAGAATCAACATTAAAGGAACTTATCGAAGCTAAAGTCATAACGTTACCAGAGGAAAAAAAATGGGAACCACAAGTTAAGCCTCCATGGTGGAATGATGCTCATTTATGTGATTTTCATTGCAACAAAGGACATAAAACCAATGACTGCATGTAGTTGAAGCACTTGATACAAGATCTAATTGACATCATAACAGTTTTTGTAGAAGGAACCCAAACAAACAATGTTCATGGGGTGTTCAAGAACCCTCTACCAAACTATGGGAAAGGAGAGTCCTCATCATCAAATAACAAGAGAAAAAAGATAAACTATGTCTATGACACCACCATTTTGCATATTGAGGTGGTTGATGATCCAACCCATGACAAATTAAATATTATTGCAAATGATAACTCAACCAATGATAACACCATTGAACATGAACAATACATCATTGCAATTGAAAATCATCACCATGATGTTGCCACTACCTCACATCAAATCAATGTTATCAAAATCAGAGAGCAACAAGACAACACACCTATCAATGCAATCAAATGAGGACAAGCAAAGGTAACATTGAAAGGAGCTACCCCTTCTATGTCCAAATCAATTGCTATCCCTACCACCCAATATAACATAGTGGATTAGTTGCAGAAGATACCTGCACAAATATCCATATTAGAACTTCTCAAGATTTCACCCACTCACAAGGAAATCTTGGAACAAGCTCTAGTTGCCACCATGGTACCAAACAATCTAGAGGTTTTGCAATTCCAGACTATGGTGGGACATTTGACTACACCACACTACTTATCCTTTTCTGAACATGATGATGTATCTATCAATCATCCCCACAACACTACCCTACACATTGAGGTCTTAATTCATAAACACTGTGTTAAACATGTCCTAATAGATGGAGGAGCTAGCCTGAATATCTGAAATTTGAAACTTGTCCATGCACTAGGCTATTCATAAAATGCTATTGATCCTAGAAGGAAAATCACAATAAAAGTATATGATGATGAGGCAAGATCTTCACAAGGATTGATAGTGCTACCTATTCAAGTGGAACCAGTTGTTAGAGATATAGTATTCCAGATGTTAGACAAAGAGTTAACCTACAACATACTCTTGGGAAGAACTTGGATTCATGACATGAAAGCAGTACCATCCACATATCACTAGTGTTTGAAGTTCCTATTCAACGGGCATGAAATCACTATTGCAGTTGACTCTAACAACCCCCAATATTGTAACACCCTCAAGACTACCCAAGATACTTTGGTACCAAACAACATGGAAGCTCCAACTCAAGGTTTATCAAATGATGGGAAACAACTAAATGCCTTGTCAAAGTGGGTCAAGAAAAAGGACCAGTTAAAGGATAAGGATATCGGTGATGCCAATCCCTCAAATAAAGAAAGTACATCAAATCCTACTCCACAAAATTAGGAAGATCAACTCAAATCCTTATCAAAACAAGTTGCCAAGATCCAATTTAAAGACAAAGGCATGGGGGAATACTTATTTCAGCAATCCTTATGTTTATCACAACTTTCATCTTCTCCAAAGTCATATGGACATCCATCAACATCTAGACAACAATCATCACAAACCACCATACTATTTGATGGAACATTTATAAGAGAAATCACATTAGTGGATGAGTCAGACGATAAAGAGGTTTTAAACTAGTTATACAAAGATGAAGAATCATCACAAGCATCCACCTCAAGTGTGTAGATAAAGCAATATGGAAAAGGAAAGAAAATCATAGAAAATATGGGATATGAGGGAAAAGGTCCTATCAGTAAAAGGAAAGAAGGCATCATAGAACCGATACAACCTATCACAATGCAAGCCAAGGATAAAATAGGATTGGGGTATAGAGAAGAATCAAGAGAAGAAAGCAAACAACAAATTGTTGAAAGAATCCTACAACTACAAGCTAGTAATGCTCATGAAACTGATTCAAATGAATATGAGTGGGATTCACTATCTGAAGAGTCTTGTCATGATAAGGAAATTGATGTGGTCCAAAAGTATACACCCACACGTGAGAAGGGTCAAAGTTCAGATTATAGACTGCTTGAAATAGGACTACAACATATTGATGACTCCAGTGAAGATGATCAAGGTTGGAGTGAAATAGATAATTCAGAGGAGAGTTACCTTATAGACATCAATTTCACTATTGGAAAATTCGAAGACATTACCATCGAGACCCTTACTGCATCTGACTTTAGCCAATTCAATGACTCCTTACCCCTGGTACATCTTGAACTAATAGATTGGAATCAAACTGAGCCATCTGATATCCCCCTCTTTTCAAATGACGAAGCCATTGTCAACTTCCTTTGTTCCACCAATCCTGAAATAGATTCCACCATTGAACATTATAATGAAGCTTCCAACTAGGAGAGTGCCAAATTTTCTAGCTCCAAAATGAATAATATAGGGAATAGATTTGATGGTGAAAACCATTCAATGGAAGTATCAGATCTAGAAAAAAGTAAAAAGAAAGAGTGTATCCAATAGTGAAAACCTCTTTGAGGCACTAAAGGATGGAATATTTGACACACTCCTTGAACACTTTTAGGAATGATTTAAAGTATTGGTTGAACCCACCCAGTCTATTAGCATTGATAATGAAGAAATAGTGAAAGCTTTCCATCTAGCAGAATCCTTGACAGATCAAGTATAACCGAACTTCATCAAATTATTTATAGAAAGACAAGTCAATTTTGCTTGGTCATATGCCGACATGCCAGTAATTGATCCATAACTCATCATGCATCACTTATCACTACCAACAGAGGTAAAACTGGTCAAGTAAAAGTTAAGGAAAATGCATCCACATATTGCCATATTGGTAAAAGAAGAACTGAAGAAGTTATTGGATGTCGGATTCAATAGACCAATAAACTATGTTGAGTAGATTTCTAACATTGTACCTATTTCTAAACCAAACAAAAGCATCAAAATTTACATAGATTTCAGAGATCTCAACAAAGCTTTCCCAAATGATGATTTTCCTCTACCTAACATTGACATTATCGTAGACTTGACTGCTGGACATGAAATGCTCTCACTTATGGATGGCTTTTCAGGGTATAATCAGATAAAGACAACACCTGAGGATCAAGACAAAGAAACTTTCACATGTCCTTGGGGAAATTTCTACTGGAATGTAATACCTTTTGGGTTGAAAAATGTTGGAGCCACATATCATAGAGCAATGACCACCATCTTTCATGACATGATGCATGCTTTTATGGAAGACTATGTAGATGATCTGTTGGAAAAATCCTACCCTAGAGGAGGACACTTGAAATTCTAAACAAATTTTTCACCAGATTAGAGAAGTTCAATGTGAGACTAAATCCCAAGAAATGTGTATTCAGTGTAACATCAGCTAAACTTTTGGGGTACATTGTGTCAGCTAAAGGCATTAAGGTAGACCTTGCAAAGGTCAAAGCCATCATGGAAATTCCTCCTAAAAACATCAGCCAACTCAGATCCTTGCAAGGAAGATTCCAATCTATTAGGAGGTTTATCGCACAACTAGCTAACATAACTCACCCCTTCAACCACTTGCTCCACAAGAATGTATCTTTTCGATGGGATGAAAAATGCAAAGGAGCCTTCAATCAATTGAAACAATATTTGATGAGTGCACCTGTCTTGATACCACTAGTAGAAGGAGAGCCACTTTTATTATACATAGCAACAAATGAGATATCATTGGGTGCCTTGTTAGCACAAGAGGATTCAACAAGAAAAGAAAGGGAAATTTATTATATTAGAAAAAACCTTAAATGGTTATGAGATCAATTACACCTTCATTGAAAAAGCTTGTCTGGTAGTAGTGTTCACTACTCAACAATTGTGATATTATATGCTCACCCATACCATCAAGTTTATAGCCAAGATAGATCCCCTGAAATACCTTCTTAGTAAAGCTAATCTAACTGGAAGACTAGCTAAGTGGGTCATGATGCTGAGTGAATTTGACATCCAATATGTTGATAGCAAGGAAATCAAAGGACAAGCAATCAAAGATCAGTTAGTTGAAGCACCATTACAAGAAAATCATCCAATGAATATTGAGTTTCCATATGCTGATGTCCTAATAGTATCCACACAACAATGGGTCTTGTACTTTGATGGTTCTTATATGCAACATGGATCGGGATCCAAAATATTGTTTATCTCACCACAAGGACATACCATTCCCAAGTCCTATAGACTGATGTTCCCTTGTGTAATGTCCCATTTTTCATGAGCAACAGAGTTTAGAGGAATTAGCCTATTCCTGATCCTCATAGGCTAATGGGGCTTGATCAGAGGGTCATTCGGAAAATACCCAGTTGATTGGTTGGCTTATTTCTTGGTCATATGAAGGTTTTCCTATTATCACCATGGATGTTTCTAATTTTGGAAACCTTATTTTATGTTATAATATTATATTGCACTTTAGGAGTTGGGTTATATTTTATATTATTATAAAGTGCAATATTATAATAATAAAAAAAAAAATTCCTTCTAGAAGGTGACTCGGGAAAGTTCTAGAAGGAGGCTGACCTATTGAGGAAAAATAATAAATAGGCATTGAGGGATCATTTCCTAGTAGGCAGATTTGTTGTTGTTGATGTTGATGTTTGATGGTTGTGGAGCCTAGGGTTTCTGCAGTTGTCTTTGGCCATTGAGAACGAAAACTCTCAATTGGTAAGCAATTTTGAGGGTGTGAAATATTACTTGAATTATTGCAGCTGGGAGAAATTTACTTCAAACTTTCTATTTGTGCTTCATTGTGAAATATATTTGAGTACAATAGTTGATTTATTATTATACTTTCTCAATAAGGGTTTGGATTCAACACAACAGCTGAGGTATTGCTGGGTTGATTACTTTATTGAGCAAAATAGATTGGCCATTGGCTAACTTGGCATATGGCGATTGAAATTAGAGGTGCCTTGCATTGAGAATTATTGTATCATTTATTGGCATCGATTTCTTCATGTTATTCGATCATTTGAAGGGAAAATTGTAGGCCTGATATAATTTTTATCAAGAAATTGCAGTCAACAAGGAAGCCACAATTTTGTTGGTGGAGGCCTCATAGAAGCTCGATTTTAACCAAGAAGTGGAGCACTTGCAAGGAGAGGTCTAGGTGACCCCATTAAGGAAGAATAGAGGCAGCAAGAAGGTGGATATCATTTTATTTTTGCAATTCAGACCAGAACAGGGACGGCCCAAGAAATAAATCGATTTGGCTTGTGGAAGGAGCTTTTGGCATCAAATTTGATTGCTTCATCAACTACCAGCCAAGGCATCCTTTTCAATCAGGTTCTCATATTATTTTCCATTGAATATTTGCATATGTAATTGTCATAAGAGGGTTGTAGTTGTACTCAAAAAATATCATTGGAAAATCATGTGTAATGCCAAGAGTCTTGGCAATTTGGGAAGGATATTGTAAGGCTCCATTTGATAGCAATAAAGGGAGAAGTAGTAGCTGGTTTGAGACTTCGATATTTGCATTTGAAGTATGCATGGCAAGTGTTTGACATAATGTCTACATGCTTATTTTGCACATTGCATTCCTAGTTTCTCATGTTATTGCATTTAGTTCATGTTGCATCTTCATTTGAGTATACTCATTATAGAATCATTTAGAAGTGAACTCCAAGCAATACTTGCAATCACAAGTGCTGTTATAAGTTATTGAAGCAAACTGAAATTTATAACAGTCATCTATCCCTTGAATGCCAATTGTTTGTCATAATGTCAATTGGCTGTAGGTGCACTTTTTGCATATAGGAATTATGTATGAACATTGTTAAAGATGAAATTGAGTCATTGATGCATCTAGGTTATATTTTATGCATTGTAGTTTGATTTCCAAGCATTTGGAGTACTTTGGTATCATCTTCAAGCATTTATATCAGATTGATAACTCAAACCAGCAAGTTGGGAGGTTGAATGAGAATTGTTTGATGAATTTCTTTGACCCTTCAATCAACATTTTAAGGTCAGATTTGAGCAGGGTCATTACACCTTGCACTAACAATACAACCAAATATGAAGCCTTGATCATTGGAATCAAAGTAGTAGTTGAGTGGAAGATCACAAAGTTACATGTCTATGGGGGTTCACAACTAGTCATTAATCAAGTAAATGATGACTATCAAACAAAGGATGACAAGATGATTCCCTACAAAAGAATGGTTGATGACTTCAAAAAGTACTTTGTGGAAATAATATTTGAGTAGATTCCTCGAAGCGACAACAAAGTCGTTGATGCCATGGCAACCATTGCTTCTCTCTTGCAAATTTTAGAGAAATGAGCCCGTTACGAGTTCATGGTGGAACAACTGTTCAACCCATCTTATGAAAACCTTGAGTCCTAAGTTATCTACCATCTAGCTGAGGCTGACACTTCCCTCTACGGGAAAATCTATATGTACCTAAAGGATAACACCCTCCCTCCCAACCTATCCTGTAATCAAAAACAAAACTTCATTCGCCAAAACACCTAACACCTTTATCATGGATGTCCTTTATCAATGAGGTCTTGATGGAACTCTCCTTCAATGTATGGAACATGATGAGTCTGAAACGGCTTTACAGGAAGTACATGAAGGTGTTTTTGGAACTCATTCAAGTGGTTTAACCTTAGATAAGAAACTTCTCTATCTGGGATATTACTGGCCGACTATGGAGAGGGATTCTTTTCAGTTCGTCAAGAAATGCCAAAAGTGTTAGATTCATGGCAATCTCATCCACGCACTAGAGCAAAAAATTCAACCTTTTGCATCAACATGGCCCTTTTATTAGTGGGTATTGGACCTCATAGGGAAGATTCATCCATCATCGTCAAATGGACACAAGTTCATTATCACAGCCACTGAGTATTTCACAAAATGGATTGAAGCTGTCCCTCTAACTACCATCACATGAAAACAAATGTCCTCCATTCCGAATTACATCATTTTTCAGTATGGCATCTCTTAATCCATCATCATTGACAACAACAAACCTTTCAAAAATTAAGACGTTGAAGAACTTTGTGAGAAATTTCACATCCAGCATTGGTTTTCTACACCATATCATCCTCAAGGAAATGGCCAGGCAGAGGCCTCAAATAAGACTAACCTAAAAATATTTAAGAAAACCATCAACGATGTTGGACATGACTGGCATGCACAATTAAACCCTGCTAGGAGCTACACCCTATGCTCTAGTATAGGGATGAAAATCCATTCTACCTATTGAGGTTGAACTACCATCACTTCATGTGTCACTAAAAGGGATCATTTCAGATGAGGATTACAAAGTGTCTAGGTTACAGGAATTGGAACTCTTGGATGAGCGTCATCAACATGCAGTGGATCACTTGAAAGCATATCAACAGAGGATATCCAAAAGCTACAACCAAAAAGTAAAGCCTAGAACATTCCAAGTTGGTGATTTAGTCTTGAAAGAGAATCCCCATAATCAACAAGATTAAGAGAAGAAGGGGAAATTTGAACCAAACTGGCTAGGTCCCTTTGTCATTGTGTCAGCCTTCAGATCAAGAGCATATCAGTTGTCCACACCAAAAGGGGATTTGTCTGATGAACCCCTCAATAGCCTACATCTCAAGAATTTCTACACCTGAATCATCCGGTGCATCGGAAAATGGTCCTGAAAAATACCAAAAACATCAGAAAATGTCCTGAAAAAATGGTTTCCCTGATGAAAACCTGGAAAACAGGCATCTTGGTAACAAATAAAAAAAAAATCGAAAAAAATAAATAAAAATAGAAAATACAAAAAGTTAAACGAAAAATTAAAAAATCGTAAAAAGAGAAAAATACAAAAAAGTGAAAAATCATAAAAATTCAAAAAAATTAGAAAAAGAGAAAAATACAAAAAAGTGAAAAATCAAAAAGATCAAAAAGATCATAAAATCTGAAAAAAGTGCAATAAAAACAAGTAGTGAAAACCTGGCAACAGGCGCTATTTGTGATAGGTTAGCTTTTCCATCTATTTGAGCATGCCGACAAATCAATTTCACCATCCATCTGCCTATCATTAGAAAAGCTTCATGTACATATCCTGGAATCACGGTCATGTCTCACCCTACACTGGGGGCAAAATCCTGAACTCACTGGGGGCAATAAACTTTGAGCTTGAACCAACAGACAAACAACAGTAGTACAACACAACCTAAAACAATGATCATAGTGCAAATCAATATTGAACATCAATAACATAATCATGAACACATCAAACCATCCAAATCAAACAACCAAATCAATCAAATCAAAAGCAAGCTTCAAATGGATGATGTTCTTTCTGAATTATGGGTTTATCACGTTAAACACAAATGTTCAATTGCTATACTTGGATTTTTGTTATCATATCTCTGGAGCCCCTCGTTGATGCATCAAACTAGAGGGGCTAGAAAAGAGTATGATTTTTCTTTGTCTGCTGTCTGTGAGTTGATCATTATTACTATGCAAATTGTCGTGAGATGTGTGCTAAAAAATATCATTGATGAAATTCTGAATTTGCATAGGAAACCAATTAACTCTTGTTTGTTTACGCAATCAATACTCAAGTCATCTCGGTTTAATTATATTTAGATGCTTGTGTTAACTTGCACTGTCAAACATCATGGAAGCAGTACTCAGGTCATCATTGTCTAAATATACCATTGATGCTTGTACTCACTTCCAAAATTGTAAAGGCCCAATGATGATAAAAATCATGAAAAATTGGCTATTACGAATGACAAATTTTGAATATGAGATCTGCATGGTTAGAGTAGATTGCATCCATGTTTAGCTTGCATTTGTATCTATAGAGTTTCCAAAGCAGCAACAATTTCATAAGGATGTTATCTCTATTATCAATGGATTGAGTACACTTGACATTAACCAAAAACACATCATTCTCATATAGTTGCACATTAGTTGCATCATCATTTGCATTCAACATAAAACATTACAACATCATTCATTCATCCATACATCATATCATAATATTTGCATCAGAAAACACAAAGATATGTGCTTCACATCTCATTTACATAATCAAAATCATTTCATATAGTGGCATTAGGAACGCAGTTCACTAAGCTTAAATGAGTGAATCTCTTCAGATTTCCAAAAGAATTGGGAAATATGTCAGGTTTTGTGAAGCTTAATTTAACAAAGAATCAACTGATGGTGACCTTCCCACAACTCTTGGAAGTTGGATAGATTCACTCATTTAAGATTAATACCCTAGAACACAATCATCTGCATAATCATTTGCATCACATAATCATAATTCATCATTACAAAACATCACACATCATTTACATAATCATTATATCTCATTATCATCACATCCATACATAATCAATATGAACATCACATTTCATCACATATCATTATTGCATAATCAAATCTATTTCACATAGCATAAAACATCATTTGCATAAATCCATAAAACATATAGAATAATCCATAATTGCATTATCATATCATATCATCATTGCATACATTCTCATAGAATTAGGTACCATCACACAATCATTTCATATACACATTCATTCATTCATTACATCATTTATTTGCATCGAAAAAGTACAAAAATATAAAATCCATCACATAACATATCATCATCATAAATCATCATAGAAATTAAATGTGTCCATCACATAACATATCATCAACATCATAAATCATCATAGAAATTAAATGCATCCATCACCTAACATATCATCATCATAACATAGAAATTAAATTCATATTATAATCATCATAACATGGAAATTAAATGCATCATAGACATCTATCATCATATCCACACATAGATCATAGTCATCGCCGCACATCATATAACCTCAAAAATCATAATGTCAAAGTGTACAAGGATACCCAAAAAGTATGATGAGATACATCAATATCAAAAATGGCACTGTATTGTAAATTTTGAGAACAAGAAGAATATCATCAATTTCTAAATTGAATAAAGGGTGTATACATGTCCAAAGTACATAAAAAATATGCTATCATAACTGGAGCTATGTCATGCTCCCCCTAGATGGTGCTAACATCAAAGAACCAGTACCTCCTCCCCTTGACAAACCTGCACTAGGATCTCTCCTATCTCCATGGAATGGCTGTTAAAACCCATGCTAATAGTACAAGACTGGGACCTGCTAGATGAGATTGTGCAAAGCTCTCCCGCCACTTGGGAGGAACCGCCACATGATACCAACCCTTGTAGAACTCGACCTCCTGAGAAGTATGCCAAATCTCTCTAAAATAATCAGATGCACTGGCAGGTGCTACAGCTTGCTGTAATCTCTTAGTAATGGCCTTGGCCTACTTTTCTTGCCATCTCAAGGCATCCCTCTCCACGATAAGTATTACAACCCATGTATGTACTTATCCCTAACCCTAAGCCTGTGCCTATGCAAGTTGGGCTTGTACCTGCTATACCTACTGCCTAGCTGCATCTCTCTCAGCCATCAGTGTCTAAACCTGGCCAACCTATGCATGCATCTGAGCCTGTAACTATCCCACCTGTGCTTGAGCCTGCACTAATTGACCTTGAAGTCTAAATCTATTCCTATAATGCATTTATCTATGCTTTCTATTGATGAGAGGGGACTCCAATTTGAATCCTAGGAATCACTGATTGAGGTACAAAAATACTCCTCCTACATCTAGGAACTGCAAAATCTAGAATGTGACTACCAACTGCACCTAATGTCCCTTCACGTGAGCTACCACCACCACCATCACCATCATCACCACCACCACCACCACTAGAAACCTTAGCACCATTGTCATCCCCTCCATCCCCACTATCACTCTCCTCCTCCTCTCCATCCCCCCTCTATCTCGATGCTTGAGGCGGTGCCCTATCATCATCATCAAATGGAGGAACTAGCTCATCAGGACTCGATAACCTAAAAAATAGATGTGTGTAGAAATACTCAGAATAATCCTCTATCATCCCTGTATCTAAAACCTGTGGAGCATAATCCCACAAACCTAGCACCAATATATAATACTCAGTACAAGCAACACCATAAGATAAGCATGGCCCCCACTTTGTCGCATCTTATCGCTGCCGTGCATAATGGGAAACCCCTTGAGGCATCACCTGAACTCGTCCAAACTCACGAAAAACCTGCAGATACAAATATCTCTCAATTATAGAATGTGTCCATCCTATCAAGTATCGTGATAGTAGCATGTATGACATCTCCATCTAATCCTCTGGCCACACGTCACAATCCAAGTAAGGGTGCCATGTCATAATCTCCAACACATCTAGGACATGTCTCTAATAATCTAATTTTCCTAGGTTATACTAGATAAATGGATCGGTGTAGCTAAACACATAAGGTCTACTCGTTGGTCGCTGTCTATCTCCAATTGGATGAGTGATCGTTATATGCTACCATGCCCATATCTGCAACAACGTAACTCTAGAAGAGAGGCTTGTGGCCCCACAATAAAAAACTTGGTGCAAATCATGATACAAATGGGCTAACATACAAGAACCCCATGCATTTCTGGTCCCCTCCAACATCATACACTCCAATACCCGACCCCAGCCGACCGATAATCCCTTTGACTTGCAGTCAGGACAAAGGAATCCACCAATGAATCTAGACAGAATACACAGTAGTGGATAATATCTCCCGATCATCTCCTACCAGGGGACCTCATATCCTGAAACCTGATCATCTCGAAAGATCCTACAAAAGGCATTAGTCCCGCCTTGCTCTACTTTGTCATACACAACTATCTCACCAACCACTAGAATCTGCAAGATACAATACACATCCTCGGGAGTAACTATCATCTCCCTCGTAGCTAGATGAAAGGTGTTGTGGTCACTATGCCACCTCTTTGCCAAAGCAGTTAGCAAACCCCTACTAATCCTATACTAGGGTATATCTAACAATGATGTCAAACCACAATGCATGATAATATCTAAATCAGCCTATGTCAACTGATGAATCATATCCCATGTCTTCGGGAAATGCTCCCGAGATTGAAGAACATCAAGGTCCTAATCATATCATGACAAAAAAATCAACATTACATTAATCAATCTATCAAATTTTTTCCTAACACAATGTTTAATCAAGATCATTAGCCAATCAAATCATGTTTAATCAAGATCATTAGTTAATCAAATCATGTTCAATCAAGATCATAAGTCAATCTATCAAATCAATCATCAAGTCAGTTAATCAGGACAATCAACAGTGAATCTATCATCAAACCTCACCTATCATGAGGTTGATAAATCACCAGTCCTATTATTGATCCTCACCTATCATGAGGTCGATCAAGCATCAATCCTATTATCGATCCTCACCTATCATGAGGTCGATCAAGCATCAATCCTATCATCAAACCTCACCTATCATGAGGTTGATCAATCATTAGTACTATTATCAATCCTCACCTATCATGAGGTCAATCAAGGATCAATCCTATCATCGATCCTCACCTATCATAAGGTCGATACATCATAAATCCTACCATTGATGCTCACACATCATGAGGTCGATACATCATCACATTATCCTATCATTTGACTCTCACCTATCATGAGATCAAATCATCAACTATCTTATTGAACATCAATCAAGCAACAAACATCACACAATCAAACTGAAATCAATCAAAGCATCATTGAACATCACAACGCAATGACTAACATGATTCATGAACATTAAACAAGAATCAATGAACATCAACAATGAAACATTTGACATAATCAACACACATTTCCAAAATCAAGAGGAATTTAATCAATCAAACATCATCAAACATTCAAAACAACAGGGTAAATCATCAGGACTCCTCAAGGAAAAATCCTGAAAACACCCTGCAAACATCCCTAAGATAGCAAGATGTGCCACAAAAGCAGCAAAATGCACCATTTCAGGTGCAATACGCGCCATTACAGGGGAAAAATGCACTGAAAGAGGCCAAAACATGAAATTAGGGATGCAAAATGCGCTAAAAGACCTGTAATATGCGCCATGTGGGACCCCAAATGCGCCATTCCAAGTGCAAGATGTGCCATTTCAGGCACAAAATGCGTTGAAACTCTCAGAAACACCCAAAAATCACTCAAAAACAACAATACCCCCAAAAGTGTTAAAAAAAAGACCTTAAATGGCAAACAACACCTATCTACGAAGTTCAAAACACCAAAAAAGATAGGAAAATGACTAAAGGAGGTTTCTCGTAATGCGTACCAAAGGTCTAGCTGCAGTAGGGTGACCATGGCGGCGAACACACTCGAAACAATGTGCAAATGAGTTCACTTTTCCCGCTTTTTACCTTTTTAAAGGTTAATGGAGGGAATTATGGTGGGATTTATTTCTTTTTTTACCCAAAAAAATGGGCTTTAACTAATAAAAACTATTATAGGAGTGAGCTTGGAATCAAATTTTGAGAGATAAATCATGTCTGTTATCAAATTATCATTGGTTTAACGTTGAATCATCATCACATCATTGCAAAATCATCAAAATTTCCAACAATTCCAAAAAAATTAAAATTCCAAAATTCACCGATTTATCTCTCGAGGGGGCATATATCCATCAGTACCTAAAAATCAACGTTTGTGGCATCAAAAATTTTCTCTGCATCGATATCAAATTTTTCTTTGAAGCAATGTGTAAACACATTACTTCAAAGAGGGGCAAAATGTATACACCTAAAATCGGTCATGGCATTTAATTAATTAAATACTAGTTATTTAATTAATATTTCAACTGCGTATAAATAAATTCTCAATTTATTTATATTGTTCATATTCTAAATTCTCCAAATCTAAAATCATATTCTTCTAAATTTATTAAATAAACAAATTTCCATAAGCTTGTTTTATTTAATCAATCTTCACTAATCTCAATTAGGAATTCAAGCACATGTCTACAAATTTTTGTGCCACCTCACCAAGGTCACATTGTTGGTATGTGGCGACTGATCATGCTATACTGTACACCTCGACATGTATCCTTGTTGGGGTTTGGGTCTGGGCTAGGCCTAAGGTGGGGGTTTGGGGGTGGCAGCCCCCAAGAATTTTTTTTTTCCCATTTTTTTTCGTGTCGTTATTGAAAAAGGAAAATCACCAAAAAATTAAAAAAATGACTTTGTAAAACCCTAATTTTGGAAGCTTCTAAAAATATTGTTATAAGGGGTTGGGATGGGGGTTAGAGTATGTAGAAAAGACGATTATTTGCGAGATTGTAATATGTTTTGCATTGGATAATAAAATCATTGGATGGCTGCAGTTTTATGGATGTAGCCCAGATTGGGTGAACCACGTTAAATTCTCTATGTTGTCTTAATTTTCTATGTTTTATTTCTTTGTTTTATTGATCAAATCTACATTTAACTATTAGATATCTACCTTCTAACCCTAACACATAAGAAATTAAACAATTCTAATTTTCAATTAGAATTATCTTCAACCAATTTTTAAAGCACATCGCTTATTCCTCATACACTTCCACTAATTTTCAAACACATGGTCTTTTCTTCCCACACTTTAGTCTTCATCCATTTGGCATGTTGCCTATTGGTCAAAATATTCCTCCATCCATTTGGCATGTTTTCTTTAGTCAAGGGGACAACATCTTGATTCTCTCCATCTCCACCGTTCATTCTTCTTGTTCAAATCTGGACCGTCGATCATTGTCACCTCACAAGATGCTTGGAAAAGGCTATAAATACAACCCTTTGGCATTATATTTTGCATCCAATTTTGAATAGAGTTATCATGCAGAAATATCGTTTGAGCTTGGGAGCACTTTGGAGTCTTATAGTTACATTTTATACCATGTTTTGCATCATAGTTAGATCTTAGAGTAATACTTTGCTTCATAGTTTCATTTTATGTTATCCTTTGCATTATAGTTGCATTTTAGATTAACATATTCATAGTTAGCATTTGAGCATATGGAGTATCATCTTAGTTTTTCATAGTTTGCATTTGAACATATGTAGAATCATCCCATCTCAATACCATAGTATCTACCTCGAATCATCTAACACCATCATCCATTCATCATAGTATCCATTATCCTTTCCATCATATAATTTCATGTAGGAACTTAGTTGGCTTGCATGTTGAATACTAATCTCATTTCTTAAGTGTCATTCTAATAGCCTTTGTGCACATAGAAATCTGAGGGCCAAAGGGTTAAAATAATCTTTAAGAATAGAGGACAATGAGATGTTCTTAAAATATTTGTTTTGTGGCAATTTAAAGTAGCTTCTTTTCTTTGAATCTTTGATATAATTCATTTCATTAAGGTTTGTGTTGATTTACTAACTTTCCACATTTCACACACATAGGTGCAAGTTGAAAAATCTAGAGGATTCCGGTGATTAGGATTAAATTAATCAGGATTTAATTAATTTAATAAGAGGTTAGTTGATGTGATTATTTGATTTATATTTTTGGATTGATTTAAATCAAAGTTGAGAGGAATATGATTAAGATTTAATTAAATAAAATATTTTGATCTATTCAATTAAAGAGGGGTGATGTTAGATTAGATCAAATAAGGTTTAATTTATTTAATTTAATAAGATGACTTTAGATATTTAATCAAATATAATAAATTATTTAATTAAATAGAGACATAGGGTTAATTAAATTATATTGATTAATTTAATTAACAGGAAGATGACAACTTAATTAGATAAAACTGATTTATTCAATTAATGGATGAAAGGTGGTGACTAGCTAAGAAGATGATACAGGGCGAAATGATGAAGTAAATCCGGATCAAGTATTTCAGTATATTTTCCATGTCTACATTTTTCCCCTCTTTGAAGCAAAGTACTCATTGTGTTGGTTCAAAGAATAAAGTGTCTTGATCAAAATTTTAAAAAATTTTGATTTTCAAAATTTGCCCCATTGCTGCCTTGGTGAGAAGAAACATGCCGATATACTACCCCCTCAAGGAGGGTCGGAGATTTTTTTGGATTTTTGGGTGATCTCACAAAAAGGGAACAAGGTGCACATTGTGCCCTTAGCACACATGCCCCGTTCAGAACGGGGACCCTCTTTTCTGTCGCCTTATCAGGTCTTTTGGGGCTGCCTCATTTTGCGTGCCCCTCTTTTTTGATGTTCTGCGTGGTTGATATTGCTCTAAGGTTTCATCCTAAAATTATTAATACCTTACTCGGATTTTTGGTTTTGCTGCCCTCGAGGAACCTTGCGGGTTCAACTGGCATTTTGGCCTAAGTGACCTGGGCCCCTCACAGGCCCAGACCTCAGTTCTCTGTTCGGTTGCCTTGTCTCCTTCGCCATCCCCTGCGGCATTCTTCGGGCGCCTTTCCGCCCCTCGGGGCCCGCCCTGCCGTCTTCTGTTGAAAATTCGACGAACCTCTCCCGGGCGGCGCCTGCCCTTTCGGGCACCGGTCCCTGGAAGTCTGCTTCCGAACTTCCATCCCAGGCTCGCCGCCTGCGACAACTACCCTGCGGCAGCTGTCTGCCGCTCGGACCCCAGAATGCTCCTTGCCGCCTCTGCTGGGCGACGTGAGGTTTCTTTGGCGACGAATTCCTGCCTGTCGCCCTGCCCTCCGGGCCCGGCCATCCGGAGTTCCATCCTCGGAACTCCGTGACGGTTCCACCGTCGTCGACGGCGGGCCTTTGCCTGCTGTCTGCCCTCCGGGCCCCGACTATCCCTCCGTCGTGGCATTTAATGCAGCATTGATGGCACTTGGGGTATATAATGCCCAAACTCGCCGGTCATTTTCATTGTCTGAATTAAAGCGAATTGGAGCAACAATCAACTGGAGCCCACCGCCTTCTGCAGCGTCTCGATCGTCACCATCAAATTCCCTCCGTCGACCCCCGGTGGATCCCACGCCTCCATGCTTCGCATTTTTTAGGTAGGCCATCCCCGTTCGCCCTTCAATCCTTTTTTGTCATTTTGGGGAATTTAAGTAATTGAACAGTCAGTTGGAGTGGCATAAAATTTAAGAGCAGTAAATTGCGCCCGTAACCCATGTTGTGAAATTCGCTAAACCTATCAGAGTTTCCACCGCGCCGGACCAGAACCCTTTAAGGTTACTGCGAGGTACATTCGCCCGTCTTGAGGGCAATTTGCCACCACAGATCCAGGCCCGTCTTTGATCAAACTTAAAATCAAAACCCCATGAAGCGTGATCCTCCTCCCGAGGCCCGGTGCAGCCGGACTTCCCTCCCTCGGAGTTTTTAAGTGTGCTTTTGGCCCGAGCGTGAACTACCAATCCATCCGGAAATTAGCCGTGCGCCAAGTCAGCGCTGGCACCATCGTAAGAATGCAAAACTCCTCCACGCACCCTTTGGCCGTCCGGGCTGGAATGCGGGAGTTGGAGGAGGCTCCCTCCTGCCAAATCCCCTCGCTGCCATGGGGTCTTTCGGGCTCAGACGTCCAGAGTTTCGTCCTCGAAACTCTGTGACAGTTCCGTCGACTTCGACGGAAAAACCCCTCCGGCGCCCTGCCCTCCGGGCCCCGGGAGCCTCCTCGTCGCCATCGCCTGAACGTTGCACAAATCTTACAGCGGCGTCCAGCTCTCGTCCTCCCGCCCTTCGGGCCTTGGGCTGCCCTTCACCGCCGTTGATGGAACCATTGCAGAAGATATCTCACCGTGGCCGACGCGATGCGTCCTCCCGGCCCCCGGGCCCCGGAGGTCTGAATGCCGCCGGGCCTAAATGGCAGACATCACATCAGTCGCCTTTTCACCGGCCGGGCCCCGGGCTCCGGACTTCTGCCGCTGGGTTTCCGTTTTCTGTCGGCCGTCTCCGTGTGCCTTCTCCTGCCGACTTTCCGGCCTGAAACCTCTGGTGCCGCCTAATTCGATCCGAGCAAATTCAAACCACAATCTGACTTCGACCCACGTCCTAAATCATGCTGTTCTCCATCATGAACCTTTCAAAACTTTGGAATTTGGCCAAGAAGGGTCCCCGGGAACTTTTGAATGCGTTCTCCCTTCCTCACAGCATTCCTGCCAGGGAAGTCCGGCCCTCCGGGCCCGGATTGTCCAAATTCTCTGGAATAAAATTGATAACAGCTGGAATCAAGATTTTTAATATACTTGATTAAATATTTAGGTGTTTTCTTTGAAATGTGGACTAACGTTAACGCTTTTGATTTTTTGTTGTGCTGACTTCACCCTTTGCTTGCAGGATATATGGAATCGGCTGCAGGAACTTCAGGGTCCTCCACCGAAAAAGACAAGGGCAAGAAATCAGGGAGAACCGCTCAGGGAAAGGAAGATAAAGATCAGATGAAGTTTCAGTTTTAGGGTGAACCGCTCCAGTCGAAGGTCTCGACCGACTGGAAAGAAATCTCAGATACTAACATCGGCCAAGTGGACATAGATGAGTTCATCAGAGGGTCATGGTCGACCCTAAAACAAAGAATGCCAGATTAATACATCAAAGTGGAATCGCCAAGGCTGCCGGCTTCCCTCCCTCTATGGTGGCACCTAAACTCGTAATGGTTTGCCGAGAAGCCTACCAAACGGACACCAGGACAATCATGGACAAGGAGGGGAACATCCTCGCTGACATGTAGCCAGAAGGGATTACCAAAACATTCCACATCCCCACGTTACCACATATGGAGGTTCCCACTTTGGAACAGTGCCAAGTGGCATGGGATGCCAGTCCGTTAGGGTGCAAGAAGTCTATTAACCTCTACTAGCTTAAGGAGAGACGGGGCAGTGCTGCAAAAGTACCCCAAGAGCTATTCTATAGCGACTTCCACGAAGACTATCACACCCTGGTAACCATGCTGAGCAGGGTCATGGGTCTCCCGACAGCCACCTACTTTCAGGAGTGGATGGCCTACTACATAGAGTAGATCCTGTGGTGGAATGAGGACGTTAACACCAAGACCTCATTCGACTGGGGAGGCATCATCAACAACTGCTTCCACGAGCAGTTTGTAAACGTTAAGAAAAGCTCCAAGTTTTATATGACCTCCTACCTGGTATACTCCCTAGCAAGACAAAGACAATACAGTGGGTTATTTGTGGCACCAGACCAGGGGCACAGGTGAGGGCTCAAGCTATTCGACAAGTACCCTCAACTTTAATACCGCAACTTTAAGGAGTACTGCTGGGTCAATGACGCCTTCATTGGCCACATCATTAGATTGATCGCCGGGGACTTCAAAAGAAGGGTCTCCCACCACACCAGCGCACTCCTGAAGGAGTATGCCTTCTTATTTATCCAGTTCCCAAAGTTTACCTACATCCATGCCCAGGGATTCACGGAGCGGCCAAATAGATTTCCGCGGTACCCTAACGACAGGATCATTCTCCTAGAGCTTTCCTGGCAGCTCCAACACATTCAGATAGTCTTCGGCAACAAGCACGTAGCAGGGATCCCCTATCCCATGACCCTCAGCCAGGGCCTGTATCGACTGCAGACATCCCAATGCGCTGGCAACTCTGAGAAAGAGCTTAAAGAATATATAACTATGAATAGTACACGGCTCGCCTGCGAATGGACCCACATGGCCATGTCAAGAAGGCACTGGGGCCGGCGTACGCCCATAAATACCACGTCAAAGACTTCTAGGCAGATTGCAAAGACGACAAGGAGGTCCGCATGAGGCACTACATGCGCATGACCGTACAGTTCCTGAGGAGGGTGCAACTATTCTAGGTGCCAGACCAGCTCGAGGAAGATGAGTCTACAATCATGCACCCAAGGTACCCTGCGGTTGCCAACTTGGAAATCCCCTCCATTTACTGGGATGAACAAGAGGTCGATGACCTAGATACCATCACCCAGCCGATCATAGCTCACACTAAGGAGTGGGTCGATGGGCGGGTGGTGCAACTGAAACAACAAGGGGTGGTCCTAACATATGAGGCGCTCAAGAGCGAGTCAAGCGTCACGGAGGATGTTGCCGTGACCACATCAGCTGGTGAGACTCCCAAGTCTCCCCCTGTCACCAGGTCCCAAAAGAGGAAAGGAACAGAGACGGCGCAATCTGCGGACCCTAAGGAGCAAGTGAAGAAAGACACAGGAGGCTCATCTCCCAAGAGGCTCAAACAGGTAGTGACTACAACAGAAGTGCAACCTCCCTTGCTTCTCCCTGCCCCTCCGGGTGCATCGCCCGCCTCCCTGGCTATGGTCACCTCATCTCCGCAGGCGGTGGATATCTCTGTCCATCTTGCTCCCTCCCCCCTGGCCGGGTCAATAATTGACATCAACTCCTCTTCTGGCATGACCACTCCCCCTTCCTCTTCTGCTGCTATATCGCCCGATACATCCCTCCCTCTGGCAACAATAGCATCACCTGTTCCCCTTGCCACTATGCCCGAGGCCCTCACAAAGCACATGCAGAGTCTTCCTCCTGAGCTCTCACAGATCCTAATGGACCCCACTCTCCAAGTAGCCCTCGCCCAAGCCCTCGCAACAGCTCAGCCTTCACAACCGCCAACAAGGCCGCCAACCATGGAGGCTACAATGCAAATCTTGGAGAAGTTGGAGGAGCAGGAATGAGAGGCCTCGAAACCCATAGAGGAGGAGGCCAATGAATATCATGAGCACCCCGAATACGAGCACCGAACCATCGACATGGTGGTCTATGAGGAGGAGGAGACGGGCTCTTCTGAGAGCGGAGATGAAGAGGATGACTCGGGTACCAAGGAGGTTGTCCAAACATTTGATGAGGACCTTGAGAAGGAGTTGGCGCAGCAGCCAAAGGACGTTGGGGAGGAGGCTGAGGAGTTACCGCATGATGAAAAGGGGCAGCCACCAGAAGAGTAGCGGATAAAAGATATCACCAAGACCGAGACCCATGTTGTGAAGAGCGCCGAGGCCGCGGCTGCTGAAGAGAAGAAAGAAGAGGAGGCATAAAAAAAAGAAGATCCCACCCGGGTATTGTCCACCAGGCTGCCCGTCAAATGTCTCGTGTTTTATTGTGACTCCGACGAAGAGGAGGAGGAAGCTACCAAGGAAAAGGAAGAGCTCCAGAAGAAAAAAGAGGCAGAAGTCTTGCCTCTAACTGAAAAGGGTGAGGGCAGCCATGATGCACCCAAGGACAAATCCACCATGTCTGACTGGTTGGAGAAACAGTTGGAGAAGGCTACCCCAGTGCTGAAAGATCCAAGGGCGAGATTGGAGGCCATCTTGGCTCGATCCCTGACTGTAACAAAGAAGGAGAAGAAGCCTAAGGTCCGTTCCAAGATAACGATAGACGCTTCCGGCTCCCGAGTAGCGCAAGTTGCCACGCCTATAGTTGGCCAAGCAGGGGCAAGTTACAGCGTCTCCACCGTTGATTTGGGTACAACGACTAGAGAGCAGAAGGTTGAACATCTGGAAGAGTCGGTGGCCACAGTGGTACATCTGATCAAGCAAGACAAGGTCACCAAGGATGAACTCAAAGCACAGGTTGCTGCCCTAACTGACTACATTCAGCAATGGTCCTCGGTGGATGACCTACCCAATACCTCCACGGCTGCACCTCAACTGCTCTCCAAATAACAGATCGACAAGATAGGGAGGACGAAGAATTTAGAGAAGACAACTGAGGATTAGTTCCAACAGGTCATATACGTCAGAAACATGGGAATCAGCAGAGCTGTGTGGATAGCCAATAAGTTCTTGGATTTGATCCAATCCCTGGAAAGCACGAAGCGGATCTGCACCAATTTCCCTGCGATTTATGACTCTGCCTTCCCAAAGGTTGAAGCCATCCTTCAGATGCCTGAGAACACGTGGGAAGAGAAGCTAGAGCTAAAGAAAGAAGATCATTGGCTGGTGGACATGTGGCACAAAGATCTCATCAACCAGAAGGATAGGTTGGAGCAAATCTGGAGTAGGGTGGATCCTGACATTGAGTGGATTAGGGAAATCTGGGAGGAATGCACCGAGTATCTTAAGCTGATGGCGGGCTATGATATGCCCACAGTGCAAATAGATGCCGAGAAGGTCAAGTCATACTTTGAGGAAAAGATGAAGGACGAGATAGCTGAATAAATAACAATGGAGTTCCTGAGTTATGCTGCCCGCGCCTTCGATCGGTTGGAGCTTTTCAAAGACCAAGGCTCGAAGTATGATGAAGACTGGAAAAAGTTGGAGGATAATGCTAAAGAGTGGAGCTACCAAGCGTTAAGATGCGAGATCTTTGATATCGACAAGCTCCAGGCCGTCATCCTCAAGCACATAGAGCACGCAGCCTCCGAAGAGCAAAAGGACAGCCCAGCCAAGGAAGAGGACCTCCCTAAAGAGTAGCTACAACCAAGAAAACAACAATTAGCTACAGGACAAAAAGCTATAGTGTCATCCACTAGAGGACGAAATAGGGAAGAGACAAGAAATATTTTTAAATTGTAAATCTATTTGGGGGTAGGTGAAACCCTATTTTGTAATGAATCTTGGCCACATAATGAGAATGAATCTTGGCCACTCATTTAACTTTTTGGAAACTATAAATAGGGCAATCCTCTCATTTGCAAAGAGAGAGTTGAGTTGTTGTAAATGCATGCTGCAGAAATTTATAAGAAATATCATTGACTTGGTGTATTTTTTTGATTTCTCTCTTGTCATTTGATTCATTCTCCAATTTCACATGTTTAGCTTAGATCTCATGGTTGTTTAGTTCACTGTTTACTTTATTTTGGATAGATTTTAGGAATGCTGTTGGCTGATTGTAAAAATTCCTATTTTGTTGATGATCCCTTAGTCCATACTTTTTGCTGTTTGCTGAAGGTAGATAGCTATGCAAAGTTAGCCTGGACTTGATTTCAAGCTGCCCCAAACATTTATCTTTAATTCATGCATGTATGTGGTGGATGAAGGATGAAATATCTGCAGCCCTTAGAAGATATCACAATTTCCATGATACTGTGAAATCCCTGGTTAAGTGGGATATTGTTTTAAGGAATTGTCTATTGCAGGGACTCCATTGTCACTATTCATTGCAAGCTTCAGACTTAGGAACTTTTTCTTCCCTTCGCTCTTTTTCCACCTTTTTTTTTAGAAACTAAACAATACCAAGGTTCATTGCACATTGTAAAGCCAAACCCAACAATTAAAATGGAGTTCAAGGCTGCTGTTTGAACCTATAGCTGATGCATGTCAACTTCCCATCCTAGAGACTCCATTCTAAAATCCAACTTCATGCTTTATGTCCACACTTTGTATTTTCTGTAAGACCGCCTTGTGATTCCAACAAATCACATCAAACTACTGAGGTATCTAAGCACTGTTATGACCTGACATCCGAGAGACCTTGGGATAGTGTTCTGCAATTCGATTGTGAGAGATTGTCTTTCAAGAGAGGTAGTGCAACTACACACTGCCTGTGTTAAGAAGTGCATAAAAACACCATCAATAGAACTGGCGCTAGAAGGAGGGCCACGGTGAAGATACTAAATTAAAGGATAAAGCGAAGCTGGATCGAATCAGATCATTCTCCTTGGAAATGTTTCATCGTGATTTACGGTCAATGCCAAACAAGGGAGAATTTAAAGAATTGCAGCCTCCCACGAGGGCAAAATGAGCACAAGGAAGCAGCTCCGCCTCTTCCTCTTCCTTCATTTCATCTACCTCCATTTCACCCCCACCTTCATTTGGCTGGCCCTCATCTTCCACCCAACCACCTCAAACAGCATTTGCACATCTTACCTTCGGCAGCCAGGGGTTCGCTCCTCTTCCGGCCCTTTCAGCCCAAGGCACAGCCAAGACAGCCATAGCTCAGGGGCAGCCCCAAATTGCTGTTGTGTTGCAAATACAACCTCAAATTCATGTTTTCCAACAGTAAGTGCCACCTCCACCTCCCCCCATGGCTTGGCTTGCACATAACCCTTCGCCGATACATTTTGCGGTCTAGAATGATATGCCCAAGAATCCGAAGGACTTTTATTCGAAGTTCCACTTGTGAGACATGCAAAGAACAACCGAGGAGCATATCAAGATATTCGAAACAACGATCACCAAAATGCAAGTGGACCACGAGGACGTTGCGTGTCGCCTCTTTCCACATTCATTGGGAGAAGAGGCCTTCTACTGGTACATCAATCTGCCGAGGGGATCCATCACCTCGTGGAACCTGATGAAGAATATTTTTCTGCAGAAATACAAGATCCCTGTCAACCCTATGGACCTTTACTAACAGTTCATGTCTATCAGAAGGGAGGTCAACGAACCTATCAGCTCCTTCAATGACCGCTTCCATCAGGCTCACATGAGGCTTCAAGATCCGTATGTCCATAATGATGCGGCAGCTCTTCCAGTCTATTATGCAGCCCTGGACAACCTCACATCGGCCTTGGTAAAAAGGATGCGCTCGCCGCCTGCTACCCTACTGGCCGCCTATGCAGAAGCCATTGTCACAAGTGTGGATTTGGTACAAAATATCTCCAGCCCGTTGCCCTCTTTGGGGCTTGTCGCCCACCCAATACAGATTTAGGGGCTTAATCAAGCATTTGCTCATCGAACCCCTCTTATGAACCAGGTGCCTCAATTGCCTATGGTGTCGCATCCGGGGCAGCCGTTGAATTATGCACCTCCCGCGACTTCCTATTTGCAGCCCTAGCAGTAGTACAACTATTCTCAGATGGCTCCACAACAACAAGCGTATTCCCAACAGCCCCAAGCACCATTGTACCTGTCAGGACTAGATTTTCCTCCAGCCTATCAAAATCAGCTGGCAGCCCCACCCGCTTTTCTCCAAAATCTGACCCCGTCGCCTGGAGGCGCAACCGAGAAGGATAAACTAGAAGAACTAACAAAAATGATTAAGAAGATGTCTACGGAGATGATGCATCTGAAGAACTAGAATAATCAGTTGCAGGTCTCCCAGCGCAACTTCCAGGCCAATCTCAACAGGGACAGTCGAAAGTCTCGAGACAATAGAGACAACAAAGATAATCGGGAAGTAGGCACCTCTTGGGGGCAGAATTATGAGAGGGGGCAGAATTCCAATCAAAATACAGAAAGAAGACCTTCTCAGAGGCAAAATCACACATGGAACACCAAGTCCAACAACGTTGGTGTTTCCATACCATTTGATCAACCGGCAAGCAATGAAAAAATATCTAGCGGTGTATATTTGGTCGAGGTAGCCCTGTCTGGATGGTGCCGACTTTACAAAACCAGCAGGCATTCTGAGCTGGATTGTCCCGAGTTCTAGACAGCTGCTGAAATTTTTCAGGTGGAGGTACAAAATGCGGTCGACAATGCCAACTACAGGGACATTGTCCCATTTGAGCCTTATGATTCTTCGTGTCTGGTGGTCAATCAGGCACCGTTTCCGCGAGGCAACCGCAACGAGCCCGAAGCCGAGCCTACTCCTGTTGAGGATGAGAAAGTGCAAGAGGTAAGTAATGAACAAACCTTAGCTCAACTTTTTGATTCAGTAGATAATGGTCTAGTGGATGAAGAAGAACCATTTGTGGATGAGGTACACATGTTCCATCAACGATCTAGCCCCTACTTCCTTAGAAATAGGCAAGCGGGTGGACCCTTCACAACTTCTACCCCACCAAACAACTTCGCCACCCCGCCTGATCCAAATGCCAGCAATAACCCAGGGCTCCCTCATATACCCGCCCAATATCTCAACAAGAACCAATCCCAAAATTAGCCGCAAAGTCAACCTCAGGGCCAACCCCAAAATCCGCCTAGGCAAACCAAGATTCAAACCCCTAGTTCCGCTATAGGCCAAGCTTTTAGCTCCGAAATCGAGCAAATGGGTGAATATGTGGCGGAAGAGTTTAAGAAGGTCAAAATTAGTTTGTCAGCCTTCGAATTACTTAAAGTTCCTGCCATGAGGCATGCCTTCTTTAGGGTTCTGAATGGGACTCCATCCTCTAACACGACACAAGAGACCCAGCCAAGAGGGTAACCTTCGAGGAGCCCAGGAAAGAACAGGAAATACATGACAATACCGGAAGAAGGAACAATGTGCCCATAAATTAGTCATCAAGTAGATACATTGAAAAGGAGCCAGAAAGGGCTAGTAGACAACCTCCCAAAGACCAGCAATTTAAGCAAACCAAGGATACAGATAGTGATAGGAACAAAGGTCAAATAGCTCAAATGGACACACCTGTGGGCATCCTCCAAGGGAGACTGGAAACTCCCCCTTTCCTAACTACCATTAGGGTCTTTGAGAAGAATTTGCACAACTTCCTGCTCGATTCAGGCGCGTCTGCCAACGTCATGCCCTTGGCCGTATGCAAGGCTCTTGGCATCACCCCTACGCCTTCAAAGAGAAAGGTGACCCAGCTGGACAAAACAGAGATCAACATCGTGGGTGAAATAAATCGCATCCCCATACAAATTACTGTGGACCCCTAGATACAACAGGTCATTGATATTCAAGTGGTAGACATTCCCGATGCTTATGGAATTATTTTGGGGAGGGAGTTCACCAAGGCGTTGAATGGATACACCACCATAGACCTTTCTCATATGTGGCTGCCGTAGAAGGGGTTGCCAAATCAGATCCGTATCGACCATGAACCCCGTATGAAGTATATAATCATAGAATACAATAATCTCAGTGAGGTGTTGTTCGCCAAGATCGACTTAGGGAACTATCACCCTTTTTCTTACCAAAATGAGCTTGAGCTTTAGGAAGAACGTACAGATGAAGTATTGCCGGTATTGTGCAGTCCCTCGACGGATTCCGTGCGAATGCCCCCAGATACCGAAACATTGATAGAAACAGATAATGAGCTGGGTAAGGAGGATGACTGGGGATTACTCGATGGCTTCCAGGAGTTCATGGAAAAATGTGCAGGAGATCAGCTCAGCCTAAGAGCTAGAATGAATTTCTAGGATCTCTTGTTGCCGAACTGGTGTAGGGTCCACAATGCTGCTCACTCTAAATTTGATTGTTGCCTGTGCCAAGTAGCAGTGGGGCATGTTAAGAAAGTAGTTGCTCCTCTGACAGAAACGCCCAAGGAGACGCCGGCAGAACCACCTGTTGATCATTGCCTCGAATTGGAAAACCCCCTAAGACCACAAGGCCCGCCATCCAGCCAAAAGGGAACGGAGGTTCAATCAGATCTAAAGATAAGGGATCCTCCGCGTGCTAGATGCTCTGATTTGATGGATCAAAGTCGAGGCAAGGAGCTGGAGCAGGGATCAAACTCATCAATCCAACGGGTAAGACATTTCTCGTTGCCCACCGATTGTAGTTTTATTGCACCAACAACGTAGCAGAATATGAGGCCTTAGTCCTTGGCCTTCTAATGGCCTTAAAGAAAAATGTGAAAGCGCTGCAAGTCTTCGAGGACTCCGCACTTGTAGTTAAACAAGTCAGGAAGTTGTACTCATGCCATGATCGGAGGCTCACCAATTACAGGCACATGGTTTGGGATCTCTTAGAGGGCCTAGATGCATTCAATATACAATTGATCCCTCATGCTCAGAATCGCACAGCTGATGCCTTGGCTCAAGTAGCTAGCACGTTACAACCCCTCTCTTTGTCTGGGCTCAAAAAATTCACTGTTGATCTAACATCCACGCCATCGGTCCCAGATAATGTTACTCACCTGCAGGTCTTCAATGATGATAAGCATATCCTCCAGTTCATCACAAGTTCCGACGTCTTCGCTGCCCAAATAATTGATGAAGCTGATCCACAGGAGGCCGAACTAGATATAGAGGGGGTCATCAACCTCAAAACCAACATGATCCCCAGAGGTATGGTTCAGCTGGAACGCATATTTGATTTAGATCAGATCAAGGATCAGGATCAACGAACGAAGAAGGGGGCTATAAGCAACCAGTGTGATACACGCAACCTCGGGACAGCCGAGGATACCAAAAATATTTTTATTGGCAAAGTGTGCACACCTGAGGAAAGGAAGGGAATCACGGATGCGTTACGAAGATACCATAATGTGGTGGCATGGAGCTACCAAGATTTAAAAACTTATGACACTTCTGTCATTACACACACTATCCCTCTGAAGACAAAAGTGAGGCCATTCCGCCAGCGGCAGCGCCCTATCAATGCCTTGTTGGAACCTATTGTTTACAAGGAAGTACAAAAGCTACTTTTAGAAAGAATCATTTTTCCCGTCAGACACTCCACATGGGTGGCCAATTTGGTCCCAGTCAGGAAAAAGAATAGAGAGATTAGGTTGTGCATGGATTTCCGCAATCTAAACCGCGCCTCAGAGAAAGACAACTATCCAGTGCCTTTGCTAGATGAGGTGCTACAAATCGTCAATGGCTCCTAGATGATGTCCTTCCTCGATGGATACTTTGGGTATAACTAGGTAATGGTGCAATATGAGGATCGTCACAAGACGACGTTCACCACTAAGTGGGGGACGTTTGCGTACAGAAGAATGCCATTTGGGCTCATCAACGTTGGCGCCACTTTCCAACGCGCCATGGATATCACCTTCAAGGACCTAATTGGCAAGTGCATAATCATCTACATGGATGATTTGACCGTATTCTCTAAGAAGCAGGGTGATCACGTCTCTGACTTATGTAAGGTATTTTAGAGATGCAGAGAATTTGGGGTTTCTCTCAACCCTAAGAAGTGCATTTTCAGAGTGACTGAAGGCAGACTGCTCGGGCACATTATTTCGGAACAAGGAATCTCTATTGATCCTGAGCGCATTGAGTCGTTACTCAAGATTCAGCCCCTGGGCAACAAGAAAGAATTAAAATCTTTCTTCAAAAAAATCAACTTTATCCAGAAATTCATTATAGGTTTCACAGAAATTGTCAAACCTCTCAATGCCATGCTCAAACAGGACGCCAAAGTTGAGTGGACGCCAGATGCCAAACAATCATTTGAGGAAATAAAACAGGCCATTGCTAAGGCACCTGTGTTAGTTAGTCTGGATTATCTGAAGCCGTTCTATATCTACTCATTTGCTTCAGAGCATTCCTGTGCTAGTATGTTGACCCAAAAGGACGACGAAAGAAATGAGCATCCGATCACCTTCATGAGTGCTCCCCTCAAAGATGCTGAATTGCATTACTACAACATAAAAAAGTAGGCGTACGCCCTCATCATGGGAGTAAAGAAATTTAGACACTATATTCTATGCAACAAGGTGTTCGCTATTATCCCCGACCTAGCAGTCAAAACGCTGCTTATGCAGAATGAATTAGGCGAACGAAGGGCTAAGTGGGTCACCCTGCTCCAAGAGTATGATATGGAGATTCAACCGATGAAATTGGTGAGAGGGCAGGCACTCACTCACACAATTGCCAAAACAACGGTGAAGGCTGGACATGAACTCACGGTACAACAGTATCAACTTGAAGATGTCTCCCCGGGAGAATGATACCAAGATGTCATTTATTATCTGCTGAATCATAAGTGTCCGCCACATCTGCAAGGGGTCTAGAAGAGGGCCCTCAAATTGAAAAGTAATGGTTATATGTTACAGGGTTCCATTCTCTATAAGAAGAATCATGAGGGTATTTATCTAAGGTGCCTTGGCAAGGAGGAAGCAGGGCGCGTCTTGAAGGAGTTTCACAATAAATTCAGTATGGGCCATGGCTCGGGTTCTTCTACGGCACATTAGATATTAAGGGCAGGGTATTACTGGCCAACTATCTTCAAGGATGCCCATTGCCATGTTCGTTCATTTCATACGTGCCAGACCGCTGCCACCAGGGAGAGGAATGCTGCTGTCCCGCTGCAGCCCATGCTGGAAGTAAGGCCTTTTGCGCAATGGGGTCTCGACTTTATCGGTCCGATAAGCCCTCCATCATCTGCGGGATATAGGTACATTCTTACCGCTACTGATTATTGTACTAGATGGACGGAAGCAATAGTATGTAAGCATTGCACAACTGAAGTAGTTACTAATTTCTTAGAAAGTTTCATCTTAAATCGCTTCGGTTGTCCGTATTCTTTGGTATGTGATAATGGACCTGCATTTGCTTCATTAAAATTTGCTAGCTGGGCGTTTGACTATGGGATTTCCCTCAAATTCTTATCCAATTACTACCCTCAGGGCAATGGCTTTGCTGAATCTATGAATAAGAATTTGATTACTGTGATTAAGAAGCTGCTAGATAGGAATCCCAAGGACTGGCATACCCAGCTCTGTTTTGCCCTTTGGGCTGATTGCACCCGCCACAAGGCTGCCCTTGGTGATTCTCCGTTCCACCTTGTCTATGGCCTTGAGCCTATATTCCCCATCCACCTGAAGATTCCTACTCTCCAGTTCATTAACAATTTTTACAAGGGAGGAGATCGTAGGGAAGCTCGGTTAGCTGAACTTTTACATTTAGAGGAAGTCCGAAATTGCGCAATAGAAAATTTCACCAAGCATCAGGGCGTAGTTAAGAGATGGTTCGACCACCGAGCCAAGATCAAGGCCTTTAGAATTTTAGATTTGGTCCTATATTGGGGCAAGGCCCATGAAAAGAAAGGGGGACACAACAAATTCGATAAGCTCTGGCTTGGCCCCTTTCAAGTAGCTGAGATTTTGGGAGATAATGCCTTCCGCCTAAAGAACTTAACTAGTGAAAATGTCCCGTTGCAAGTCAACGAGCAGCACCTGAAGCATTACTTTCAGGCTTGAGCTCTTTCGAGCTTTTCGTTGTAAATACCTGTACATAGGTTAGGATAGTTACTTTCTTGCTTGTTTGCTTTCTGTTCGCGTCGCCTTTTTGTTTTCTCCCTCCTGACAGTTTTGTTTCAGAAGATGTTTCCTGCTCCTTTGCGGTGGCCGTGCTTGCCTGACAAGTGGTCCACTTTGCTGTCCGTTCTTTGTGTTCTCTGGCTAAACATTCACTCTAGACTATCGGTCTTTGCAGAGCTATCCGCGAATGATTTCCTTGTCTGAACTCTGCCTAGAACTTGACCCTTCGTCGGATCTTCTTACCCGCATCTCGGATCTTACACAAATTACATAATAATAAATTCTGAAGGACCGTACTATGGTTGTTATGATACCCTAGTGAGTGAAAAATCTTAAGTCTACTCCAGTGACCACTACAGTCTCAAACCCATTGTAAGCTTAAATGCTTACCCGGTCAAACTAAATGGTAAAAGAGAAATGAAATATCAAGGCAAAAAAAGAAGAAAAAAATTTGAAAAAAGAAAATAAATGACCGTATGGACATTCGGATAACTCTACCGGGGCTATGGACGCCCGACCAACAGTAGAGCAATATCCATGAGATTGTAGCGACAACTCTGTCGAGGCTATGGACACCTGACTGGCAGCGGGGCAATGTCCAGGTTACTTTTGGTGTTAGGCAACTTATGTAGCTCACTCGGTTGAAGTGATAACCCTGGTTACTATCCCTAGGGAAGGAATGAACTCACTTCACACACACTGTCGAGATGCCATGTAAGCTGATCCAATTAAGGATCTCGTTCTCCCGGATTCATCCTTGGAAGCTACTCATAGTCTGTGAAACTAGAGATTCTGGGTCCTGAATGAATATTTATCCCTAGAACACTCCCGAGCGTTCTCCAGCGGAGTCGCCATTTGTTGTGCCCTTAGCACACACGCCCCGTTCGAAACAGGGACCCTCTTTTCTTTCGCCTTGTCGGGTCCTTCGGGGCTGCCTCATTTTGCGTGCCCTTTTTTTTTGATGATCCGCATGGTCGGTATCGCTCTAAGGTTTCATCCTAAAATTGACCATGCCTCCGTTTTTGGTTTTTTACTGCCCTACGGGGCCTTGCGGGTTCCCTTTGGCATTTTGGCCCTAGGCGGCGCTGGGCCCCTCCGGGCCTGGGCCTTCGGAGTTCTCTGTTCGGACTGCCTTGTCTCCTTCGCCGTCCCCTGCAGCGTTCTTCAGGCGCCTTTCTGCCCCTCGGGGCCCGCCCTGCCATCTTCTGTTGAAAATTTGACAAAACTCTCCTGGGCGGTGCATGCCCTTTTGGGCCCCGGTCCCCAGAAGTCTGCTTCTGGACTTCCGTCCTGGGCTCGCCACCTGTGACGGCCGTCCACCGCTCGGACCCCAGAATGCTCCTCGCCGCCTCCGCTAGGCGACGCGAGGTTTCTTCGGCAGCGAATTCTTGCCTACCACCCTGCCCTCCGGGCCCGGCCGTCCGGAGTTCCGTCCTCGAAACTCCGTGACGGTTCCACCGTCGTCGACGGCAGGCCTTCGCCTGCTGTTCGCCCTCCGAGCCCCGACTATCCCTCTGCCGTGGCCGTTCAAACTCGTGAAAACCAAATGGTGGCCGTTACCTCAGGCCTTCTCGCCACCCGGACCCCGGGGTCTCCTTCGCCGCCGCCGACCTAATTTGAAATTCACCAACTTTATGGCACGGTCGTACCGACATTTAATGCAGCATTGATGGCACTTGGGGTATATAATGTCCAAACTTGCTGGTCATTTTCATTGTCTGAATTAAAGCGAATTGGAGCAACAATCAACTGGAGCTCACCGCCTTCTGCAGCGTCTTGATCATCACCATCAAATTCCCTTTGTCGACCCCCGGTGGATCCCACGCCTCCACGCTTTGCATTTTTGAGGTAGGCCATCCCCGTTCGCCCTCCAATCCTTTTTCGTCATTTTAGGGAATTTAAGTAATTGAACAGTCAGTTGGAGTGGCATAAAATTGAAGAGCGGTAAATTATGCCCGTAACCCATGTCATGAAATTTGCCAAACCTATCAGAGTTTCCCCTGCCGCCGATTCAGAACCTTTCAATTGCGTGGCTGTTCTTCATGTAGGGCAATCCACCACCCTGGATTCGAGCCCCATCTTCGCCATCAAACTTAAAATCCAAAACCCCGTCGACGGCGATCCTCCTCCCCGGGCCCGGTCCGTCGGACTTCCTCCCTCGGGTTTCCATGTGCCTTTCGCCGAGCGTGAACTACCAATCCATCCCACCGCCCCAGTTACCAGGTCCCGACGCTAGCTCTGCCGTAAGAATCTGAAACTCCTGCTACGCCCTTTGACCGTCCTGCGCCCGGAACGCCGGAGTTCTGCGGAAGGCTCCCCTTTTGAAACACTTGGCGGATCTGATCCATCCATGCCCCTTCGGGCCCCGACCTTCGGGCTTTCCTGTGCATTTTCCGTGCTCCCAGCTGGGCACTCTTTTGGCACCAGCAGCGCAGCTTTCCGGGCCCCTGAGTCCGCCTTCCGCTCTGCCAATGGCGTTGTTCTTTTCGTGCCTAGGCCATCCGCCTTCCGAGTCCCGGCTCTCGGACTTCTGTCTACGGAAGTCCGGTTCTCTCCCCTGCCAAATCCCCTCACTGCCATGGGGTCTTTCGTGCCCGGACGTCCAGAGTTCCGTCCCTGGAACTCCGTGATGGTTTCGCCGACTTCGACGGTGGAACCCCTCCGACGACCCGCCCTCCGGGCCCCGGGAGCCTCCTCGCCACCGTCGCCCGAACATTGCACATATCTTATGGCAGCGTCCAGCTCTCCTCCTCTCGCCCTCTGGGCCCCGGGCCGCCCTTCGCCGCCGCCGATGGAACCATTGCAGAAGATATCTCACGGCAGCCGATGCGATGCGTCCTCTCGGCCCCCGGGCCCCGGAGGTCCGAATGTCGCCGGGCCTAAATGGCAGACATCACATCGGCTGCCTTTTCACTGGCCGGGCCCAGGGCTCCGGACTTCTGCCGCTGGGTTTCTATTTTCTGTTGGCCGTCTCCGTGTGCCTTCTTCTGCTGGCTTTTCGGCCTGAAACCTCCGGTGCCGCCTAATTCAATCCGAGCAAATTCAAACCACAATCTAACTTTGACCCACGTCCTAAATCATGCTACTCTCCATCATGAACCTTTCAAAACTTTGGAATTTCGCCAAGAAGGGTCCCCGGGAACTTTTGAATGCGTTCTCCCTTCCTGACAGCATTCCTGCTAGGGAAGTTCGGCCCTCCGGGCCCAGATTGTCCAAATGCTTTGGAATAAAATTGATAACAGCTGGAAGCAAGATTTTTAATATACTTGATTAATTATTTAGGTGTTGTCTTTGAAATATGGACTAACGTTAACGCTTTTGATTTTTTGTTGTGCTGACTTCGCCCTTTGCTTGCAGGATATATGGAATCGGCTACAAGAACTTTAGGGTCCTCCGCCGAAAAGGACAAGGGAAAGAAATCAGGGAGAACCGCTCGGGGAAAGGAAGATAAAGATCAGATGAAGTTTCAGTTTCAGGGTGAACCGCTCCAGTCGAAGGTCTCGACTGACTGGAAAGAAATCTCAGATACTAACATTGGCCAAGTGGACATAGATGAGTTCACCCAGAGGGTCAAGGTCGACCCTAAAACAAAGAATGTCAGATTAATACGTCAAAGTAGAATCGCCAAGGCTGCCGGCTTCCCTCCCTCTCTGGTGGCACCCGAACTCGTAATGGCTTGCCGAGAAGCCTACCAAATGGACACCAGGAAAATCGTGGACAAGGAGGGGAACATCATCGCCGACATGTTGCCAGAAGGGATTACCAAAACATTCCACATCCCCACGTTCCCACATATGGAGGTTCCCACTTTGGAACAGTGCCAAGCGACATGGGATGCCAGTCCGTTAGGGTGCAAGAAGTCTATTAACCTCTACTGGCTTAAGGAGAGACGAGACAGTGCTGCGAAAGTTCCCAAAGAGCTGTTCCGTAGCGACTTCTACGAAGACTATCATGACCTGGTAACCATGCTGAGCAGGGTCATGGGTCTCCCGACAGCCGCCTATTTCCAGTAGTGGATGGCCTACTACATAGAGCAGATCATGTGGGGGAATGAGGACGTTAACACCAAGACCTCATTCGAATGGGGAGGCATCATCAGCAACTGCTTCCACGAGCAGTTTGTAAACGTTAAGAAAAGCTCCAAGTTTTACATGACCTCCTACCTGGTATACTCCCTGGCGGGACAAAGATAATACAGTGGGTTATTTGTGGCGCTAGACTAGGGGCACAGGCGAGGGCTCAAGCCGTTCGACAAGTACCCTCAGCTTCAATACCGCAACTTTAAGGAGTACTGCCGGGTCAATGACACCTTCATTGGCCACATCATTAGATTGATCGCCGGGGACTTCAAAAGAAGGGTCTCCCATAGTGCCAGGGCACTCCTGAAGGTGTATGCCTTCTTATTTATCCAGTTCCCAAAGTTTACCTACATCCGTGCCCAGGGATTCATGGAGTGGCCAAATAGATTGCCGCGGTACCCTAATGACATGATCATTTTCCTATAGCTTTCTTGGCATCTCCAACACATTCAGACAGTCTTCGACAACAAGCACGTAGCAGGGATCCCCTATCCCATAGGGCCTGTATCGACTGCAGACATCCCAATGCGCTGGCAACTCTGAGAAAGAGCTTAAAGAATATAACTTGGACTGGTACATGGCTTGCCCGCGAATGGACCCACATGGCCATGTCAGGAAGGCACTGGGGCCGGCGTACGCCCACAAATACCATGTCGAAGACTTCTTGACACATTGCAAAGATGACAAGGAGGTCCACATGAGGCACTACATGCGCATGACCCTACAGTTCCTGAGGAGGGTGCAACTATTCCAGGTGCTAGACCAGCTCGAGGAAGATGAGTCTACAATCATGCACCCAAGGTACCCTATGGTTGCCAACTTGGCAATCCCCTCCATTCACTGGGACGAACAAGAGGTCGATGACCTAGATACCATCACCCAGCTGATCATAGCTCACACTAAGGAGTGGGTCGATAGGCGAGTGGTGCAACTGAAACAACAAGGGGTGGTCCTAACATATGAGGTGCTCAAGAGCGAGCCAAGCGTCATGGAGGACGTTGTTGCGACCACATCAGCTGGTGAGACTCTCAAGTCTCCCCCTGTCACAAGGTCCCAAAAGAGGAAAGGAACAGAGACAACACAATCTGCGGACCCTAAGGAGCAAGCGAAGAAAGACACGGGAGGGTCATCTCCCAAGAGGCTCAAACAGGCACTGACTACAACAGAAGTGCAACCTCGCTTGCTTCTCCCTGCCCCTCCAGGCACACCGCCCGCCTCCCTGGCTATGGTCGCCTCATCTCTGCAGGTGGTGGATATCTCTATCCATCTTGCTCCCTCCCCCCCGGCCGGGTCAATAATTGACGTCGACTCCTCTTCTGGCATGACCACTCCCCCTTCCTCTTTTGCTGCAATGTCGCCCGTTACATCCCTCCCTCTGGCAACAATAACATCACCTGTTCCCCTTTCCACTATGCCCGAGGCCCTCGCAAAGCACATGCAGAGTCTTCCTCTTGAGCTCACACAGATCCTAATGGACCCCGCTCTCCAAGCAGACCTCGCCCAAGCCCTCGCAATAGCTCAGCCTTCACAACTGCCAATAGGGCCGCCAGCCATGGAGGCTACAATGCAAATCTCAGAGAAGTTGGAGGAGCAGGAACGGGAGGCCTCAAAACCCATAGAGGAGGTCGATGAATATCATGAGCACCCCAAGTACGAGCACCAAACCATCGACAGGGTGGTCTATGAGGAGGAGGAGACAGACTCTTCTGAGAGCGGAGATGAAGAGGATGGCTCAGGTACTAAGGAGGTTGTCCAAACATTTGATGAGGACCTTGAGGAGGAGTTGGTGCAGCAGCCAAAGGACATTGGGGAGGAGGCTGAGGATTTAACTCATGATGAAAAGGGGCAGCCACCAGAAGAGTAGAGGATAAAAGATATCACCAAGACTGAGACCCATGTTGTGAAGAGCGTCGAGGTCGCGGCTACTGAAGAGAAGAAAGAAGAGGAGAAAGAAGATCCCACCTGGGTATTGTCCACCAGGTTGCCCGTGAAACGCCTCATTTTTATCGTGACTCCAACGAAGAGGAGGAAGCTACCAAGGAAAAGGAAGAGCCCAAAAGGAAAAAGAGGCAGAAGTCTTTCCTCTAACTGAAAAGGGTGAGGGCAGCCATGATGCACCCAAGGACAAATCCACCATGCCCAACTGGTTGGAGAAACAGTTGGAGAAGGCTACCCCATTGCTGAAAGATCCAAGGGCGAGATTGGAGGCCATCTTGGCTTGATCCCTAACAGCAAAAAAGAAGGAGAAGAAGCCTAAGGTCCGTTCCAAGATAACGATAGACGCTTCCGGCTCCCGAGTAGCGCAAGTTGCCATGCCTATAGTTGGCCAAGCAGGGGCGAGTTACAACGTCTCCACTGTTGATTTGGGGACAGTGACTAGAGAGCAGAAGGTTGAACATCTGGAAGAGTCGGTGGCCACAGTGGTACATCTGATCAAGCAAGACAAGGTCACCAAGGACAAACTCAAAGCACAGGTTGCTGCCCTAACTGACTACATTCAGCAATGGTCCTCGGTGGATGACCTACCCACTACCTCCACGGTTGCGCCTCAACTTCTCTCCAAAGAATAGATCGACAAGATGGGGAGGAGGAAGAACTTAGAGAAGACAACTGAGGATTGGTTTTGACATGTCATATACGTCAGAAGCATGGGAATCAACAGGGCTATGCGGACAGCCAATAAGTTCTTGGATTTGATCCAATCCCTGGAAAGCATGAAGCGGCTCTGCACCAATTTCCCTGCAATTTATGACTCCGCCTTCGCAAAGGTTGAAGCCATCCTTTAGATGCTTGAGAACACGTGGGAAGAGAAGCTAGAGTTGAAGAAAGAAGATCATTGGCTGGTGGACGTGTGGCGCAGAGATCTCATCAACCGGAAGGATAGGTTGGAGCCGGAGCAGGGTGGATCCTGACATTGAGTGGATTAGGGAAATCCAAGCAGAATGCACCAAGTATCTTAAGCTGATGGTGGGCTATGATATGCCCACAGTGCAAATAGATGCTGAGAAGGTCAAGTCATACTTTGAGGAAAAGATGAAGGATGGGACAACCAGAGAAATAACAACGGAGTTCCCGAGTTCCCCGGAAGCTGGCGGCTGCCTGGGCGCCTCGGGATCGGTTAGGGAGCTGTGAGACCAAGGCCTCGGCATGATGAAGACTAGAAAAAGTTGGAGGAGAACGCCAAAGAGTGGAGCTACCAAGCATTGAGATGCGAGATCCTCGAGATCGACAAGCTCCAGGCCGTCATCCTCAAGTACATTGAACACGCAGCTTCCGAGGAGCGAGAGGACAGCCCAGCCAAGGAAGAAGACCTCCCAGAAGAGTAGCTACAGCCAAGAAAATAGCAATTAGCTACAGGACGAAAAAGCAATAGTGTCATCCACTAGATGACGAAATAGGGAAAGGACAAAGAATGTTTTTTAATTGTAAATCTATTTGGGGGTAGGTGAAACCCTATTTTGTAATGAATCTTGGCTACATAATGGAAATGAATTTTGGCCATTCATTTAGTTTTTTGAAAACTATAAATAGAGCACTCCCCTCATTTGCAAAAGTGAGAGTTGAGTTGTTGTAAAGACATGCTACAGAAATTTATAAGAAATATCATTAACTTGGTGTATTTCCTTGATTTCTCTCATGTCATTTGATTCATTTCTCCAATTTCACATGTTTGAATAGTGATCCTTGAAGTGGGTTGTTTAGTTACCGCTTACTTCTATCTTGGATAGATTTTGTCGTTGTTATCGACAGAAAATTCCTGCTTTGTTGATGATCCTTAGTCCATACTTTTTGCTATTTGCTGAAGGTAGATAGCTGTGCAAAGTTAGCTTGGAATTGATTTGAAGCTGCCCCAAACATTTATCTTTAATTCATGCATGTAGGTGGTGGATGAAGGATGAAATATCTACAACCCTTAGAAGATAGCACAATTTCCATGATACTGTGAAATCCCTGGTTAAGTGGGATATTGTTTTAAGGAATTGTCCATTGCAGGGACTCCATTGTCACTATTCATTGCAAGCTTCAGACTTAGGAACTTTTTCTTCCCTTCGCTCTTTTTCCACCTTTTTTGTTAGAAACTGAACAATACCAAGGTTCATTGCACATTGTAAAGCTAAACCCAACAATTAAAATGGAGTTCAAGGCTGCTGTTTGAACCTACAGCCGATGCATGTCAACTTCCCATCCTAGGGACTCCATTCTAAAATCCAACTTCATGTTTTATGTCCACACTTTGTATTTTCTGTAAGACCGCCTTGTGATTCCAGCAAATCACATCAAACTACTGAGGTATCTAAGCACTGTCATGACCTGACATCCGAGAGACCTTGGGATAGTGTTCCGCAACCCGATTGTGGAAGATTGTCTTTCAAGAGAGGTAGTGCACCTACGCACTGCCTGTGTTGAGAAGTGCATAAAAACACCATCAACACTATACAATGCATGTCCTAGGATATATCATTCTGAAAATGGGCATCATTTTGGATATCACTTGGATTCTTATCCTATCAAAACAAATCCCTTTGGATAGAGATATGAAGAGCATTGACTTGTTTGTGTACTTGATCTTTTCTTATGATTTATCTTATTGCGCTCATTCCAATGTCCTCTCGATGATGTCTACTCAAAATGATTTAGAGAGAAAGGAATGGGGCAATGATCATTATCTTTGTTTGTTGTGCTTGTTGGACGCTCTTGTAAAATAACAACTTGGTGAATACTTGCTTTGTTAGTACATCCTAACAAGGTTTTTGTATTTCAAGTGTGAACAAGAATACTCCTATCTATTTGTTGAGTCAAAGTCCATCACACTAGGTACAACGCCATCCTGGTTCTTTATACCTTGATGCATCGTATCTACATGTGTAATCAAACATAAAGTAATTATCCCTTTTTAAAATCCCAATCCTTGATAAGCAAATCATCATCTATCATCATCATCATCCCTAATAACATCTCATCAGATCATGGACTTGTTGGATCCTCTTGTCATCATCTCATTTCTTCTTTCTTCTCTCTGTGCTAACATAACATCATGAATGCATCCATCATCCATCCATCCTGCATCCACAAACCATCAACATTCTACATATCATCTCACATACATGTTCATCATCATAATATAGATCTGTTAGTCTAAGCATTTGCATAGAACATCCATCACATAATCATATAGGAATTATCGCATCATCCATCTCATTTGCATCATCATCGCAACCATCCATATGTCTATCCTGAACCTCTTTATCGCAAGATCGACCCTCAAATCGAATCTTTTCACTCAATATCTCGAGGGGGCCATGTACTAGTGTACTTTCCGCTGGGGCATTTGAAAAAATCAGATTTTTTTTAAATTTTGATGGCAGCAAGTTTATTCTTTGAACCAACGCAACAAGCACATTGCTTCAAAGAGGGGAAAAATGTAGACACATCAAATTGACATCATGCATAATCATATTCGCTCGTCAATTAAGTAAATCAAGTTTATTTGATCAATCTCCTAAGGTCATTCATTTAAATTGAATAAATTAACTTTATTTAATTTGATCCTAACAACACCCTCCTTGATTAAATAAATCAAACCTTTATTTAATTAAATCTAAAATCACCTTTCATCTCCCCTTTATTTAATTTAAATCCAAATATTTAAGTCAAATGGTTCAAAAGCATCTAACATCATCTTAACTAAGCTAATCTTGATTAATCTAATCTAACCACCCATCACATCTTCTAGATTTTTCCACTTGCACCAATAAAGCATTTTAATTCATTTATTAAAATAAACATTTTCCCTCAACATGGCATCTTTGAGGAATGTTCTCCAAGTTTGAATTCAAAAACAAGTTGACATGTACATCCCAACAAGGCATTTATGAGCTCTTACATGGCACTTACATGTCTCTTGCACAAGTCAAACTCAACATTTAAATCTCAAATTCAAATTTGAATCTCCCCCTCTTTGGCACATTGACCAAAATGTGCTCATTCCTCAAACCTACCACAAGTTGACAAGTGGCCTGTTCTCATTGGTGGATCTTTAGTCCCACATCCTCCGTGTTTGGCATTCTTCTATCCTTTTTGGTCATAAATAGAGGCCTCCTCTATTGTTTTAATCCTCCACAATCTTAGCATTTCATCTCCACAAACACACAATCTCATGCAAAGTTACTCTCTCCAATTGAGAACTAATTTTTCCCATCACCATTGCATTTGCATCATTAGCTTATCAAGGATTGGGAAAGGGCTTCCTTCCACATCGAAGAAGCACCAATCCACTATGAGATAGAGTTTGATTCTTGCTTCCTTATTCTTTTACTTAGTTCATTTGATAATTTGTTTATTGATTGTATTATGAAGCATGATTCATTACTTCATAGGAGTTGCTTAGTTTGGTTTTACTTCATTTGCTAATAACTCTAATGATTATTGATATTTGAGGTAAATGAAGATTTAGCAACCACATATACTATGAATCACGACAATGATATTATGGACAATACTCAAATTTTCCCTTCTGCTAATAGCTCTCCTATTAGTGAAGATGGTATTATGGTGTTGCATGATCCAATCCATGAAAATCATGAGAATCTTATAGAACAACATAATGCAACCATTGATAACTCCTGTAGTTGTGATGAAGTTATGTTGAAACTACCAAACCTTAATTTTCATGAACATGAGGTTTGTTGTTCTCCTATGAACTCTCCTTCTAGGGAAGATATTATGATACAAGACAAAGATAACATGCCCTTCAAAGAAAATGATAACTTTCACTTGTTATGACATGTTAACAATATTCAATCTCACTACACACTTTATCCACCTCCCCAAAAACAACCTAAACTTGTTCTTTACCCACCTTCAAATCCACTTCATCCTTCCAATAAACCTAAACTTGTTCTCTACCCACCCTCACATCCGATTCATCCCTCGAACAAACCTAATACCAATGTATTACAACAATCTAGTGATGATACTATTACTCATACATATAACACTCAAAATAATCCACAACTGGCACATCCAAACCCAACCCCTTTACCTTTACCAAATCTGCCTAGTGCTCCTCATTGCCTCCCACCCACAAAGGAGTATAATCTTGCTGAAAAATTAAAGAATACTCTTGCCAAAATTTCCCTTTTGGATTTACTTCAAACCTCACCAGCTTACAAAAAAAATCTTCAAACAGCCTTAAAACAAATTGCAGTTCCTCATGGTACAACTCCAAATGATGTGGCAACTTTATTTCATAAACTGAATCACACTAATCTTGACATTACTTTCCATCAACATGAGCTCCCTCCTTTAGAGTTGCGTAAACAAAGTGACGATTTCATGATTATTGCTCAATACAAATGACCAAGCATAAAGAGAAATCTTATTGACAATGGTTCTACTCTTAATGTGTGTGGTTTGAGTCTCCTTGATCAATTAGAAGTTGATAGGTCACAAATAATACATTATTCCACCACTATTCGAGAATTTTATGATACAACAAAGTAACCACTTAGTATAATCACTTTACCTATTATGGTCACGGAGGTTACTTTTCAAACTCCTATTCATGTCATGCCTTATGATCTTTTCTATAACCTTCTTCTCGGAAGACCATGGATTCATGAGATGAATGCATTTCCTTCAACCCTTCATCGTATAATGAAATATGTCTATAACAATAAACTTTATCAAGTTGAAGTTGATCCTGAGCTTGGAAGTTGTTTGAACCTTACAAAAGGGGTTACAAGTCCTCTCACAACATTGATTCCAATATCTAACATAGATCCTCTTGAAATTGAACATAATGCTGAGGAATGGACATCTAAATTCTTTGGTGATGATTGGGGATCCTTATAATTCACACCATCATTTATGAGAAAATACATACTCACATAAAAGAAAAATGAGACACAAAAACAATAAACCATCATGTCAACACAAAACTAAAACACCTTTTCCAAAGCATCTGTCTCAACCACTTTAGAAAATTCCACAAACTCCACACCAACCCTTGATGAACACAACAACGAACAACCACCCGATTCCAAACACTGAAAAAGATCTATGGAAAAGGGTACGACTTCATGAAACAACTTGTGTATAATGGAAAAGTTTGTGGTGCTCAAGAGCAATGTATCTGCAACCCTATCAAACTTAACACACAACACACAACTCATGGTCTTAATTATTGTTGTTTAATCAAGATCAACAAGCCTTCACTCAACATCAATACTATCACACAAGCATCTTCATAATTCTTTCTTATTCACCTCAATAACCTTAGTTTTTGCTCCTTGCCATGTAATAGTTTTAGGATAATCACATTCTCACTATTGCTTGTCTTGCATCCATAGCAAGGGGAAACATACAATCATCCATTCTAAGCTCACCCTTGTCCTTCACTAAGTGGGGGGAAAGGGGTTAGAAAGCCTTATCTCTATATGTCACTTGTTGTTGTCTCTTTTTACTACTCATTAACCTTTCATGAACATATTAAGAGAAAGCTTGGGATGTGGATGATATGTCTTAAGATTGACTTGCATGTGACATAATTCCCTCTTTCATGATGCAGCTTATTGACAACATATGACTTGGCATAGGGATTTTCAAATAAGCTCTCATGTTCTTCTCTTCTACTTTAAAGTAATTTCTCATAGAACGATGTGTAGCAATTCCGTTAAAGTGGTGGGCATACATTAACATTATTTCATTTTCATTCATGCTTCTTAGTGTAGCCTTGTCATTTACATGATGTGTTTGTCCCTTTTTGGATGGCATTGTTTGTGATGTCCTTCATAAGTGTGATCTTTCTAAGAATATTGCATTCCTCTTGGTGGTTTGATGTGACAAAGTGCATCCCCTAAGTTGTGAATATACTATTCTTTAATTGGTCCTCTCTTGGAGGCATTATATACAATGTTCCCTAAGTGACTGACCTTGCATAAACTGAAGAAGACTACTTTGAACAATCTTTAACATTAGATTTTTGCATTTTATATTGTTGCATTTATTGGCCACCTTGCATAACACAACATGCATTCCTATAGTGTCATATTTTTTAAAACTTAACATTTACATTTCCTTTTTCTTTGTGACGCCTTGTTAAAGTTATCAAGTAGTATAACTTTAGCATGGTTGAGTGAGAAGCCCACCTAGCGGCATGGCTTTTCCCCATAGACACTTTTGTGTTTATGAGTGCATACCAACTGGAATATGTACCTTAATTTTTGGGCTTTCTCACCCCGCAAACAACTAGTTTCGTGGCCCTAGAGTGAGTACATCATTGGCCTTCCTCACTAGGTGGACAACCAAGAAGTCTCGTCAGCCGAAAGTGAGTACCTCTTTTCCACCTTGTCTTTCTTTTTATCTTTCCTTTGCATACTTTTGTATCCTAGGGGTTTGATATACATGTGGATCCCTTTTTAATGGCTACTTTAGTGTGAGTTTGAAGCAAGTTCATCCTCTCACTAAAGTGGGGGCTAAATGTATCATAGAAAAATGGACCCTTTGCTTCACATGGGATTAATTCATGATAAAAAAGACTTACTGAGGCCTTAATCTAGTGTTTTGAGGTATTTTATTCATCCACACTAGGTCTTGGACCCTTGCAAATCGAACAACATGCTTCAAATGTTGTCCTGTAAAGGAATTTAAAACTTTTCTAGACTTAATTAACATATTTCTCCATAATTCAACATTATAAAATATATTTAATAACATTATTACATCAATAAATAAGGTTCTTAATGTAAACTTAATGATAAATTAGTGTTGTAATGTGTCTTGCACATTGACATTGGTTCTTGTGCATTTCTAGGCTATGTGGACCTAATTTTAGTGTTGTAAAGTGTATTTAATAACACTTTCACATTGACTTATGTGTCCCAAGCCCTACTTAACATTTACATCATAATTAATAGTCCTCTATCAACCCATATTGTGCATCCCAAGGCATAATTTGATCAAATAATTGACATAGTCATCATATAAGCCTAATTTTCTTACTTTTGGGCATTCTAGCTAGCAAAACTAACCCCTATGGGACCCATTCACCACTAGTGGTGAACCAGTCCTATCTAGGTGGGACCCATTCTCCATTAGTGGCCAATGAGTCCCATTTTGAGTCATTTTCAGGGTTTGAGTGGGAAAATTTAGGTTTTAAGTTCAATTTTTCTACATGTCAGCCTATGATGAGGTATAGTCAGGATGCTAAGGCACAATTAACTATAAATAAGTGTTTTTATCCTAAATTTACATCTAAAAACTCATTCTTGCATCTCTCATCATTAATTCATCTTTCATCTTCTCATAGAAGTCGAACAAGTTAGGGTTTCCTCATTATAAGTCATCAAGTTAGCTTCCTAAAGAATTCAAGAGTTGAATCTTCATGTTATGTCACCAACTTTCAAAATAAAATCATTGTGACAAGGTAATCATCTCCATTTTTTCATGTTTCATTAATTTATTTCATCACTTTTGTTTAATTACCTAAATGGGGTTTGACGAAGGCAAACCCCCATGCCCTAACCTTCAACATATCTCTATTTTGTCTTATTTGTTTGTATATTTAGGACTTGTGGAGGATTAGAAAACATTTGAGATTGCATTTCAAGGTCATTCAAGTCATCTCTTCATCATTCAAGTCAAAATATCAACAAAAAGTCACTTTTAGACCCAATTATGACAGTGTCGGAAGTAGACACTTGTAGGAAGCAGAAGTGTAGATTGGAAGCTTCAGAATCCACCTTTGAAAATCCAAAAATTCAAAAGTGGAATAATTTTCCATGGGTGGTGAATGAGTCCCACCCCAAGATCAATTTTTAGATTTTTACATTTTTCGACACCCTTTTGTCTGAAATAGGCTCTGGTTTAGTTTTGCAGAATTGGGTCTGATTCGCCCAAAATGGTGAATGAGTCCCACCAAGCCTGAATTTCAGCATTAGTAGAATTTAAAAAGAAATTTCTAGTCTCGATCCACATTGTAGGTGTGCACTTTTAGTTTGGTTCATTTCCGTTAATTTTTGCATTCATTTCTAGTTCGTTGTAACATTACACAATGTATTTTCAAACATCACTTGTTTCTTAGATTTTTCATTCATATTTGATCAATTTCATAGCTTAGCTTCATTTAGATCATTCCATTTATAACATAACACATTGCAAACATCCTATTTTGAGTGTTACATAAGAATTTTTGGATCTAATCTCTCTCCTTTTGGGTGAAAAACCTTATAATAGTTAGAGAGTGCATTGGGTCCAAAAATTTGTCATAGCTTTATACTTCTTTCCATAATTTATCCTTTTAATCTCATAATTTTTGATTCATCTTTATGGATGGGATAGGATTTGCATGCTCTTTACTCCTTTAGCAGTGGCTAACTCCAAATTCTATACACTTCAAAATTTTGTGATGTCCTTTGCATACCATTCAAACAACAATTGTACAATTACTTTCATTACCAAGTGGTGTACCTTTAATGATTTCCTTGGTGACTTCTTCCAATAATTAGTATAGAACTGCAAACAATATGAGCTTCCTTTCCCTCTAGGAAGTGACCTCTTATCTTTTCTAACAACATCTTTCTAACTCATATTGACACTATGCATGATTTCTTCTTTGATATTATTCTTTGTGACTGATCTCCTCTCAGCTTCGATCTTTCAACACTTCTTTCCATCTTTCAAAACTCCTCTTCACTAGATCTACTATTCATATCAATGATCTACCTCTTTTACATTGTGATCTACCATATAGATAGTGCATTACCCTTCACAATCTCTTTCTGATTGGCAGTGGACTTTAAAACTTCAGACTGTGATCTCTCATGACTTAAAATATCCTTCCAATAGAGGCTATATAATCCTAGTGTTGATGACCTCTTTTATCATTCACTCTATATGCACCGACAACTCATTTGGTGCCTTAAAACCCAACTATCTCAAATTGTTTTCTAACACAACCTCCTAATTTTTGCATTCTCTCTTTTACAAAAGCTTCAATAAAATGCAACGACACTTCATCTTCAATAGTCATAATCTACTTTTAATAGTGCTTGAATCTCATTTATGCAATCTGCAATCTCTTATTTCAACTCCAAAAAGAGTTGTGACTTTTATATTGGGTGATCCATTGTCTTAAAACAATAAATGGTAGATCTTCACTTCAACTCTACAATCCATCTCTCTCACCATGATTTGCAATAAATTTCATTTGACAACAAATTTACATTGATTGGATTTGATACCACTATGATGGGGTGGATGGAGATATAACAAATTAACAAAAAAAATATTAACACATCAAACATATAAACATGCAATCTTCAACGTGTTGTTGCACTCCATTGCTATTACTTCATAACATGATTACAAAACCATATAATGAATGCTATTGCATTCCCATGATCAATTCACCATGATACACCTTGATGCTATCATCCATTACAAAAGCCTCAATATATAGAGGTCTTAGAGATTACAAAGTACATTCTAGAACTTAGGTCAACTTATAAATATTTAATCTTTTTCATTTCTTATCCTTATCTCAAACATCATTCTAGAAAATTACATTTAATCATTTAAACCTTATTTAATGTTTGTGGTTTTTGGGAGAAATTACATATCCCAACACTGTCTTCTCAAATTGCATTGGACTTGACACTCTAGTTTTAATATTTCTATTGAAAACAAGTGTTGCAATGTAGATTTAGTCCCTGCCAAGGATCATAGAGTTGATTTGCAGGGAATTGATGACTTTGGTTTTAATTTTAGGACAAGTTCAAAGGAATTTTAAGATTCACACTAATATAATTTCTAATTTTGTGCACTAACATTAGGTTTAGAACTGGACCATTGATTTTTGTCTCCTATGGACAACTCTTGCACTTCTAGAGTTTTTCACCTAAAATGAGAGAGATAGGAGCAAAAATGCTAATGGTTCATTCAATTAATATTATGTGTGATATTGTCTAACATAAAATAAGTTAACTAAATGTAATTGACTAATCTAAATGAATGAAAACAAATGCAAAAGTGCAATTTAAAGCTATATTTGAAAACACATTATGTTATGCAGCAATGAACTAAATGAAGAAAATATGCAGAACAAAAAGAAAAGGGTTAAATCAGAGTGCACCTAGGAAAAATCTAATGAATCTAGAATGTTTTGGATGTTGATTTAAATCACTATTTTTTGACAGTGGGACTCATTCGCCCAGGTTGGTGAATTTGTCATCCCCCTGGTGAAAAACTACTAGAAGCAAGTTTTTGTCTATCAAGATCCAGAATCTGACAAATTTCAGATTTTTAGTGCTAAGGTGCAAATCATTCGCCATAGGTGGAAAATCAGTCCTCTCCCAAATTTTTGAAAAATTAGGAGACAACTCTATAACACCAAATCTAGAAATAATTGCTTGTCAGGTTGTCGAAGTCAATTCTGTGAGAAACAGACAAAAAACCTTCTCCAAGCTTGGAATAGACTTAAGTTGATTTGAAGCACCTAGTTGACTTGTAAACAAATCTTCAACACCAAAAATATTGTCAAATCTACATACCTATGTCTGCAAACAAACATGTAATAAGGAAAAAATGGTTTAAGGTTATTGAATAGGGGTTTTCCTTGGTCAAACCCCACTTTTTGGTAATCAAACCTTTAATAAAATAATGAAATGCAAAGGAATGGTAAACTAACAGCATGCAATTGCTATTAACTTACCAAATTATTGATGGTGAAACTATGAAGTAATGTCAATGGTTGCTTCAAAGTTCTTGAAAAGATGTTGTAAAATGCTTGAATGCTTGAGTGAATAGGTGAATAAGTGAACTTGATGAATGGGCCTTGAAATGAGGTGAAAATCACTTATTTATGCACAATTGTGCCTTAGTAACCTATTCATACCTCATCACAGGTTGACATCAAGTGATTTTCAATAAAATCCCAAAAGGAAATTTAAAATATTTTGAATTTGGGGCCAAGGGGGACTCATTCGCCACCCATGGAAAATGGGTCCCATCTAGGACCTAAAAATGTGTGTCAAGAAATATGTTGTATTTAATATTGTTTGTTGGGATAATATTCAAAACTACACTTAATAAAAGCATATGAGGACATAAAGGGGTCAAATAAGTCATGAGAAAGGAATAAATAGTGAAGATGTGCCTAGAAGAGCATGAAATCTTGTCACGAGACTTTACAACACTTCAAAATAGGACTTGATGATTGTAAAAAGGCAATTTTTAGGTGAATTGTAATTAATAGAGTCTAGAAAACTTTAGAAATGTCTTACAACACTTCACAACACCTTCACAAGACATCATTCTTTGAGTTTTAGTACCTAAATATGCATGTTCAAGTCATGATACAACATAAAATCAAAGTAAAATAGTTCCAACACCATGAAACAAGACCTAAAATACCATGAAACAAGACCTAAAAGACCATGAAAATGACAAGGGACCATTTTTTTGTGGCACATTTATCCCCCACTTTAGTGAGAGGATGAACTTGCTTCAAAGTCAAACTAAAGTAGCCATAAACATCAAGAGGAGGGTTCAAATGTACTTACATTAGCAAGATGGAATGAGAATGATCAAGAGAGATGATGAAGCCCCCAGGATGAAGATCCCATGGAAAACTAAACATAAGAACAAAAGAACACACAAGTGTTGAGATGAATTGGATGAACCTTCAATCGTCAATCCAACTAGTTGTGGATTAGATCTAGGCTGATTGTTTGAAAAAGATAATGTGTACTCACTCTGGGGAAACATAACACATGACGGTCTGTCGGGTGAGAAGGCCCAAGTGTACTCACTCTGGGGCCATAGAACTAGTTGTTTGCATGGTGAGGAAGCCCAAAAAGGTAAGATCCATATGCTAGCTGGTATGCACTCAAAAACACAAAATTGGCTATGGGGAAAAGTCATGACGTTAGGTGGGATTCCCACTTAACCATATTAAAGTTATACCCATTGATAATTTTAACAACATGCCACAAAGAAAAATGCTCATGAACAAAAAAACAAGGGTACCATAGTCATGCAAGTTGCATTATGCAAGCTGGCAAAAATGCAAAATGTAAAAGTGTAAAATATGTTCAAAGGAGTCTTGTTTAGTTTATGCAAGGTCTATCACCTAGGGAATATTGTGTCTAATGTATCCAAGAGAGGACCAATCAAAGAATAGTATATTCACAACTTAGGGGATGCAGTGCATCACATCAGGCCACCAAGAGGAATGTAATATGCTATGATAGATCACACTTATGAATTACATCATACCCAATGTCATCCAAAAAGTAATGAATGCATCACATAAATGACAAGGATACACTAGGAACCAAGAACACAAATGAATCATGGGTATGTATTCCCCCCACATTAAAGGAATTGCTACACATCGTTCTGTGAGCAATGACTTTAAAGTAGATAAGAAAAGAAAAAAGTAAAAGGAAAAACAAGACATGAGATCCAATTGTGAAAGCCCTATGCCAAGTCATATGTTTCAAAGTTAGGCTACATCATGTTAAGAGAAAACAAAGAAAGGGAGTTACCCCCTAGAAAAGAAAACACATCAAACACATAAGGGATCTATAGATTTGGAGTCAGTATGTTCATTGCTGCAATGTGTTAATGAAAGAGCACAAAACTATCATCATTCCCAAAAGCACATAGAATTGGAAGAATGACACAAAGAGAGTGAAAACAAAAGAAAATGAAAGTCCTCTTTGGGTCAACATGGAAGAGACATTGTGGTCTTGATGCCTTGCATCATCCCCAAAAGGAAAACACAAGTGAAACAAAAATGAAAAGGTGAAAGAAAATGAAAAATATTTTGGGTCCACATGAAGGATACATTTCGGTCTCAATGCCTTGCATCATCCCCAAAAAAGAGAACAAAACAAAAAGAGAAAAAGACAAGGACCTTGTGGATCAACATGGAAGAGACATTGGGTGTCTCTACGCTTTGTGTCATCCCCAAAAGGAAAACATAAAACAAAAAAAAGGACCTTTTGGGTTAACATGGAAGAGACATAGGGTATCTCCATGTCTTGCATCATCCCCAAATGGAAAGCATAAAATAAAAAATGAAAAAGACAAGGTATGACATATAGAAGAAGTGCATGAATAGTGATAAAGCATAAAACACACGATACAGGGGAACACAATACACACATGAAAAGGAAAAAAAAAGGAGAAAAAGAAGAAAAAGATAAAAGAAAAAAAGGCCAATTAGGTGAATGCTATTAAACCATCTAAGAAGTCATCCACCTCCTAATCATGTTCAGTGTAATGTGAGGGTAGTTGACTATCCAAAGGAAGAATAGCAAGCCCTAAATCAGGAGTGGTACTAGGTTCTTCACTTGATGGAGAAGATTTATCATTTAAGCTCATTGTAGATGAAAATAAAGAGTTTAAATTTTTGTGTATTTCTTCATATATTTTGGAAATATCCACATCATCATCATCATCAAGATTAATGGCAATAGGAGGAAGAAGGGTGATTTCTAAAGATGGATATATCAAGATCTTCGACTGTTGGATTGGTTCAAGTTGTTTTGAAGGTTGTACCGAACTATCTTGTGGTGGGTCAGGAGGAGGGTGGTCATCTATTACTTTTTTCAAAGGTTGAGGTTGATTGTCTTTATTTTCTTCTAGGCCAGACTGATGAGCAAGGAGATGACGATGACGCCTACATTCCCTAGCACCATGGTTTCATTTAATTCTATTTTGGAGTTATTGAGGAGTAAGAGCGGATTGAGTCATCATAGGCTCTTATACTTCGAAAGGGGGAATAACAAAAGAAATTGAGGAAGATAGATCAACCACTTTCTCTTTTTATTTATACACTTGTTTAACATGAGGGGGTATGACATGATTGGTTTCATTTTCCTATGGTCATTTAAATGATGGTAGGGAAGTGTCTAAGGGTGATTGTGGAGGATGTTGTATGGTTTGCTCAATGTATGACTCAAGTTGAAGCATGGTTTCATTTATGATAGGAGGTGTAGACGTGGACCGAGACGTACCACAAAGAGACAATTCAACTATTTTTTTGTTTTTAAACTTTTGATAAGTAATGAAAAAGAGGTCCTTTCAAAATGTTATAGGTTGCATGGGTTTAGGCCAAAAGGATTCTAAGGAAAATTTTCCTTTAGAGGAGAGGGGATTAAATCCACTATGGTGTACAATAAATACTTCATTACCATGTGGAAACTTCAAACACTTGTGAAAAATTGATGTGACTACCTTCATTGAGTGAAGCCAAGGGTAGCCTAGCCGCAAACGAAGTTGGTTGGGTTGTGGAATAATTGAAAATGTTACCTCCAAAGTTTTAGGTCCTATTTGTAAGGGTACCACAATCAATCCGATCATAGGGCATGCAAAACCAATATGTTTCTTAATCCATGTAGTGGGTTCATTATAGTCATCTTGATATAGCTCAAGTAATACTATAAACTCCTTTGTGATCAAATTCTTGCCACAAGTGGGAGCTATTAATATCCCATTAGTGGGCTCATTATAGATTTTGCTAGCTATGTAAAGAGGACCATTAGGAATTTTTTGTAGTATGTCTTTAGTAGAAAAAGTGATATCAAGAGACTTAATTGTTTGGACCTTATGAGGGATGGCATCTATCATAGCTACGAGTTCATCCATAGGACTTTTGGTAGTAACAAGGGGAGGTATATCATGTTGTTCACTATTTGTATCAACAGTCATTAGATCAGTGGTTGAAGGTTCGCTAGCTTTGACAAATGAGGTAGTATGTTTAGGCATGGGATTAGTGAAAATTAGAAAATTTTGGTTAGGGGGTGCAACAAAATTATTGCCCTGATCATTAACACCCATAATGGATAGATGGCCTAAATCAATGAGGTCTTGAACTAAATGTTTTAGACACTTGCAATATTCAGTGTCATGTCCATTTTGGTGATGAAAATGACAATAAGCATTAGGTTTGAAGGTGGGTGGTAAAGGTTGATTTGGTTCAAGTGGTCAAATGGGTGGAAAAGTGAGTAGGTGTTGTTGAATTAATTGGTTCATTGTATTATGAAGGGTATCGAGTAGGGGAGTAAATTATATCTTGGGGTCTCCATAATGATAAGGCACCGCTACCTTAACAACTGCCACTTGGTTTTGAATTTTTAGGGTTGGTTGAGGTTGAGGAGGAAAATTAAACTATAAGAAGCCTCTATTTGGTTTGTGAAAGTTTTGATTGTTATTGTCATTTTGATTGTTGTGTTCAGGTTTGTCAGCTAGCTAAGAAGTGGATTTTGAATCATGACTTGAAACAGAGTTATGGTATTCACACAAGGTTCTGCATAAATGCATAAATGAAGGGAATTTCATCATAGTTAGGTTATCTTGAAGATTTTTGTGCAAGTTTTTGATAAATATCTTTTGCAGATGTGCATTAGGAATCTTGACATATATTTGGGCATACAAGGATTGGTATTGTGAGATAAAATCCGTGACTTTTTCATCTGTGTTTTGTCTACATTGCATGAGGTCAGCCATTGTCTTTTTAGGTGTCATGTGAACTTGAAAGTTACTTATGAAAGCATCCACAAGTTCATTGAAGGAGTGGATGAAATGATTAGGAAAGTTGGAAAACCACTCTAAGGCAGTATCTTTCAAGGTCCTTAGAGAAATTTTGGCTAAAATTCTCTCATCAAGGACAAAATCACTACATAAAGTTGTATAAACATTAACATGGTTGATAGGGTCTCCTTTACCTCCGTATTTGTCCAACTAGCGAATTTCTATCCCTTGTGGCATCGAGTACGTAAGATTTCTAAGGATAAGGGGTTGCTACATACATGATATGTGGGTGGAGTAGTTTGACATTAACTAATGGTATAAAGTTGGTGTTGCATGGAAGAAACTATGGTAAGGAGTTGTGTAAGAATGGGGTCGGGGTATGTAGATTGAGATGGAAGAGAAAATGGTGGAGTGTAAGGGATGTTAGGGGAAGTGAAAGGAATACTAAGGGTTCTAAAGGTGGTGGAAGGGATTTGTGATGCCACAAGAGAAGTAGGAATGCTAGGTGGAATTGCAAAGGAAGGAGCCACATAACTAACTTGTTGCATAGTTGTAGTGACTTACAGATTTGTGTAAGTTGTTATGGATGCTATGGTTGAAGGGGCAGGAACTTGAGGTGCTCCTTGGCTTATAGGAATGTTTGTGGATTGGGTATTAGAAGAGGCATATTTATTGTAAATATTAGCAATTTTCTTAATCACAGTTTGCAAGCCATCATCACTTTCAATCAAATGATGAAGATTATCAATGGTTGGTATGGAATTTTGGGAAGTGTTTTCAAGTGACAAGTCTTGTTGTAAATGTGCAAATTCTTCGTGAATACTAATGACCTTATCTTGAGGAAGAGAGTTTTTTGGGGTGTCAGCATTCATTGGATAGAAAGGTGAAGGCATAGAAGTGGTATTGTCAGGGGCCTAATGCACCATTGTCCATATTAGGAGTAGGAGCACGTGAGATCCCAAGGTCCACAATCAAAGTGCTATTGTGGGAGGCCACGAGTCTAGAACTCCTTCTCAATAAAGTATTATCAACGGGCCACCAAACACTCATGCAAGTACCACAAAGGAGTGAATGCAAATTTAAACTAATCTAAGATATCAAAATGAAAATAATAGAAATATTGCTAATTGTAGCAAAGATCTAACTACAAAAAACAAAAATGTAGACAAATGCCAGAAAAATGCTAAAAATGTTGTTTAACAAATGTAGAGGGACCGATTAGCCTTGGGTGGCGAATGAGTCCTAGTATGATGTTTTTTTGTGTTTTTCATAATTTTTAATGTGATTTTGATGCTTTATAGAATGCAATCAAAGATGTAGAATGTCAGTTTTTACTTTTTTCAATGAGATGCAATGCAAAAATAAAATCTAAATGAAGTTTTCACTAATGCAAGATAAAATGTCCTAAAATGCAAAAACAAAACCATGTACTAATTGAATGTTAATGCAAATGTAAACTAGGATGCAATATGTAAATGAAATCATAAATGAAAACTACTCAAAAGTTGGGTTCACCAAAATGAACGATTGATTTTTGGCTCCTATGGACAACTCTTGCACTTCTAGGGTTTTTCACCTAAAAGGAGAGAGATAGGAGCAAAAATGATAATGGTTCATTAAATTAATGGTATGTGTAATGTTGTCTAACATAAATGCAGTTAAATAAATGCAATTGGCTGATCTAAATGAATGAAAACAAATGCGAAAGTACAATTTAAAGCTATGTTTGAAAACACATTGTGTTATGCGACAATGAACTAAATGAAGAAAATACGTAGAACATAAAGAAAAGGGTTATATCAGAGTGCACCTAGGAAAAATATGATGAATTTGGAATGTTGTATATGCTGGTTGAAATCACTAATTTTTTAGAGTGAGACTCATTCGCCCAGGGTGGCGAATTAGTCATCCTCTTGGTGAAAAACTGTCAGAAGTAAGTTTCTATCTGTCGAGATCCATAATTTGTCAAAATTTATATTTTCAGTCCTAAGGTGGGACTCATTTTCCACATGTGGTGAATCAATCCTCTAACAAATTTCTAAAAAATTAGGAGACAACTCTGCAACACTAGATCTGGAAATCATTACTTGTCGGGTTGCCAAAGTCAATTATGCGAGAAACAGACAAAAAATCTTGTCCAAGCGTGAAATAGACATAAGTTGATTTGAAGCACCTAATTGAATTTTAAACCAATCTTCAACACCAAAAATCTTGTCAAATCTCCATACCCAGGTCTGCGAACAAAGATGCAATATGGGAAAAATGGTTTAAGGTTAGTGAATAGGGGTTTGCATTGGTCAAACCCCACTTTTTGGTAATCAAACTTTTAATAAAATAATGAAATGAAAAGGAATGATAGAATAACAACATGCAATTGCTATTAACTTACCAAACCCTTGATGATGCAAATTTGAAGTAATGTTAATGGTTTCTTCAAAGTGCTTGAATAGTGCTTGAAATGATGTTGTAAAATGCTTGAATGCTTGAGTGAATAGGTGAATAAGTGAACTTGATGAATGGGCCTTGAAATGAGGTGAAAATCACTTATTTATACACATTTGTACCTTAGTAACCTATTGATACCTCATCACAGGGCAACATCAAGTGATTTTGAATTTGGGGCCAAGGGGGAATCATTCACCACCCATGGTGAATGGGTCCCACCTAGGACCTAAAAATGTGTGTCACAAAATATGTTGTATTTAATGTTGTTTTTTAGCATAATATTCAAAAATACACTTAATAAAAGCATATGAGGGCATAAATGGGTCAAATAAGTCATGATAAAGGGATAAATAGTGAAGATGTGCCTAGAAGATTGTGAAATCTTGTCACAAGTCTTTACAACACTTCAAAAGAGGACTTGATGATGTATAAAAAGGTGATTTTTAAGTGAATTATAATTAATAAAGTTGAGAAGAATGTAGAAATGTCTTACAACACTTCACAACACCTTCACAAGATGTCATTCTTTGAGTTTTAGTACCTAAATATGCATGTTCAAGCCATGTTACAACATAAAATTAGAGAAAAATAGTTCCAACACCATGAAACAAGACATAAGAGACCATAAAAATGACAAGGGGCTATTTTTCTAGGGCACAAGAACATATAATTCAAATGAGTTGTAATGCAAAACCAATTAACTGGGTCAATCTCCTTGTTGAAAAGATCATACGATAAACTTTATAATTAGAGCCCTAAGCATAACACTATTCTTGATAATATAATATTGTATTAAATATTAGTTTAAAGGTAATTTTTAATACTTTAAGTCATGAGAATTCATTATTTTCTTTTTCAATACATTATATTTTAAATTTTTTAAAGTAAAATGCAAGGATTTTTACTTTTCAAAATTTTAGGGATTCTAAGAATAAAACTTTTTTGCTAATTTTTGAAGACATTTTTTATACCATAAAGTCCATAATAATAAAACTTAAGGTTAAAATTTTATTCCATTCCAATGGATTAATTTATCAAAAATATTTACACTCTTTTTCAAGAGATTTATTTACTTGTTATATCTAGAATTAAAAATTATTACCTAAAACTTGATAAAAAATTAAAAAATATATACTATATAATATATAACATGTAATATATTATGTTGTGTGGTGTGGATCCTTCGGTGGTAAGGAGTGTTCTACCATCGTGTGTTTTTGTTAAGAGTACATTTGGTCCTGAGGTGACTGTGGATATTGTTGTGGATGCAGGTTCTTCCCCAATTGATGTTGTTGTTGTGGCTGCGAGTTCTTTTTATGTTGTTGTTGTGGTTGTGGGGTCATCCACAACTAATGCTATGGGTGCAATTGGGGTTTCTCCTAGGATCCTGTGTGCTCTCTTGGTCTCCAACCATAATTTGTTGATGCTATGAAGCTAAAGAGGCAAAGGGAGGGCTCTGTGCATCCCTTGTTATGTGTAGGTGTTGCTCCTATTGTCTCTTTAGGTAAGGAAGTTACTATAAATATTGCTTATTACCCCAAGAATACACTTATTTGTAGATTTTTCCACTTGTGGCCTTTCCTCCCTGATTTGCACCTTTGGATTGCCAACCATTGGGCTCCTCTGGTTGATGGTATGATGGAGATTTACCCTTCTACTAAGGGTTTATTTGTTGTGATTTTTAGCTCTCCTAAGGATAGACAAACTATTTTAGAACATGGTTTATGGGTTTGGGATTGTCATCCCATCTCCATTAGACCTTGGGCTCATTTTTTAATCCTTTGAATGTTAAACCTTTAGATGTTGTGCCTATTTTGGTAATATTTCCTTATCTTCCATTTATAGTTCTAGTGCTCCTCTGCCTATGAGGGCATTGGTAATGCTCTTGGTAGAATCTTGAAAGTGGATACAACTTCCAAGAATTTTATTCACACCTCCTTTGCTAGGATCCTAGTGGAGGTTGATCTTTCAAAGGCTCTACCTAGTGAGGTAGTTTTGTAGGTTAATGGTTGGTCATGGTCTCAAATCATGGACTATGATGGTTTTCGTTTTCATTGTAGACGTTGTTTTGTTGTTGGTCACTTGGATCATGACTATTCTTGTGGCTCCCACCCTACTTCCTTTGCTACTTGGTGGAAGAACTCACTCTATGAACGCTTAACAATGCTTCTTGTTGCTGATTCTATTTCTTTTGATGAAGAATCAAAGCCTTCTTCTCCTTCTATGAATAGATATATTAATGATGAGGTGATTGTTGCTCCTCTTGTAGATTCCCATGTTTCTCTTATTCTAGAAAATGTTTCAAAACCTTTTGTGTAGGTTCATTCTGCTCCACATGATTTAGAGGTGATGGTTTTTTCTCCTATGGATACCACTATGCAGTCTCTCAAATTTGGCTATTCCTAGCTTGGTTTCAAATGCTTCACCTGAAGTAAATGTTGTTCCTCTTGTCTGCTACTTTGGAGGGGAGTTTTCCCCTTCCGATCAAATTTTCTCAATTTCAGTCTCTGATTATCCTTAGACAACGGTTCACAGAAAGAATAAACTTTTTTCTAAGAAGGTTACGATTTTGTTTAACTCACCCTTAGAGGTTGTGCTTGGTTCAAGCTCCATTTCTTGAATTGTTTCTTGTTGTTGTTTCTGACTGGTCTTTGTTGGTTGTTGTTTTTGTTTGGTTGTTTCTCTCCAAATGGTTGTGTTGGGCTAGTCTATTTTGTTGAGTCATTTGGATTTGTTCCTCATTTTGTAAGGGTTTAGGGCCCTACTTGCTTATCTAATAAAAAACATCTAATATATTTAATTTAACATCATACTATAATATTATAATATCTGTGATATATAATATGTAATATATATATATATATATATATATATATATATATATATATATATATATATATATATATATATATATATATATTATATTACAACTGTTAATTGATATATTTACAATTGATCAAACCACTTCTACTCTCAATTTACTTGTAAATCAAAGAACAAAAACATCCTAAGAGCATTTGGAGGAACTTTGTAGCAACACAAACTTGTTTATAGTATTTTTTAATTTTAAATTATAAAATATAATTTTTTAGAAGATTCTTAATTTAGTATTCTAAAATAAAATTACATTTTATATTTAAATATTTTAAGTACAATATTATAATATTTAGACATTATATATTTAATATTTATATACACTATAATTTATTAAATATAAATATTATACAACCTTTTACATATAATATTAACTAAAATATGAAATATATTATAACTTTGATATTTATCTATATTTATTTTTTAATTAATAATTTCTAGTATTTTAAAAAATAAAAATAAAAATTTATTTTTATTTTAGATTATAAAATATAATTTTCTAGAATATTCTTAATTTAATATTATGAAATAAAATTATATTTTATATATTTAACTATTGGGTATGTGTGGGATCATGATGGGCTAAAAGTGGCAATATGATGGGTATGTGGCTAACGACTTTTTTTTTACCCAAAATTGATGAAACAAAAAGGGTTTTTAAAGGAGATTCTCAACTTTCCACCAATATAATTTATGCTTTACTTTTAATTTAATAAGTAATTATTATTCATTTTCTATTCAAACTACGACTAAAGTCCTGATTGATAGGTGATTGAAAAACATATATAGCTTTCAAACGATATCACATTTTTTGAATCCAAAACATGGGACATTATATGCTTCACATAATATAGGATTAAAAAAATAAAAATTGAATCCAAAACATGGGACATTATATTTTTTAAAAGTTGTAATAAAAAAATCATAATTAATTATTTACTTGGAAAAAAATTACAAAACAATATGCATCACATTGGGACACGAGTCCTCTACTTTTATCTAAAATATTATAAAAAAATATTATCATTTTATTGTGGTTAGGGTGGTTAGATAGACACCTACTTCTTATTTTTTCCCTGAAATTTAAGTAATACTGCATTGAAATTTCAAATTTTCACCAAATAGATTTTTATTTTTTTAAAAAACCTAGTAGTTTAGAAACTACATTATATTTTCTACAAATTCTATTCTTACATATTTTTGAAATAATATAGATAACTTCAAATTTCCTAATTCTATTTTTTTGAATTTTTTGCCACTTAAGGACCTATTTTTCCCATGATGATCTTGCACATACCCTATTTTTAAGATAATATTATAATATTTAGATATTATATATTTAGTATTTATATACACTATACATTTTTCTTATATGTAATATTGTTATTGTATTAATATATCAAATATTTACATAATATTGTCCCCTGAGATTCCTACCTTTCATCCTTTTATAGATCAATGAAAACTCTTTTAACCCCAACCACCATTGAACTACCAATAGAAAAAGGACCATGTAGGGTTGATCATCCAACATAGAGTATTCATCTACCCTACTTATTGCCAAAACTTGGGACTGTTAACATAGCAAAATTCCCTTACATAACCCAAAACCCTAATACATATGCAACTTGACCAATAGAGACCACCAACTGACACCATAAACAAAGAATCTACAATATAAACATTAAATTTTAGATAATTACTTGCCCAGAGATGATTCAAGAATGACTCGAGCCAAGGAAAAAATTAGCAAATGTAAAGGCCTTGAAATTCGACACCCATCTACCACCCAGAGACTGGGAAAGTTTCAACACCTTCTAAAGATAATACACCTGAATTGCCACCATCTACTTGTGCTCCACCAACACCATTCCCTTCAAATCATGTAGGAAGGGATAATACTTAACCAACTCTCCAGGCACATAAAATGAAACCATTTCCTATGGTTGAGGAATGCCCATGCTAGGTGTAGCAACAAAATAACTTCATCTAAACCCACCAATAGGTCTCAGATGAAGAGCTTCCACATTAGTGCTTCTGTATCACCTTTCACCATCCTAATGACCAGTAAAACCACCAAGAATTGAGACGTGATGTTTGTATCCACCTTTTACGACTCACTATTCTCCAAGAAACCCTTACCTAGGATGATCTTCACCACTGTTAGAATGAGGGTATGTGCAGGATCATCATGGAAAAAATAGGTCCTTAAGTGGCGAAAAGTTTAGAAAAATTAGAGTTAGGTAACTTCACATAAAAATTTGAGTAAGTTATCTATATTATTTTAAAAATATGTAAGAATAGAATTCGTAGCAAATTGAATGTAGTTTCTAAAATACTAGGTTTTTTTTTTTTTTTCTAAATCTATTTGGTGAAAATTAGAATTTCTATGTAGTAGTAGTTAAATTTCAGGGAAACAATAAGAAGTAGGTGTCTGTTTGACCACCCTGACCACAATAAAATGATAATATATTTTTATAGAATTTTAGATATAATTAGAGGACTCATGTCCCGATGTGATACATATTTTTTTATATTTTTTTCCAAGTAAATAATTAATTATGAATTTTTTATTACAACTTTTAAAAAATATAAAAAATCATATGTCTAACCACCATAACTTGGTCAAAACTTCATGAATTTTTTTTTCTTTTAATCTTATAGTATGCGAAGCATAGAATGTGACATATGTTTCAGATTAAAAAAAATGTGATACCTTTTGAAAGCTATAGATTTTTTTCAATCAGCCTATCAACCATGACTTTATTCATAATTCAAATAGAAAATGAATAATAATTATTTATTAAATTCAAATTAAAGCATAATTTATATTGGTGGAAAAATGAGAATCTCCTTTAAAACCCTTTCTATTTTTCCAATTTTGGGTAAAAAAGTCATCAGCCACATACCCTACACATACCTATCATATCACCCTACACATACCCATGAGGGAATCGTATTTCTTGAGAATCCACTTAGGGTGTTGATCAAAAACTTCCTTGTGAAATTCCATCTTCCTCACCAAACTCTTTAGTTGTATTGTAGTATCTACTCTGATACTCATCAAAGTTTCCACAGACATGCACACCACAAACTTGGAGCATTCACCCATCATTACACATTTGCAAATGAACACAATGAACCCAAATTTTCTCAATCTCAGCCAAATATAAGATGCAAAAATCTTGTATAAGAGAGCTCTTATTGCGTAAGGTGTCACGGTCATTTCCTATTATTATTGACCTATCAAGAATTATGTGTTTCATGCATAACACCATCCTATCTTTACTGCAAGCTCACCAGCTCACAAATGTGATCCCCCTCTCACAGTCCCAAAGAAAGAATGAAATGACAACCTAATTTTCCAAGTGCAAGCTTCATATATCTCCTTACACCATCGTCATTACTACAACAATACCTCTGAATTGGATGGTATCTAGTGACTCATCATTCTGCTAACATCATAGATTTGTAGAAGTCACTCTAGTTAGCCGAGTTGGCACCCTCAATTAGCATCCATCCAAGTCAACCATGCCTTGTTCATGATGTGTGTAAATAGCAGCAATGATTGTCCACAATTCCTTAAAAAAATAATTTATCACCACCCTTAGTTTACCTTGGTCTTTCAACAAAAAAATATGTAGAAAGATGCCTACCTAACCACCCACAATTCTGCTTTGTAGAATCATATATCAACTTCTTTTATTGAGAAACTATACGCTCCCAAATTGGAGAGTGTATCTACCTCTGAGTTCCCTTCCCTTAGTATGTGATTCATCATTATTAATTCAAATATTTCTAACAGTCTAATTGCCATTTCCAATTTAGCACCAAGTTTCCAATTTGACATTTCTAGGCTAACTACATTGATCACCAATGACAAATCACCTTCAATCACCAGATTCTTCAACCTTAGCTCTTGGCATAGGTTGAGGCCAATAATTAGTGCCTATAGCTCTATTGCATTATTAGCTCCCACAAGGAAAGGTTCTACCATTTTTCCTAGAACCCTACCATTCCAATCCTTGACTATACATATAGCCCCTAAGGTGCTTGCATTGCCCCTAGAAAGCCCCATTAAAGTTGAGTTTGTGCCATCAAATATTTAGAGGGGACCAAAAAAATTTACTTCTTTCTTCTCGAGTCTTGGTGCCACCCTCTCCAATAAATGAAGGAATCATCAAACTGTGTGAATTACATCTCATTTTTTTTTCCCAATCCATGAAGTTGGCCTTTTTAGAGCCCAAGTCCCCAACTTTGGAATTGATTTATTCCACCAAGCTCACCTCAAACTTATTTTACAATAATTGTATTGAAATTTCCTTCTCCTGTAATATATGTCCATTTAATTCTTTCTAAATCTCCCATATTATCAATGAGAGGATTACTATCCAAAGACTATTATATAGTGCTTGCTTGCACAGAATTGGCCAACCATTTAACATGTCCAATAAATTGTTGGGGAGTGTTGGTTACCACTAGACCTTGGAAAACAACCATTCCCAATGACTATGTGTATAGGAATAGTTTAAAAAGAGGTGATTTCCATTCTCTTCAACTTGTTTTCATAGACTGCATCTAGAAGGTCCATTAAAACCCATTTTGACAAACTTGTCTATCATAAGAACTTTCCCTTGTGTCGTCACCGAAGTGAACATGCCACCCTTTGCAAGGCATGCCTTTTTCCAACAAATATTGTTGGGGAGCATAGTTGCTTCTATGCTACTATCAATTAGTATTTTATAACCATCCTTCACATTATAATTCCCACTTAGAAAAGAATTCCTACGTAGAATTTCTTGGGCATGTTTGATACATACACCATGATTTCTCATCACTTCTTCATGCCTTTCCACTTCCCCAAAATCTAAACCAAGACCCCAAAGGATCTTCCAATGATACTTTAAGCATCCACTATGATATGATACTACCATATAATCTCTTACCTTATCCCCCCATACATGTTTTATTATTTCTTTAGCATTTTCCAACTCAACCTTGTCAGCAAGTTTAGGAAATCCCTCCTATGAGTCTTCCCAAAAGGAAGTAGATCATCTATATTTTATTTCCCAAGTTAACTAGTCTATAACTAGATCTCTACAATTGCGCATGAAGTTCCAGATCCTAGAACCACTAGAAAGAGACCTTGAGGTAAATATGATGTTTACTTCCCCATCTAAGTATTTTTCTCTTAAATTTTTTACCCATTTGAGATCCTATTTTTAATGCAACACCCAAACAAGCTTCACACCCAACACCTTATTTTTAAGGAGTAAATTCTTTAGCCCAGCCCCATCTACTTCTTTTTGTTCACACACCTTCTTCCATTTCACCAATGGATATTTATGTTGATCAAAGTTTCCTTGCCAAAAAAAGTTCATTTTTTTATTCAAATCCTTGCTCACCTTAGATGATAAAGGAAGAGAAGAGATCGTATAAATTGGCAAGGCAATAATCACCGATTTTAACATTGTGAGACGTCTAGCCCAAGATAGCCAATGACACTTCTAAGAAGCTATTTTATTCTTTAAATTTTCAACTAAGGAATCCAAAATAGTCCTAGGCTGAGTCCCCTTGGCAAGGGGTATACCTAGATACTTATAGGTGAGCATACCCTTATTGAATTCCAATATTCTTAATATCTAAAGCTCCTTCCCCATTGTTTTTTGGAAGAAAAAGACCTTTAGATTTTTCTAGGCTAATATCTTATCCTAAAGCCACAAAGTATTTATCCTAAATTTCTTTGAAACTCCTAGTCTTGCTTTCATGTTCCAAACTAAATAGCATCATGTCATCAAAAAATTTCTAATGAGTAATCCCAAGTAGCCCACTAGTAACCTATAGTATTGACACCTTCCCCCTCCTCCAAGCACTAGAAATCAATCTTCCCAGAGCCTCATCCATAATAATAAATAGGAAGGGAGAGAGAGGGTCCCCTTAATGCAAACCATGAGATGCATTAAAGAAGCCTTCAAGGGAGCCATTTAGTAAGACAGAGTATCTAGCACAATCAATGCATCCAAAAATCCAATCCAACCATCCCTTGTTGAAGCCATACACTTCAAAAAACTTGAACAAGAACCTATAATCAACTCTATCATAAGCCTTTCTAATGTCAAGTTTGATTAACATTTCCTATTTTTTTGTTCTTTGAATGGATTGGATTGCTTCTTGGGAAATAATTAGACCATCTAATATTGATCTTCTAGGCACAAAACCTATTTGTTCCTCCGAGGGGATGTCAAGTAGAATCTTCTTAATCATGTTTTCCACCACTTTAGCCAAGATATTGTATATAGTGTTGCAAAGACAAATGGGCCTATACTCCTCAAGGGACTTAGGTTTCTCCTTCTTAGGTATTAGAGCTATATAAGTGTTGTTGATTTCCTTGAGCACCTAGCTAGAATTTATGGAATCTTCAATAGCTTCTTCCACTTCCACACCAACAATGTCCCAGCACTTCTAAAAAAAGCCATAGGGAATCCATTCGGCCCAAGGGATTTATCAAGATGAAGCTAAAATAATGCTTCTTTCACTTCTTATTCAGTGAATTTTCTATTTAACATATCATTTTGAGCTATTGAGACACATCTCGAGATACAACCAATGAGATCCTACTGCACACCTAAATTAGAACCAGTCCAATCATTCAACAAATTCTTAAAAAAATGATCATGGTGGCCTTGACATATTCAATATTATCAAGAGTTCTACCATATGTGATTTTAATGCTTGTTATCCTATTAATATCCCTATGAAGCTTAGCGAAATTATCAAAATATTTCATGTTTTTCTCCCCTACGTTAAGCCACACTTCTTTGGACTTCTACCTCTATAATATCTCCTCCTTATACTAAATGCTGTTTAATTTGTTTAACAACTCTTTTTGTTCCAAAAATATGTGATTTTCCATGCCATTGTTTATTATGTTCTCTGATAACACCTTTAGAGCCTCCTCCATTTTACTTTTCTCTTCAAAGATGTTCTTGAATCATTTTTTATTCCATCTTTTTAAATTTTGTTTAATCACCTTCAACTTTGCTTCTATATTAAACATATTTGATCCTCTAGGGTTACACTTCGATCACCAATTCTCAGTGAGGTGTAAAAAAATTTCATCCTTGAACCAGATGTTTTCAAATTTGAAGGGGCATCTAGCTGAACCCCTTTCCCCTACAATTTCCAGAGCAACTAGAAAGTGATCTGAACCCACTCCAGGAAAAATTTTACTCTCGAGAGTGAAGGGGAAAATGCTTATATCCCCATTGAATAAAAACCTATTGAAATTTTTTTATAATCAAACAAAAAAAACCTCCTATTTATCCAAGTAAATTTCTCATTTCCAATTTAGATCTCAAACAACATATTTCTCTCTACAAAATGCTCAAAATCTAACTACAATTGTAAATTTCTACTTAATCCACCCCTTTAATCTGGTGCATTTAAAATTGCATTGAAATCCCCCCAAGAAAACAAAATTCAAAAGTAGGTTTATTACACATATTTAATTCATTCCACACTTTCATTTTTTGAGTACAAGTATTTGGCCCATAAACATTCACCAATAAGAAACATAGATTTGAAGCCAAGATTCTTTCCTTAGATGTGATCTAGAACCTGCTCGATGCCACCTCCTCGATTAGAACATTTTGTGGTCTCCACAAGATCAAAATCCCTCTAAAAGGATCTTCAACATTTATCCCTAGCAATCTCCATAACTTCATTTTCCTACCAAAACTAACCTTTTCATGTTTCCCTAGCTTAGTCTCCTATAGCAAATAGATGTCTACATAAAATGATTCTATCTAGTGCTAGATTAGGCACCGCTTGTTAGGGGAATCTAATCCCCTAACATTCCATGTTATTATCTTCTTGGTTGTTTAGGAAGGGTTTCACCCTTCCCTACTTTCAACATCTCATTTATCTTCAACTGGCTGTTAGCTTCCCCATCCCATTTGAGCTTTTCTTGATTTGGGATTCTCACTCTCTTCTTACATTCACCACAATCAGGGTAAGATTTGAGTGTATATCTAACCAACACCCAATTTTATAGGCTCAACCTACTTCGATTGAGAGATCCATTGTCTCTTGCTCAACTTCTAAGCTACATCATCATCATTTTGTTCAGGTTCCACATTTTCAAGATTAGGACCATCAATCCAATCTTCAAATAGGTCTTTCGTAACAATATTGATTGACCCGATGCTTTTGGCAACTTTTTCCAATTCAACTAGTTCATTTCCTACCTTAATAAGGGAATTAAGGTCCTCTTCTCTAATTTTATTTCCAAGAAAATCGATGGCATCTATAAATTTCTAATTAAGCCCCCTTCTCTAGTCATCCAAACCTCCCTGCATAATGGTTTGATCTTCCATCCTAATAGTATCAGGTTTCACCACCAATTCTTCTTAGTCCAAGTTTTCCAACATCTTGAAAAATTCATCCTTAATGGAGTCTGGTGAGCTTCCCAAATTTAGAGTGTTGGATGAATTCCTTTGGTTTATCAAAGAAAATTGTTGGTGCCAACCCAAATTCTTGATCAAAGTATTGTTGGGGAAAGGGTCCAATGTTATTGCTTGCACCCAATTGCCCCAATCCATGAAAATTTTGATCTCCCACCAATGTTGATTGTTCGTAAAACAAAGTCTTACATAGGTGTTGATACCATCTGAATTCAACTGTTCCTTTGCACACACATATTTCCTCAACTGATTTTTTATGTCCTCCAAGATGCTCGGCTCCTATAATTCCTTGGGAAGATTGGGCAACTTATACCAATCCTGGATCTTATCCATATTATATCAATGATCCACAATCATCCATGATCCAGATTCCATTTTTAATTTCTTCCCTAACATTCTTCGAAGGGAAAATCACCACAAAATACCCATTCACTAAGGATTTGAAAATCAAATCTTCCCCCCATTTTCTTCCCACCATTTGATTAGGCTGTCCTAGTTTATATTTGAACCAAACCATCTAATCAGAAGCCCCAATCGTTCAAGCTAGTCTTTCTCATCTTAGAGCTTACTTGAACATATTCCCATTGTTCTTTTGAGAACATTTTTTTCCTTACCACCATTTGTCTAGTTGTTATTGAGCCCATCATCATGTGATATCTTGGGAAAAAAAATTGTATTTTGTGTATGTTTCCATCTCATTGAACCCTTTCTATGATTGCAACCCCATCTAGGGTTTTGGTTGTCATCCTTTTCACTGGCATTACTATTGAACCTATTGTTATTTTTTGTTCTAGTGGCCATGATTTCTAAAATTTGAGGGGGTGAAATTGTGTTTCCCTCTCCAACCATTCCATCCATTAGGCTATCTCCTTTGATTCAGATCAAACCAATCTTTGTGCTTTCACCATGACTCATTGTTTGCATGATTTCTTAACTGATCCAAAGATAAATTTGCTTCCATTTATTGAGCCCAATTCTCATGGTTGCCACTTTCACCTAATTCCTCAACTTGATTATTCTTGTCCACTCCTTGCTCACCATGAAAAATTCCATTGAGCTCTTGCTCTACAACTTCTCATGCTTGCTCTGCTCCTGCTCATGCCATTTGAAACCAAAAAATAATAATTTGTGGGTGAATTAAACCTTTTTCCAATCCAATATACACTATACATTATTAAATATAAATATAATTTTACATTTTACATATATTACTAATTAAATATATTATAATTTTAATATTTATCTATATTTATTAAATTTTAAACATATATTATATTTATTAAAAATGATTAAAATATTCAATATATTAGAATTTTAATATTTATATATATTTATTTTAAAAATATATATTATATGTATTGAAAAATATATTCAATTTATATTTATTATTCATATTATATGAAATATGATGCATATTATTAAATATAAATATTATATACATACACTCTCTTTTTCTCCCACCCTATCTCTATCTCTCTACCTCTACCCCCTCTCTACTACTTTCCTTTATCACCTCCTATACCTCTCACTCTTCCCCCCTCCATATATTCCTCTCTTTACCTCTCTCTATATCACTTCCTATATTTTTATCTTGTTATCTCTCCATATCCCCCTCTCTCATTGTCTTCCTCTTTCTATCTATATTTATCTCTCTCCCTCTTTCTCTCTCCTTCCATCACTCTCTCACTATATTTTTATTTACTTTTCTCACACTGATTTTATATTCCCAAGTTATATTTATCTCTATTCATATCTCTCCCTCTCCTTATCACTCCCTCTTTCTCAATTTGCTTCTCTCTCCTCTCTCTATTATTCTCCCCTCTCCCTCCCTCTCTATCTATTTATGAATATATATCTCCCTTTCTATATCTCTCCATATCTCTCTCATTTATATACACACTGCCTCTTTCTCCTTCTCTACCTCTATGCCTATCTCTATATTTTTTACAATATTTACCTCTATAAATTATCTGTATCAACTTCCTTCTCTCTCACTCTTTCCCCTTGTATCTCTATCTCCCCATCTCTCCCTCCCCCCTCTCTACCTATATCTCATTATCTCCCTCTCTCTCTCTCTATCTCTTTTGATATCTATATCTCTACATCTATCTCCCTATCTATCTCTCCCTATAAATTTATATCCTTTCCCTCTCTCCCCTTCTTCTCCTCTCTCTATCTTATTCACTCCATCTCTCCCTCCATCTCTTCTACACTATATCTTTATCTTTATTTCACTCGATCTCCCTCTCACTCATCTCTCTATCTCTTTCTATACATATCCTTCTCTACATATATCTCCCTATCTATCTATCTCCCTATCTCTTTATCTCTTTTCCTATCCCTCTCTATCTCTCCCCCTCCCTCTCCCTCTCCCTCTATCCCCCTCTTCTTCCCTCTCTCTCCCTCTCTACTTATGTCTCCCTCTTCCCCATATTCTCTATCTCCCTCCTCTACCTATGCCTCACCATTTCTCTCCCTCCATCACTCTATCTCTTCCCATCTCTCCCTCTCTTTCTCCCTCCATATCCCCCTATCTATCTCTATATCTCAACCTCTCTCTCCCTCTCCCCCTCTCTCTATATCTCCTTATATCTCTATCTTTATATAACTCCATCTCACCATATATCTCTCTCTATCTCTCCCTCTCTATCTATCCCTCTTTATCTCTCCCCTCTATCTCCCTCTATCTCTTTCTACATCTCTTTCTATTTATCTCCCTCTTCCTCTCTTTTTCTATATTCCTCTCTACCTCTATCTATTTGTCTCACTCTTCCTCTCTTGCTCTATATTCATCTCTACCTCTATATTCCTCTCCCACCCTCCATCTCTAAAAATGTCTCCCTCTCTCTACCCATCCATATATCTCCCTCCATCTCTCCCTTCATCCCTTCTACTCTATATCTTTATCTTTATTTCTTTCTTGATCTCCCTCTCACACATATCTCTATCTTTCTATCCATATCCTTCTCTACATATATCTTTCTATATATCTATCTCCATATTTCTTAATCTATTTTCCTATCCCTCTCTATCTATCTATATCACCCTCTATCTATATCTCTCCCTCTTCCTCTATCTATATCTATCCCTCTTCCTCTTATCTCTCTCCCACCTCTAACTATCTCCCTCCCTTTCTCTCCCTCCCTCTCTCTATCTCTCCCTATCTCTCCCTATCTTGCTCTCTCCCTATCCCCCTATCTATCTTTATATCTCAGCCTCTCTCTCCCTTTATCTTCCCACATATCTCTATATATTTTTTTTCTCTTCCCATTTATCTATATCTCCCTCTTTCTCTCTCTCTATCTCTCCCCATCTCTCCCTATCTTGCTCCCTCCCTATCCCCCTATCTATCTTTATATCTCAACCTCTCTCTCCCTTTATCTTCCCACATATCTCTATATCTTTTTTTTCTCTTCCCATTTATCTATATCTCCCTCTTTCTCTCTCTCTATCTCCCCCTATTTTTATCTCCCTCTCCATCTCTATTTTTATTTCTCTACTCTCTATTTTTCTTTATTTATCTCTCTCCCTCTCCCCCTCTCTATATATCTCTATATATCTCCATCTTTATATCAATCGATCTCACCATATATCTCTTTGTATCTCTTACTCTCTAAATGTCTCTCTCTATATCTCCCCCTTTATCTCCCTATCTCTATCTATCTTAATTTCTCTCTCTATTTCTCTCTATATCGCTATCTATTTGTTTCCCTCTCCCTCTTTCATTCTATATTCATCTCTACCTCTATTTATTTATCTCACTCTTCCTCTCTCACCCTATATTCATCTCTACCTCTATATTCCTCTATATTCAGAGACCTTTGTTGCACAAACAATATCATTTTTTGATGACTAACCAATTGAACTCATGTAATGCACAAACTTATGTAAAAATAGGCTTAAATTTTCTCTAATTGACATTCCACACCTCTTTGACATAACCATTGCACACAAAGGTGTGATTGATAGTATTAATTATGCCAACTCCCTCAATTTGGTAATTCACCAAATGCTTTGCATTACTATCACCTTGTTTTGAACAATAACATTGTGATTCTTATAAATTTTTCCCTCATAAAGGGGTTTTGTATTTTTCACTCTTGTTTATTATTTTAATATGTTTAAGACAAAGATGACAATTCTATGCTCTTTAGACACATGGAAATGAATGAGGGAAACAAATGATTTTGACTATTTTATCTTTTGATGCATAATATTTTTTAGCAATTTAATACTTTCTTTTCTCTATGATGTCAAAAAAATTTAAACTAATATTAAATATGTTATAAATAATTAAAAATATTTTTCATTTAAATTTTAAAATTATTTATACTTCTTTATATAAAATTGATCAATAATATTAAAATCCTATTAACAAACTTATTTATTTTTTAATATAATTTATTTATTTAAATTTTAAAATTTCTATATTTTTAAGGATATTTATATTGTTGTAATAGAAGATATTAATTAAAAAATAATGGAAAGGTATTTATACACATTATTGATCTAGTACTATATATTCGTTTGGAATCACTTTGTGTACTATTTGATTGGTCAATTTATAAATTTAATTATGTTCAACAACTATTCAATAAAAGCAATTAGTTGTTTTTCAATAGTAGGTAGACTTAATATTGTGGAAATCAATATAAACTACTCTTACAAAATAATGGAAATTTTAATAACTATTTTTTCAATCCAATCATTTCCATATTACATTCATTACACACATGCAAATTTATGGAAAACTATAACTACAAACTCCACCTTAGAATTATAATTTAATGTATGTTATTTATTGTTTCATTGTTATAGCAATGGTGTTATATCTTCACTCCTTATTATAGGTGAAAAATATATTTCTACATAACTACTATGCATACTATTTATAATATAAATTGAAAAATATTTGCATGAAATATGCTTCAAAAATCATCAAGCCATATATAAAATAATACAAGACATTTCAAACTTCGTCATAATATTTCATATGTTATAAAATATAAATAAATTGAAGAGAAACATAAAAAATATATAATTTAATATCTCGCTATATTAAGATCTACATGTTCATAACTATATTTTCATATTTTTAATATTATATATGCATTTTTTGATATAATTATTTGAATTGTTAAAAATATTTCTAGAAATATTCATCTTCACTAGTAATCAATATTAAGTTTTCTACATAATTATACCACCATTTCCAATCAAATAAACCTTACAATTTTTTTAAAAAATGTCTCTAGGAATTTTAATTTAATTATATATATGTATGATGAAAATAACCTCATTTAACTTTAAATTAATAAAAAATTCAATCCATCATATATTCATCACTTTTTTTTATTTACATATTATTTGTTTTGTATAATTTTCATTATAATAATTCATTACTTATTCAAAATATGTTGTTAGGTTCCATATACTAATGATAAAAATGTATAATGAATAGCATTTAATGATACATAAACCCTTTTATAATATACACATTTTAATATTAACAAATTATAATTAATATAAAGTATTGTGTAACAATAAACTATTAAACAATACCAATTAAATAATTCACAAATAAAACATAATATAATTAATAGAACAATTCATTTCTTGATTATATATAGAAACACGATAATTTCATAACATAAACACATTCAAATTATTTACATTAAAAATCATACACCACAACCCATGTGATATTATAATATGCAAACATGAAGTTATATAAAAAAATGCAAACAATTCCTCCATAAATAAGCAATTCATTCAAATTTATTTTTTTTCAACAAAACATTTTTATATTGGATCCATTATACACATAAAGTCTATGGTGAAAAAATGTACATGTGAACCCAATTCATGAAAACAGTTTAAGAATATAAGCTATTTATGCACTAGTCTATGAAAGCTATATTATTTTTCTCATTATTTTTTACATCTATACCCAATAGTCTAATAAATAGAAATTTTATTTAGCATAATTATTTTAAATCCAAGTGCACTGCGGCCTTATTATTTATTTTGAGTTATGTTTTTTATTTGATATCTTTTCACCTCTTTTATGACATTTTATATCAATATGATTATGTGATATAGTGATGTTAATTATTATTAGATTATTAATATGTTTACTTTTTCTTATTTGTGGTATAAAATCCTTGAATTATTATTAAAATATTATAATATTTTTATAATCATATAATTTCTAGTGCCACTATTTTATTTTATTTTTATTAGAAAAATATTAGTTTATTTCAACATTTACTTTAGTGATAAATTAAATTTTGGAATAAAAGAATATATCTATAAGGAAGGAATTATTACAAATGAGGGTGAGATACGTTAGATTTACATTATAAGATATTGGGATTTTTTTTTTTGAATTACTTAGATAATCTATTTATTAATGATGAAATTCTAAGATGTAGTTTTTGATCAAGAAAAAGAAAAATACTAGACATCAATAATACTAGTAATAAGTATAATCCATTTATAATAGAATATTACTTGTAAGAAAATATTACTACTATTAAAGATGTTTATATAGTTTTTTACATAACCAATAAAGTAAGGATGATGTTATTTTAAGGGAGAAATTTATTTTTGTATAAGTAAGTTCAAAATATTGTTCAATATGAATGGGTAGGGATAAGGGTATGTTTTCTAGGATAAGTATGATTCGTTTATGTACTAAAAAAATTTAAGGTTAGATGGTGGACACCAATTGGAAAACATAGAAGATCAATGTATGAAAAAATATCAAGTAAATGTATTGAATAAAAGGTGGGAACTAAAGGAACAAATGACATTAATGTTGATGACAATGTTTTTGAATGAACACTTTGAATGTAGCAATTAAATATAAAAAGTTACAAATAGGGGACATGAAACAATCCACAAGTGTAAAGAAAAACATGGATGTAAAAGTTTGGATGATAGTGAACTTAAAGATGAATTTTAAGCTCTATGAATGTATCTTGGGGACATGAAACAATCCATAAGTGTAAAGAAGAACATGATGTAAAAGTTTGGATGATAGTGAACTTAAAGATGAATTTTAACCTCTCTGAATGTATCTTGAGAATATTTTGAAGATTATATTTTATTTAGTTTATTTTCTTAACAGATGGTTTGTCTAAAATCACATGTGGAAATATCATGACGCAAATAATTTAATTAAATATTTTTAAGAATATATTTTTAATTATATGATCTATTTTATTTTGTATATATTTGGTTTCTTTGTAAATATAAATTATTAAACAATCATGGTATGCATACTATTTTTAGTAATTTGGTTCTTAAAAAATTATGCAATTATTATGTAGTTTGTCAAATACTATTTTCTTGCAAATTTATATTAAATATTTGAGTTAAAATGATTCTTTATGTAAAAAATGACAAGTCTTTTCAAAAAATTACATCTATAAATCTCTCAAGACAATCATTTGTTTAAATTGACAAATATAGAATAAAACTAAAAATAACTTTATTTAAATGATTAATGATTCTTTTATCTAACAATTAAAATCTTAAAATCACAAATATCACTTTTAGAATATATTTGAATCGAACATATTTAATTTGAGAAAATTTATTCTTTATAATATTTTTAATATGTCATCATTTTTAGAAAATTAAATTTTAAAATATGTATGAAATCACCATTTTAATAATATTTCTATATACAAAGACTACTAAATTTTTATCTTTGGAAATTAAATGATTAAATTTGAAACACATATTATTATAATTGGTAAAATATGCAAAACTTGATTATTCAAAAATATAATGTTTAGAAATATATTACATTATTTATTCATTTTGTTTCTAATATTTGTGCATCTAATACTGATAATTAGAATAATAGAAGTTTAGATTTATATTTTTTACCCTAAAGTTTATAAAATTGAGATTAATGACAACAAATTCAAATCATAATTTCATGAAAATTTGACACACATCATCAATTAGAACTTGTTCACCTCATGAGTTGGAAAACTTCTAAGTGGTGTCCTTTGAAACCACCTTAATAAACATGATTATTGAGAAAGAACAAACAAATAACTTTTTAAGTGAACATTCTTTTAGATCATTCTCACAAGTCATAAATCAATTATATGCATTATATTGAATTTGTTTTACTTGATATTGACTCTATAGCACCTAGATTGAACAAAAAATTCTAACATTGTATAATTTTTGACAAATTCATTAAATTAAGGATATAAGTTTCTAGGCAATGGCAATTAAATTCAATGTGAATTCTCCAATATTTCTTTATCATCAATTCTACAACTAAACATCATTATCTATCAATTGATTTTTATATATTTATTACAATTATCAAACCTAATTTTTTATTAAATCAAATAAATTATTTTCTTATTATATTTTTTATTTAATTAGTGTGAATATATTTATTATTTTCCTTACGAGTTAAGACACTTTCCATTCTGTAAATAAAATATACTAGCAATCGCATGCATAGGCATGCAAGAGTTAAGACACTTTCCATTGTGTAAATAGAATATACTAGTAGTCGCATGCATAGGCATGCAACAATCAACCGATAGGGGTGCACCACAAATGGCTATTCAGTGGGCAAGAAGTAGGAAACTTTTTTGTGGAAAGGAATGGGAAATAGAAAAAATTGATATTATTTATAATTGTTTGATTGAGTCAAGAAACGGAAAGCATGTTAATTAGTCAATAGGAAGTAACATGAGGTTAGTTCATATCTCATTAGATATGGTTGTGCGATTATGAACATTTTCCACAAAGATAAGAAATTGATCTATGCATCTCCACATAGAAAATGACTAGTTGAAAATTTATTAATGGAAATGGGTATGAGTAGGAACATCATGGAAAAAACAAACCCTTAAGTAGCGAAAAATTCAGAAAAATCAGAGTTAGGAAACTTGACGTAAAAATTTGAATAAGTTATCTATATTATTTCAAAAATATGTAAGAATAGAATCTGTAGAAAATTGAATGTAGTTTCTAAACTACTAGGTTTGTTTAAAAAAAAAAATCTATTTGGTGAAAATTTGAAATTTCAATGCAGTGGTACTTAAATTTTAGTGAAAATAAGAAGTGGGTGTTTGTTTGACCACCCTAACCACAATAAAATGGTAATATTTTTTATAATATTTTAGATATAAGTAGAGGACTCCTCATGCCCCGATGTGATGCATATTTTTTTGTAATTTTTTTCCAAGTAAATAATTAATTATGAATTTTTATTACAACTTTTAAAAAATATAAAAACGTATGTCTAGCCACCTTAACTTGGTCAAAACTTCATGAAATTCAATTTTTCTTTTTTTAATCCTATAGTGTGTGAAGCATAGAATGTGACACATGTTTTGGATTCAAAAACTGTGATACTGTTTGAAAGCTATAGATGTTTTTCAATCAGCCTATCAATCAGGACTTTAGTCATAATTTGAATAGAAAATGAATAATAATTACTTATTAAATTCAAACTAAATCATAATTTATATTGGTGAAAAGTTGAGAATCTCCTTTAAAAACCCTTTTAGTTTCATCAATTTTGGGTTAAAAAATAGTCGTCAACCACATACCCATCATATTGCCACTTTTTGGTCCATCATGATCCTGGACATACCCAAATGTAAAATAAAACTGTAGGCCATGTTGAATGAATCTAATTAGTTACAATGTATCCATTAATTTTAATTTTAAGCAAGCAATCATCAATATATACTTTTTAATTAATATATAATATTTAATAATTTTAGTTACAATAGTTATTTAAAATTGACTTTACTTAATAATTTTAGGAATATAGTAAATTAATTCTGAAAAAATACAATTTTTTAATGAATTTATTCTTTAAAAATGATAACTAAAAAATATAAATTAAATTTGAATTTTTAAATAATTTTTTTTTCTAACAATAATTTTGCACCAAAATTTAAGGTATGAGATAATTTTATCTCTATTTTAGTTTTATATTTATTATCCCTAGATGCACACATATATTTTAGTTTTTTTGTCTAGGTTATTCAATCAATTATTTCATTATTATTTAATTATGTTAAGATACATATGCATACAAATACAAGGTAGAATTTTTAAAGATTTATTACACATGCCTTTAATTACTAATATTGCATTAAAAAGTATTGTTTAAGAAAGGTAGTCAATAACTTTGGGTATCACATATTTTTGAAGAAAGAAAGATGTTTAATATTGAATAATTTTTATAATTATTATTTAGTCCATAATTTTTCAAATTAAAGTGTTAGTATGCATGTGTTTTTTGGGTTAGTAGTAGTAAAATAAAATGGAGACAAGTATAAAGGATTCAAAAGTAGTCAATTACAAGGAAATTGGGAACAAAAATATCAATTTTTAATGAATTACTTCATACTACAATTGTAGACTCAATGACACCATCTTTGATTAGAAACAAATAAAAAAACGTTATGAAAATAAGAGTGCGATGAAATATAGATTTTTTTGGATTGCTACAATAAATGAATAAAAGATATGCTTTGCTTTGAGGTGACATGAGAAAAGTATCAAGTTCTTCCCCACCACTTGCTATGACATAAGAAACATGTTATAAACTATGTTTTTTGAAGCCAAGTGTATGTAATAATTTGTGTACACATGTATCTATTTAAGAAGGAATTTATATGGCGTTAAAAGCCAAAACAGAAAACCCACACTTATTATCCACCCTACCATATTGGCATCATGGACCCTTAGGGACTCTAGCCAAACCCTCGAGGAAGAAAAGTATGGAACGTCCATGAGAAATTTTGTGGAGTTCCATCATACATCACACAATATCAAAGTTGACAAAAATCTAGTGTTTTCATATATGATATGTCATATTGTAGTTTTTTTTTCTTGCAGTAACTTTGTGAAAAACAAGCATTGCGATTTTGGGATGCTTTTGCATGCTTTAGCCTAGCACCTGCAAATAGAAGAAAGGGGTATGTCAGTGGATGGGAAAGTAAAACCAAGAAGGAACCATAAAAAATTAGTAAGTATATGGGTAAAATCAATATAAATGATCTGGAATTGGAAAAAATTGGTAATATTTACAATTGGTTCATTGAATCTATTTATTGATAATGGAAAAGTTTTTTACTTACATGTATTGTTGATAGTGTTTAACAAGCACGAGTAGAATTGGATTGCGTTGTTGGAACATTAAACAATTTGAAATAGACAATTTAAAGTGCACAATTTTTTTTGGATGCCTATTGTATCTATGCAAAATTATAAAGAAAATCATATAGATCTACAATAAAAGAGGTTAGAAATATACATAAACATATACATATACATGTACATATACATATACATATGCATATGCATATACATACATATACATATACATATACATATACATAAACATACATATACATACATATACATACATATATATATACATATATACACATATACATACATATACATACATATACATATACATATACATATATACACATATACATACATGTACATATATTATTTGATAGTAAATATTATAGGCAAAATAGACAAATTGTGAAAGAACTATTAGAAAAACACTTAAGAATCACAGGTAAATGGCAACTCTTACATAGATTGCTTGTCATGTATGAATATGTTTCATGGTATTCTCTTTTTATCTTTCATTTGATGGTGTTTGTAATAGGCTATTCATTCTCGTATTCTACATATACTATTCTTCGTTCTAGACAAGGCTATAGGAAAAAATGTCACCTTTCCCCTAGTTCTCGTTTTGTACATTACTACATTTTTTTCCTTTCTAGCTATTGGTTGTTATACGTGCCCATGTTTCACAAACATACTTTTGCATACACATCTTAGCCATGGAATGAAAATAAATTTGTCTTGCATGGGTATTTTCCATAGATGATTAAAATTTATTGTTCATGTCTTCTAGTAATATGTTTCTATCTTTGGTGTTACACCCATTTTGCAGACTTTAAGGAGATGATCACCCTATTTTGGATAGAGAAATTTTAGTTAAAACGAGGTCACATTGTTGTAATTTTTTTGTCCTTGGTTTATTGTTTTAGTTATCTATGTGCATCTTTATGCACCTTTTTAGTTATTATATAGTCTTTATAGTGTGCAAAATGAAGCTTTGTGGATGGCTCTCTAGTTCAAACAGATGAGGAGAAAAAGAATATCATGAAAGATATTGATACAAGATTTGAGCTACGTTCTTTGGTAATAAATATTGAAGACAAGTAGAGAAATTGTATAAGAGGTGTTAGAGTGACTAATTTATTGTTCATGTCTTTCACTCTCTGCTTATTATTCCTTATTATACGTTTGTGTCTTTGACATTATACCCATTTTGGAGACTTCAAAGAGATTATGCCTCTATATGGATGGAGAAATTACAGTTAGATCTTCTTTCTTTCGTCAAAAAATATGGTCATGGTTAGTAAATTTTTTTCCCTTTGTTTATTGTTTGTAGTTATCCTTGTGCACATTTGAAATTATACCCATTAACATAGAAGCAATTGCAGATTAACATTGGAGTAATTGCATATATATATATATATATATGTAGAGGGTTAGTATGAAAGCATAAACATTTTGGAGATAAAAATAGTTTAGTGGTTGTTAAGTGTTATTCTAATAGCTCTTCTACAATTTCTATATTCGCCTATAACATTTAGTTGGAATTAATGTACCTCGAATTTTAAATTAAGTCTTTGGTGTTATACCCATTTTGCACAAGGTATTGGAGCCCATTGGCTTTACCACTTCTATTTAATGGGGGTTAACTACCAAAGAATGTAGCTAAAATTTTCAATTGACAACTCAACTCTTACATAGATTGCTTATCTCATATTGATATGTTTAATGTGGGTTTTCAACCATGTAGAATTTACTTGTGATTCTTAAGTGTTTTTCTAATAGTTCTTTTACAATTCCTCTATTTTGTCTATAATATTCAGTGCCAAATAATGTAGCTTGAATTTTGAATTGAGGAGCCAACTGTTACATAGATTGTTTGTGTTGTATCAATATCCACTTGCCCATAAAAAACTATTCATTATTGTAGGTCACTTGTCCTATTCACCATGGTCTTAAGGTGTATTTAATGTGGGTTTCTCACCATCTGTACTTTTCCTATGATTATTAAGTTTCTTTTAACTTATATAATAGGTATTAGAATGACACTTATCTAGTGCCAAATATTATAGAGAAAAGCCACATTAAATAGAATTTTAAAATATGCAAGAGAGAAGAGGAAAACTACAAGAATGAATAGTTTGTTATGGGGATCTGGAAAATACAATACCATAAAGAACAATTTATCATGGGGAACTTTAAATAGATGAGGCAAAATAAATATCATGGAACATATTGATAGAACAAATATAACATGTTCCATCCAAACAAAATAACCACAACAATTAATAGTTTGTTATAAGGAGCTTGAAACAAATGAGGGAAAAAGAGTATCATGAAACATATTGGTACAATACAAGCAATCTATGTAATAGTTGCAAGATGTATTAGAATAACACTTTAGAATCACATGTAAATGGGATATCAACAGAAACCATTCACCTTTTTTCAATTTTTTTGGCCTGTGTATGTTTTCTACCTCTATTATTCTTGTATTTGATGTGGGTTTTTTGACCATATATCATTTATGTATGATTCTCAACTTTTTTTGTAATAGTTGTTTTAGAATCTCTCAAATGGAAGATCATCTAAAATAGATCTTAAATGGAAGTTTAGCATATGGAGAGTAGAAGCTGTAAACCATAGATATGAAGACTTTCTTATACAGAGCTTTTGTTGTACAAAATGCATATAGCACTAAGGATGAATAGAGATAACAAAAAATAGTAGCTAGAGGCGAGGGAGCATACATGGACCAAAAAAATAGAAACTAGTCAAAAGGTATAGGTCAATCTTATGTTTGATGAAGAATACAACAAGTAAACTACGACAATAAAGACCGTGTTACAGGTAGCTTCAAAGAGATGAGAGAAATATAATATCATGAAACATATTAATACAAAACAAGTAATCTATGTAACACTTTGCATTTACCTATTGACTATTTGCTTGAACTTTCGGGTATGTGCAGGATCATCATGGAAAAAATAGGCCCTTAAGTGGCGATGAAATTCAAAAAAATCTAAGTTATCTATATTATTTCAAAAGTATGTAAGAATAGAATCTGTAACAAATTGAATATAGTTTCTAAACTACAAGGTTTATTTTAAAAAAAAAATCTATTTGCTAAAAATTTGAAATTTCAATGTAGTAGGACTTAAATTTCAAGGAAAAAATAAGAATTAGGTGTCTGTCTGACCACCCTAACCACAATAAAATGATAATATTTTTTATAAGATTTTAGATATAAGTAGAGAACTCATGTCTTGATGTGATACATATTTTCTTATAATTTTTTTCAAGTAAATAATTAATTATGAATTTTTATTACAACTTTTAAAATATATAAAAACTCATATGTCTAACCACCTTAACTTGGTCAAAACTTCATGAAATTCAATTTTTTTTTTTTTAATCCTATAGTATGTGATGCATAGAATGTGACACATGTTTTGGATTCAAAAAATGTGATACCATTTGAAAGCTATAGATGGTTTTCAATCAACCTATCAATCAAGAATTTAGTCATAATTCAAATAGAAAATGAATAATAATAATTATTTATTAAATTCAAAGTAAAGCATAATTTATATTAGTGGAAAGTTTAGAATCTCCTTTAAAAACCCTTTTCATTTCATCAATTTTGGGTTAAAAAAAAGTCATCAGCCACATACCCTACACATACCCATCATATTGCCACTTTTTGGCCCATCATAATCTTGCACATACCCTTTCCATCAGGGTTTGCATCAGAGAAGTCATCGTTAGAATTTCTTAGCACATCTAGATAATATTTTGATTAGATGAAAATGAAACTATACAAACATGGACAAATGTAATGTGTATAATAGACTATATTTATTGTAGTCAAGTGCATGTAAGAATCCATTGTACATGAATGTATATATATAACAACAAATATATGGGGGCTATCTAGCCATGGAGAAAGAAAAGGGTTGAATGTATAACTCAAGAAAAGATAAAATCTATAAAACAAGCCTTGTTTACACTTACAGGTCTGGTCATCTTTCAAGTACCAATTTTCTGACACATGGGCTTCATATCTCATTCTTCATCTATGTTTGCATTGATCCCAACATGATATGACTATTAAGTAACATTTTATTTGAATATATTAAAATATATGTCTCTAGTTAGATGCTTGTGAATCGAAAAAAAGGAATTGTAAAATCACTTACAGTAACAATAGAAGCTGAGACGCTATAGATTGCATAGTGGAATAGTTGGGAAGCTCTCCAATCTGGCATCTAATGGAGGTGGATGTCAACTTTGTTTAGTAGGCTGCTATGAAACCAACACCACGGTGCATCATTTTACAATTTAAGAAAAACAATAGACACCCTCATATTAGAACAATGAATATTACATGTACTCCCTTCCATGGCATCACACAACAATGCTAGGATGTATCAACCCTCATGAGATCAAAAAACCTACCATTTTGTTTTTGTTGAACAAGGAAACCAGTTCCACGACCACCATACCATGTGGTCAACAAACTCCATTGAATCATTGTAAATAGGCCCGAGTAACATGTCACAAATGGAATGGAGTTTTATCATATATGAGAAAAAAAATCAATGTAGACAAGACTATATATATTTTTGAATGCAATATACAGGAAGAGTAAAACACTGAAATGATGAAAAAGAGAATTTTGTAGATCAACATTTGCAACTATTTGAATCAAATAAAGCTAATATAAAAGCTAACAAGAAGACATAAGAATCTATGGAAGAAAATCATGAAGGAAAAATATCAAAACTCGGGGTATATAGGTAGAGAAAATAGAAAACACAACATGGTTGCAAAATTGTAAACTTATTAGTCAAATGGAACACAATTTTTTTTAGAATATTTCTAGAGTATGTGCATATATAGTTTAATATATTGGAATGTTCAAAACATGTTATTAACTTATAGAAATTTTGGGCTCTACTTATTATTGGTTGCAATCTCTCTGCATATTTGACACTTGAAGTTGTTTGTATCTCCATATGTATCAATTTGTAACAGTCGCAACTGTATGTTTAGAGACTGTATGTTAAAATTAGTTGAAAGATAATTGTAGGTATGCTAATAGAGAATTGACATCATGGAATTTAAAAACACTTGGACAAACATGGATAGGTGGAATATAAAGAAGAGTGTATTCTTTTGAATGCCATATACAAAAAGTATGACACAATAAAATGTTGAAATTAGAAGTCAACATATTAATATTTATTGATGCTTATTTGCATATTGAATTTAACAAAAACTGTATTGGTGAAGGTATAGAAGATAGTAGATAGGAAGAAAATTATCTTCAATGTGTAAAGCTAAAGAGGATACAAAGCATTGAACAAATGGTAGAAATTTAATGTGGTAGTCAAACATAGAGTATATAGGCACAAAAAATGGGAAACAAAGTATAGGTGCATAAGTTAAAACCAATTAATGAAATACAACAAAATATTGTTGAAATTTTTTATGGAATAGTTGAATATATACTTTAATAGAATGGAATGATCAAAAAATGCCACTGGCTTGTACAATTTTTTTCCTCTGCTTATTGTTGCCTAGTATCTATGTGCATCTTTGGCATTTGTAACGCCCCGTCGCACAAACCCCAAAGGAACAAGTAAAAATGTAACAATTTTTTTTTTTTAAAAGAACATAAGCAATGTACTTAAGTATTTCAACATAACAATGTTCTAAGTTGCACAACTAAATCCCTTGGGGTACACAAAGTGACATTACTAAACTAACCCATAACAAAGATAATAGATTAAACATTAAATATACAATTACATATCCATTCATTCACATATCTCCATTTAAAACATCCATTAACAATAACCTCATTAATAAGAGTAATCCATATAAAACCATACATGCAACTCACAAATAAATTAATCATGAAGATATTAAGTATATATATTTCCACAGATACAAAATAACATGATTAGTATTTACAATTGGTAGTTCATGAATGATTACATGATATGATAATATGTTACATCAGTTTGATAATACAAATCAATGAGCACATATAAAAAATTACATAAAAGTCTTCCCAATGCATGTGGGAATGATACATCAATAAGTAAAATACATCTAGAGTACAAATATCCATCTGGAAACATATGAATCCTAGATCAACAACATTTGCAAAACCTTGCACTAAATGGTACAACTACATCCAAAGGGGACCTAACGGGGTGCATAGCACATTCCACCCAACCAGCCCCATGCTAGGAGTAAACAAGGAAGGATCCCCGACCAAGCACATCCAACAGTAAGATAAGACTAAACTCCAGAAAAAGATAACATAATATCAAAATACTACTCACAAAATGAAACATCGCCAAATCACCAAAAACATAACAATAGACCACTTCCATAGGACTTCAATAAAACAACACAAATGGAATGCTAGAGGAGAGTGTCATCGCATGGCTTTACATGGATTATCTAGACAACCTATCACAAGGTGTAACCTCCATCTATACATGGATTATCCAGAAAACCTAGTTCAAGGTGCCACCTCCATCTATGGTTCTCCTGACAGCCTATGTCAAGGCACCACTCCATAGGGTTACTCATGTGGAATCGTTAACCTCTAGTGAAGAAAAGGCAACGATCTTTCCAACAATGACCTTCTTAGCCCACATTTAGTCTAAGATAGCACTGACAGGGGATGAGGAATCCATAATTATCTTATTAATATTTAATCCACCCACCCATAATTAATTACTTAGGTTATCACTTATGACTTTAACTCTACGTGGGTTACCGTGACAACCCCTTTGTGCACTAGCCCCTACTTAGAGCCACTCTCTATAGACACCCAAAACATAAAATCTAACGCCAAGGAATTGTACCAACAAGAAACTAAACCAACAAATGGAACATCCACGAGGTAAACCATCTTGCCAAAATCATATGAAACACATCCATACAATGGTATAATCCATGTGTAACTCAAATCATAACCATACTCAAAACATAGGCCAAACATCAGAATACAAGATAAAAAATAAACATCAGTATCCCCACCTCTAGTAGTTCCTAATCAATAACTTAAGTTGCTATAGCAAGATAAACTAACTCTAGGGTTTTCCCCCAAGACATAAACCCGAATAAAAGAAACCCACAATTGGTTAAACAAATAATCTCAAGAATAAACAAAACATAAAACAACGACATATAATAAATTACAATACATAATAAATTTCACCAATTAAATAAATTAACAACTCGAGAATATTTGATTCAAATCAAAACACATATAGTTTATTTATAATTTTCTCAATTAAACTATAACATTGCAAACTTTAAAATTATCAAGTTTATTCATAATCACATCATACATAAAACCAACTCTCTCTCTTTCTATATATATATATATACACACATATACACACACACACACATATATATATAATACATTTATATTTTAAAATCATATATTCAAACACAATAGAATTTATCCACAGATACATATATATTTATTTATATATATACATATGTATATATATATAGACATATATAATAATATATACACATATATATATTTATAAATATATACATATATATTAATATATATAATATATATAAAAAAAGAAGAACTTAAAAAAAAAATGAATTTAAAAAAAAAACATTTAATAATATTTATGCCCCCACACAACCTATGGTACTGCGTACCACCACAACCTATTGTACACATACCATAGGGTGGGTAGGCCGCAACCCCACACGACTACATGCGGCCAGTAATGGGGTCGGGGGTGGTATGGCGCCCACCGACCACTCCCCCCCATAATTTTTTTTTTTATTAAATTTTGTTTCCAAAAAAAAAATGACACGCAATTAAAAAAAAAAACATTTTTTTTTATTATTTATTTTATTCATAGGTCAAAAACATGCACAAATACATATGATTTTATTTAAGAAAAATAAACACACAGAACATTATATATATATATAAAAAAACAATATAGACAATTTGGTTTTCAACACACTCCATATAAATCTAGGTATGTAATTTAACCCATAGTAAAAGGAATTTCATTTCCAAAACAATATTTTCTCAACTAAATTTTATTGAAGAATTTTGGAAGCTTTAACTATAGTTTTCAATAGAAAAATTCAAATGTTTATTACAAAAAAATTTCAATCACAAAACCCTCTTTCAAAATATAGAAATTGATTTTCAAACATAGCAGAAAAGTTTTTTTTTACAAAATAATAATCAAAGAAAAGAACAATAAATTTAAAGGAACTTGGAGTCCTTCGTTCAATGTAGAATCCAAACACAATAGCTTTCTTCCTCTTTGCAAGTAGAATCCCCTCTGCAACTTCTCAATTTCCCTTCTTTAGCTAACTTCTGAACCAATCCTTTCTTCTTTTCTTACAGAACAATTTTTACAAAAAAGCACCAAAAAAAACCTATTTTTTTCTTCTTTTCAGACAAAAACTAGAAAACCCATTGTGTGTGAAAAACTTCCTCACAATAAAATAAATAAAATAAAATAAAGCTCTTCTTCTTTTTCCTCAAAATCCTCAACATTCATTGGTTCTTTTTTTGCTTTTAAAAGCACACACTTATCTCATAGATTTTATTTTTAAAAAAATTCATTATTTTCACATGATATTATCCTCACAAGATATTCTCTTCTGATTTTCTAATTTAATATCTAGAAAAAGATAATATATAATTATCACCATCATTATTTATTTAAATTAATTACTTACACTTTTAATTAATTAAATAACTTTTTAATTTGCAATATTTAAATTTCAAATTACAATTACTCACAATTAATCATATCCACAAAATATCATTAATTTATCCCACATAATATAAAGATAAATTAAATGACAACTAACCATAATTAAGATAAATAAACAACAACAATACAGAGACAAGGATGAAGCCAAAACCATGACACAACAAGACTCACAACGAGATGATGAACTTGGGACGGGGAAACTTCCTTATCAACTCCCTTTTTTCAACATCGTACCCGTTGGGTTAATTTAATGCTCACCCTGTCCTGTCGAAACAGGTGGAATCGAGACTTTATTCCTGCAAATCCTGCATACAAACAAACATCAAGTAACATGTAAATCTCCATTGCAGACACACCATAAAAGGAAATTGAGGGGTAGCAGGGTGCTCGCAAGCAAGTGATGCTACTTTGTGCTTTCCCCAAGACTCACTAACAACCACATCAGAAAAAATAGCATCATAGAATCAAAACATCAACATATATAATATTATAGAAAACCATAGCATAATCAAATAATCTAGCCACCACATAAAGTATCATAAATCATGATAATAATGTCAAGTGCAGCAACCAACCAAACTATGAATCCACACACAACCAAGTGAATGAACTAATCACCATCACAAACTAGTAACAAACCAATACATAAGAGTATCAAAGAGTATCAAAGAGTGTCAGCAACATGGGGGTATTACAACATTATACCCATTTTAAATAGATTATTACATGGCATGTTTCCATAAAATTTAACTTAGAAATCCTTGAAAAGAGGATCATATACAATCTAGACCAAATGCAAGAATAATTTTTCTAGAGCCTTTTTTATAAACTAAATCACGAACTGGGGGCAAAAGCATTTGGCAGGGGCTAGAGTTGTTCCAAACGCGTCTCTTTGTTGCAAGGTTGAGTAGTGTATTTGTTGGTGCTAAGTTTGGAGTATTTCTCAAATGAGAATGTTGGATAAATGCAGTCTTTCAATTGATTTAACATGAGAGATAATTGAGAAGGAAGCCGAGGAGTTTTTGAACTTCATGGAGTAGTGTTGTTGTTGTCTTCTCTAGCTTTTTGGCAGTCCTTTTTTGGACCCTGTTGTCTCTTTGTTGTTGTCATTTCTTTTTGGGACAATTGTCTGTTCTCTTGGACTTTTTTTGCTCTATCTTTGTATGTTTAAACTTTGTGGTTTCAGGTCCCTATAAAACCTATTTTTTCCTTTTCAAAAACATGAGAGATAGTTGTAAAATTCAACCCTTGCATCTCTTTGATGTCTATTATTATCATTGCTCTGCCTAATGTTAAGCCTTGTGCTTTATGTATTGTGATTCCCCATGCCATGGTGAGTGGAATTTTTGTTCAACTACCTTGAGTTATAGTTGGGATGGGGATGTATCTTAGGTTTATGGGTCCCATGTTGGACCAAATTAATTTTGGAAGAAAACAAAACATAGTCAAGTGGATTTGGCAGTTTACAATGTGCATTGTACACAATAGTTGTAACAAGACCAAGGGATCCATTGACTAGGCCAACTTCAATCCACAAATTTATTGTTAGCATCACCTATTGACCAACACAAAGTAGCAATTATGGGAGAAGTTGGTCATCATCTCCATGATCAAATGTTTGTTGTGTTACTTGAGCAATGTTAATGGCCATGGGCAAGTTTAACTCTTTGATCATTTTTTGTTGTGGAATATGACTAAGTCATTTATGGCAAACAAATGTGTAGCAACATCGAATTGTTCTCTTTCTATGGCTAAGAGAATTTTATTTGCTTGCTTCATAAGCTCTTCCTAGTCATCATGGAGAGCTTCACCATTTCTTATATGGTGAAGGATTTCTCCAAACTTTTGTTGGGAATGGCTATCTCCTTTTTGGCAGAAAATAGTGTCCAATGTCACTGAGACTTTGAAAGTATGCTTTAACACTACAACCGATGAGTGTGAAGAATAAATAGGGGTATCCATGATAGGTGTAAAATGGGCAAGATCATCAACAAGGATGATAGAAACACCACCAAATGGTTGCCTCTGGTTATTAGGGAATGCTTGGCATAATCAACTATATATTTTCAGCAGCAATTTCGGGCCTAGAAAACTCATTTCATCTATCAAAATGTATCAAATATATTTAAATTTTTCTTCAAATATTGTCAATGGTTAACCTTGCAAAGGATTCATATCCTTTATGGGAATTTAGAGGGTTGTATGGATTGTGGAGGTGCATATGTTGTACACAACAACATAGGGTGGGGGCCAATGTGAGCAACGAGCTATTGGATCCAATAGTAGAGGTGTTTATTTGTTGTCTAATACAATTTATCAAAAAGTATTTTCCTGTGCCAGTTGTCCCTTGAATGATCATGTAGAGAGGGCCTTTGGGGGAAGGCTGCATGCGATGGGACTTGATGATTTGAAGAGACAATTGCTATTTTGGTGAAAATTGATGGGAGGATGTATTTACATGAAAAATTGTATTGTAGCTTGCTCACACTGTGCCCTAGATGATGGGATGAACTACAAAGAAATATTATGAAGTTGTTTAGGCACATGGTTTGTATTCCATGAATGGTCCATATCAAAGTCTCACCTACCCAACAACTAGAGCTGATTTATACTGAAGTAAGTAGTAGCACCAAGCTGAGAGAAAAATTCCAATTCATATTCATCCATAGAAGGTTGATGGTTCAAACCATCAATATCATTTCCATGTTCTTCTTCAATCATCGATGCAACTAGAAGTCTATTATTATGCCAAGGATGATAACCAATTTTTTTTTTAACTTTCAAATTTTGTATGATCTCTTGCTTGTAAAAACATATATCTATCTGTATGCTATGAAAAGGTTTGTATAACATAAGTTCATTCCAAAAAAATGTCTCAAATATTTATTTATCTTTGATGGGAATAGTCTTGAACAACAGGTACACAAGGACAATTGCAGGTTGTTGTCTCAGTTTCCATTTCGCCTTTTTGTGTTTCTATGAATGTGTATATTAGCAAACCGAGTCAATTAGAGATACACCACCTAGCTCTGGAGGAATTTTCATATAGCAGTGAATATAATTTGTTTGTAGGTCTTCATTAGCATCATCTTTATTTATATAGAACCATTCTTTTTTGCCAACATTCAAAGAAACATAATGTCGGCTTGAAGTGAGAAGAGACAATTTATGTAACATAAGGCATGTCTCTTGTGCAGAGATGTCACACTCCACAAGAATATTCATCATGAATTTTTGATATGCAAGTAGTGCTCTATCCTCAACTATATTTGTATTTTCAAGTCTTTTCACAATATCAAGATAATTTTTCAATTTCTTCTCAGATTTAGCTGTGTATGTAGAAATATAATTTAAAACAATTTTCCTACAAACAACTGGTTGGAAATCAATATTGGCATGCTAGATTCCAAGCATGGGTGGAATATGAATATTTATGTGATCATAATTTCTTGTTCGCTTGTAGGATTTGTTAGATTCAACTCAAATTTCAATGTAGAGGTAAGTTGTTGTTGCCAAGGTGCTTTATACTGACATTGTAATTGCTCTCCTTTTTTCCTTAAACAAGTATATTCAAAGCATTTTGTGTGCCTTTGAATTGTATTTAGAAACTCTTCATAATCTATGATTGGATCACTAGAAAGAATCTGGCTTGTGGAAAGCAAGCATTGATTTTCTTCAGAACAATGATACATTCTGAGCAATCTCTATGGAGGGAAATGTGGGTTCCAAGCTGAAACATATCTATCAAAAAAGGGCCTTTCCATGGTAACTTCATGGTGATTGGACCAATCAAGAGTGTCCATATTGGGGGCTTCTAGAAGCCATAAAAAACCATGCACATGTGCAGAGCCATGATGTTTCCATTCATATCTATACCAATAATCTTTTACATGCAAAAGCTTTTCAATCACCTCTTCACAGAAAATTGAGAATCTATGTAGATATAAATATGTTATAAGTGGATTCTGAAAAACACTATCTATTAGTATCTTTGTTGAAGGATCCATTTCCAAATGGGCCACAAAAGTGAAAACATTTTGTAGATCAACCAATTTTGTGTCTGCACAACTCAAAGTGAAAAAAAGAGTAGGTATGTCAAGTTGTTCAATCATTGCAGATAGCTGGGCCCAACAAGAGTTCCAAAAAGAATGGGTCCTATGCAATGATGCACCAAAATGCATCAACTGCTCAACTATTTGGACATCAGGAGTGGCTTAAAGCCATTCATGCAATGTAGACAATGACTTGGGGATTTTATCTTCCAAGTCCACTCTAACAAAGAAAGAAACAATTTGTTGGTTATGATGTCTCATTATCAAGTTGTAGAGGAAATACCTAAACCTGACATGTTTGCCAAATTTGTGGTCAAAATATCTCATTAAGTGGAGGGTATATTCATGCAAGTGAATTTTAACATTCTTTGGTTGAAGGGGAAGTGTTGCTCTAGTCAGGGGAACAATTTTGGAAAGGCCATTGCAAATAAACCTTTAGTGTTGTATTCATTAATAGGAGAAGAGCTAATTTTAGGCCAACAAAAGATATTCTACTCTTTTAAAAAAATTTGTAATACTAGTTTGATTGCTTGGAGCTCTCATCTAGCATTTGGAAAGGAAGGGATAAAAGATGAAAATTTTGAAGATTCATTTTCATCTTCAACAAAAAATTTTGAGCCGGTTGATGGCATTAGCTCTTCATCAGAAACTTTCTCTATTGTATGCAAGAAATTGGAGACATCAACAACAACATTAGGTAACATATTAAGATGATCCCCAACATCAATCTCAACATCATTGTAGTATTTTTCATATTGAATTTTGTATTTCAATGCATCCATGACATGATGTTAGCAGTCATAATTACCACCTTCAATGGTGGTTCGTCATATGATAACAACCTCAAGGTCTTGCAATCAGCACGAAAAAAGTTTTGCTACACTCGAGATATCTTGAGGAAAGCTTATTGTGTGACCATTATATTTAAATTGACCTCCTCTAGTGTGAGACACTTGTAAAACTAGAGCCACCCTAGCAATAATAATTTCTTCAACCTGTGTTAGCCTTTTTAGCAACAATGGTTGTGGGCATGGGTCCATGCCATTTGTAGAGTTGAAGTGGTGGGTGCCTTTTTTAGAATAGCATCTTACACATGTCATTGCTAACCCTGACATACAAGTGCACATCCATATGTAGCTTTCTCTACATATCTAACAAATAGAAAGTTTCGAAAGTGCATCTATGCGGTGTTGGAACTGCTTTACCATAGCAAGGTAGTAATCATTGAATATTTCTTTTAGATGTTGTTGCTATGCTGGTGTAGTAGGGGGATTGTTATAAGATTGTATATAAGGAATGGAATCTACCATTTCCAATGGGAACTGTGAGTGTAACGCCCTGCCATGCAACCCTAGGGGAAGTTGCAATTTACTACACAAACAAACTATTTTTTTTTTTAAATGACAATTAGAACAATCAACATGCAAGTTAACTAACCATTTCCAACCAATCCCCTAAGGTTATGAGACTAAGTTACTTAAACCCAAACAAGAAAATGAATTAAATTCATAACATTTAAATACTTAAGGAAATAAGAACGCATACATTCCATGCAAGATAATTTACATCAGAGAATATGAAATACCACTGGATTCCAATATTACAATTTACAACATAATTACAACACTCATTCCTCGAATGAGATAAATCCAATAATCAAGATTGCATATTACAAATTCCACCTCAATCATAATGAGGGGTAATAAATACAATAACCAACTGAAAGGATAAAGCATGACATGAAACTGGAACCCACGAGCTCTCCAACTGGAAGTCTCATCCACACGAACAAAAAGAAAACCAATAGATTATGAAGCATGCCACCCAACCATGTGGAATCCAAAAGGTTCCACTCCCTCTGTGCTACGAGATAGTAACAAGGAATTCCTACACAAGACCATCTACCACTAGACACGGGCTAAACATATCTGAACTGAAACAACTACAATCACAAGGTCACTTAACATCTACAATCACAATGTCACTTAACTATTACAATCACAATGTCACTTAACCACTATAGTCACAACATCACTTAACACGAGCTTACAATGCTTCCAGAGAACAATGATCATGTACACCACACAATAACTGATTAATTGCTGACATAGGAAGATTGTCATGCATAAATTGCCATGAGTTACCCTGGCTCAACCTTCCTAGGCTACCGGACCCCCATCCTGGGTTACCCTAGCTTGCCTCTACTGGCCGCTGGACCCTCACGCAAAACTATGCATCCCATCTCATCTCGAGCCTTATCATTCACTTGCTTCACAAGAGAGGCATTCATTATCTTATTAGTGTGAAAGATCCCCATTAATTCTTTTAAATTATCACTTAGTTAAACTCTAGGTGAGTTACCCTGGTGCCCCTTTGTGTGTCGGACCCCCACAAAGAGCCACTCTCCTATCGACAACATACACAGTATAAACCACAATGAGTAATCGGATAAGATGACCTCTCCAAACCAAAGAGGCAACAAATAAAGGAAACTCACTCCAACATTGGAGGAGACAAAGGTTAAACCCTCTCCAAACATTGGAGGAAACGAAGATACCAAAAAAAATCACTCCTTCCCAAGGAGGCACAACCACATGGCCCTCTCCCAATCCTAAGGAGGCACAAATCCCAAGACAATCCCAAAGGTTGACTACCATGATGACCACCCATACAAATAAATGAAACCCTATCAGGAAGACTTCAAGACAAAGATTCTATACTCCCAACATCGGGCAAGAATGAATAAACATTAAAGCATTTCATGCAATTAAATAGACTAATATTCGGATTTCCTAAATCCAGTCAATCACAGTTTTCCTTCCTTGCATCCATCTAATCAAAACTCTAAATTTCATTCCACGTCATTGCATTAAATAAAAGTCATTCCTTTATCCTTAGTTTCACAATAAGTTCATAATCAAGCAATTTAGTAATTAACGTCATTTGACTAAAATAAATCTTTCATTAAATTCTCAATCTTACAACTATAATTATAATCAAAACACTTAAATAATACAATCCTTCAACTAACATTTACATTAATTTACTTACTCTAAATTTCCTATTATTTTCTTATTCAAGACATTTAAATAAATCAAGGCATTCATCTTATTCAATAAAACCTATTTCACAATAAAATCCCTTATTCATTAAAATATACAAAAATTCCACTAAAATATCTCTTTAATCAAATATTTCAATCCTCTTAATCAAACAATTTAATTACACTTTACAAATTATTTTAAAATCATAAATATAAAAATATACATGTATATATACTATGCATATACATTTATCTAATTAAGCATATATGCATAATATATGTTACATATATTTATATATTTAAATTAATTATTATTTAAATAAATATTATTTAAATATTATAATAATATATTATATATAATATATTATATATTATACATATAATATAATATATTATATTATATATTATATATATATATTATTATATATTAATATTAATATAATATTAAATAATAATTATAAAATAAAACATATAAAACTAAATCCAAAGTTTTGTTTGGAATGCCACGAAGCCCTAAAGGTTGTGGCCTATGTGAACTTCACACAGTCTGTGGCCGTTCTGGCCACAACCTGTGTGTTCTACACATAGTCCGTGGCCTTACGGTCGTGGCTTGTGTGGTGGCGGTGGGGTTTGACCTCCCACCCCACAGCAACAAACAAAATTTAATTTTTTATTTATTTTTTAAATAATCCCTACGTTTGTCCATGGCGAAAATACAGGGTATTTTTTGGGTTTAACCCAAAATCAAAAAATTTCAAATATAACAAATATATATACCCAGATTTTGATATCAAACTCAAATTGTGAAAGTAATCCAAACCCATTTCATGAACATGAATTATTTTCAAAAACAACAAAATGGGTTTCAAAAATTTAAGCTTGAAATAGAGTTTTCTTTGATTTTCACCTTTTTTTTTTGGAGTAAATTTCTTGTTTGGTTTCCATTTCCAAATCTAACTACAAGTTTGCAAGTTTGAGAGTATTTCAATGGTTTTTCATTGAATCTAAAACTATATTTACAATCATTTAAATTCCATTCAAGATGAAACAAGAAGTAGAAAAAAGAATGATGGAACCTTGTGTTTCCTCCAAATTTGGAAGCTTTCAACAATGGAGAATTTCAAGCCCTCCTTCAATTCCACAATTTTAGCCACCTCCAAGCTCTCCACCAAAATCCAATTCCAATTCCAAAATTAAAAAAATTACCTTATGCCATTTTTTCCCCCAAATTTGTCAAAAACCTAAAATGGACTCACCCACCAAATTTATTGCTAAAACAAGATATTTTATTTTTGCAATTTCATAAAAAAAAATTCATTTCCAAGTGTAATTTGCACAATATTAATTTAAAACAAAGATCTATTTTTGCAATCCAAATGATAATTAAATTTTCTTTCTTCAACAAAATTGAATTTACCAATTTACATTTAAAATCATTTTTTTTTAAATTTTATTTCCAAAAAGGAATGCAAGGCAATTTCTATTTTGATTTGATCTCAAAATTTAATAATGCTAACACAAATATTTTAATTTAATTTATCAATAAATAAATCTAATCCATGATTATATTATTTTATTGATTGAATTAAATTAACTAATTAATTAATAGTCACTCATTTATTTATTTTGACAATGCAATTAAATAAAACAAGCACCCTTTATCTTGCAAATTTAAATACGCAGCAAGGAGAGAAGAGACAACAAAGAAAATAACTTATCCAAACTAACAACCTGACGACACACTATGGCTAGGGTGATGTCACGACACAGAAAACCTAGCTACTATCTCCCAATCATTTTCTGTTCGACAAAGGACACAATCAGACCTGTAGAACCAGGTGGAGTCGATGTCTTGTACCTGCATCCTGCACACAATACGAGTGTCGAACATGCATATAATATATTAAAACACACCATGAAGAGGAAATCGTGGAATCATAGGGCACTCGCATGTGAGTGATGTGATCATGTCCCCTTCACCAATACAACATCGCTAACTGACGTATCTAATCATCACTGATATAATCAAAGCATGAACATCAATAATTCACACACATGCTAATTTAATCCATAACATGAAATAATAATAACATCTGATTAAAGTGCCATCACATCAAATATAATGTTTACATCGCTTAACAATTAGCGGTCAAAAGTAATCAAGTTTCAAAGTCAAAGCATAGTCAAACACAATCATAACAAGGAAGAACACAGTTGATCCAAAGAGCCAAAACGGAGGGGTGTTACAGTGAGGGAAAAATTTTAGCAGGAAAACCTGTAGGTGTGCTTGTTGTAGTTAGCCTTTGTTGCATATATTTTATTTCACACTTTGCACAAATTTCCTCTCTATGTTGGATATAGTACAAATGGTTTTGTTGTTTTTTACCCTTTTTAAATTCAACAATTGATTGGGCTATGGAACAAATGTACTCACATAGCCTATGAGTATACATACAAGCTCAACCATATTAGCATATATGAATATACATATATAATTATAGGGTGATCCCACAATAATTGTTTACAATTTTTGGCCAAACTAGACAATAAAATTATTATTTTTTACTAAATCTTCACTTTCGGGCACCTATAGTGGCTAAACCGTGGGGAATTTGAAGATAATGCAAACTAAAGTTTCATGAAATTTTTTTTGTAGATTCTAAATATATTTTTTTCAAATTTTTTGGAATCATTTTGCACTTCTTTTTCCATCTCCATCAAAAACTAGTTTTTTTCAGAAAACAACATTTTTAAAAAGTGGCGCTCACCGTATAACACATAACTTTTTTTCCATGAAGGTTAAAATTATAATTATTTCGAATTTAGATTTTTAACTCTGATATTTAGTTCTTCCACTTGGTTAGATATTTTTTTATTCAATATTTTTTCTTTAATCAAGTTTCAAAGTCAAACTAATTACAATTCAAATCTAGTGCAACTCTATAATGTGTAACCTTTTTTGTAAGTATCAAAACTCTTTTTTTTTTGTTGGATGAAGGACATCAATATTTGGTGCACTCATATTTTTATTTTTTATTTTTTTATAATCTACTATTTTTCCACATGTGCAGAACAGAGAGCTTGATTTTAAGTGAAAAACCTATGTTTAATAAAACTAAAATAACAAATACATAATAGAACCAAAACATATTAAAATTATATTCGTTGGATAGCTCATTCTGAGGACTACCTAATTCTAGTTGCATTTGTGAAGTCTCCACCATTTTCATCTTCAACTCAAGCTCTGAAGTGCAAAATTTTATTTATTTTTTTGTGTCTGAGGGGGAGAATTAGGGATAAGTTTGGTTCGAACGATCCCCTAGGGGTTCGAGTGAACTGCCTTTCTATGTGGATTTTATTTAGTGTTTTGGGTGGGAAACAAGGGCAAGAATTAAATGGGGTTGCTTAGGGGTTTGAGCAAACCACCTTTCTATGTGCATTTTATTTAGTGTTTTGGGCGGAAAAAAAGGGGCAAGAATTAAATGGGTTTGCTCGAACCCTAGTTTTTGTGAACCCCTTATGGGTTTGCTCAAACCCTAGTTTGTGCAAACCCCTTATGGGTTCGCTTGAACTTATAAGGTTGCTTGAACCCCTAAAACCAATTTTTTGCCATGGGGTTATTTTTTGCCAGTTTTCCTTCATCAAATTGTAAACCACTATTGTGGCTTCACCCCATAGATATATTTAAAGTAGTAACTACACATAAACATATAAAAAATATATATGTCTATCCATGTGTATATAAATGTATATCTATGGATGATCACAAAACAAATAGCATAGTTTGAACATTGGAATATATAAAAATATATACACAAGGATTTTATAGTTTTTTGTGTTAATCATTTCCACTATTTCACTATTATTATATCCCCCATTTAGAACAATACAATATTAGATGCACACAACCAATTGAAAGTTATGTTTCTGGAAGCCAAGTGTATATAAGGATTTTTGTAGGCATGTATCTATGAAAGAACAAATATATGGCATTAAAACCAAAACCACACAGCCCACACTCGGTATCCTCCCCACCTTTTTTTTTCATTGTCGAGGCTCGCAAACTCTAGAAAAACCCCTAACCAAGAGCATTATGAAACACTCATGTGGGATTTTATGGAGTTCCATCACACATCACACAATAAAAAAGTAGGGGGAAATCTATTGTCTTCATATATCATATATCATATTGCACTCTTTTGACAATACAACTTTATCAAAGTATACTTTCCCACACTACAACATTGAATATTGCATTTACTTCGACTGTCACCATCGTACAACAATGACAGGATGTATTAACCCTCATGTGAGAAAACATTTATGATTCAACTTCCACATATACATATGCATATACATACACATGCATATACATATACATATACATATACATATACATATGCATATACATACACATACATATACATATACATATACATATACATATACATATACATACATATACATATACATATACAACAATGATAGGATGCGTTAACCCTTGCGTGAACAAACAGTTACCATTCAACTTCCATGTATCGAGGCCACCAACTCCACCATCAATAACCCACGTAATTATGAAGCTCCACATCACCATTAAAAAACTCGGTCAAGTCATCGTCGGTCGGGACATCTACATTTACATATACATATAGATATACATACACATATTCATACACATATGCATATACATACACATACATATACATATACATATACATAAAGATATACATATGCATATACATATACATACACATACACATACACATACACATACACATATACATACACATGCATATACATATACATATACATATACATATACATATACATGAAAGGTATGTTTTTATATGGTAGAAAATATCAATGCACATCTACTTGCACATCTATATGCTTTGTCAGGTTCACTCATGTGTGTATACACCTTAAAATGAAGAAAACTAGAAATAATAACATCAAATTTGCAACAGGTATAACAAAAATGAAATTTATACTTACGAAATCAGGATTTGAAGGCCAGTGGTTGACGCCCTTAGAGCCAGACTCTATAATGGAAACAATGGAGGATGTCAACAAATCAATATTAGGGGGCTCTAGAGACCCATCCATAAAGCCCGACTCCGTAGACATAGTTCTGTGAACTTTTTGCAGGGAAAAAATGTTACAATTTTAGTTGACTAATTGATAGCTCTATTTCACAATAAAAATAAAAGATTAATGTATTGCAACATCCCAATGGCAACTAGTAGATAACTTAGAAATATCAATCTATAACCATTCAACCTCTAATACTAATCAAACAACATAGGATACAAGAGCAAGAATAGAAATGCACTTTTAATACTGTTGAAACACCAGGGGATACATCAACAAGAATAAAAATGATAAATGCATATGTATATACCCCTATATGTATCTGTTTATCTTTGAGGTTGCTTATATATGTATCCATGTAGTTTTTTATTATTTTACTATATTTCTACATATAACTTATGTAGATATTTGTATATGTTGCTAGCTAGTCCTTTAACACTTTCTTATCGAAACAAGAGGCTATACAAAAATAAGAATAGAAATGATTGAGTACATATATGCATTGAATTTTCCCTTTGTCTACACATTTAAAAAAACACACATGCAACTAGATATATATATATATATATATATATCCATATGTAAACATGTATATATCTATTTATATACACACCACTATATCCAAATAGATGTGTATACCATACTTTTTTCTCACTATGTAACTCCTCCCCTTGAAATTTATGAAGAGATTTAACATCTAGATTGAATTTTCCCTCAATTGAATAGTTAAGAAGGGTACAAATTAAAACCTTTTTTTTCCTATAGGATATTGTATACTCCGAAGCAATGCATTACTATAGGGAACAAAAGGTTTGAATTCATAGCCTTCTTAGCTAGTCAGCTAAGGGAAAATCCAGTCTAAATGTTTCTTGTCTTCATAAATTTCAAGGGAGGAGTTATTAATCTGCAATTTCTCCTATGTTAATGGGTATAATGCTAAAGATGCACAAAATGGGCATTATGTGAGAGTTACACAATGTGCAGAATGAAAAATAAGCAAAGGGAAAAAGTTATGCAAACTAGCATGTTTTAAACTTCAAATCTTATTAAAATATATATGCCACAGGGGAACTCCTAGCCACCTTTGACCACAATGGAATGGGAAATGGTTTCTCGTGTTGGTGGATAATGGCAATCAAGATGGTGGGACCAAGCAAATGCAATCTACACTGTTTTCAGTGTTTTTTAATGTATTCAGATTCAATAGGGGCATTCACTACCAAGGCGCAATCAATTTTTCAGATTTCTTATGAACATGTTGAACATAATACACCATTAAATGCTTTGTTATTAACAACATCTCAATGCTATATAATCTAATTACTATAGTTGTATTGTAGCAATTTTCTCAGAAGCTAAATTATACTTACATATGCTATTTTTAACTCTTTTTAAATCAAAGTCTACCTAAATACAAATAAAGATAGCATACACAATTGTTTAGATATACATGTGCATATATAAATTGCTGTTGCATTCTCAAACAAGCCACAGTGGTCTTGATCTGTATATATGGATATATATTTTTTCCTATATGTATTTTTTTAAATATGAAATGGGAAATTCAATACATATATATATACATAAATTTGAGTTACATTGCCTAGCACTAAATATTATAAACAAACAAAGAAATTGTAAAAGAGTTATTACATGACAAATCCCATTCACAGCTAGGCTGATGAAAATCCTAGTGGAAACTTTAAACAAATAGCCTATCGGCGAAAAATATAAAGTTGAATAGATAAAAGAGCTATTAGAATAACACTTAAAAGCCACCAAACTATTTTTTTCTCCATGCTTATAAAAATATCTTTTCAACTTTCCAAATCAATTATTTAAACCCAGTTCTTTATGACAATACCTATTTTCTTTAGGTCATGACAACAATTATATGATGCAAAAATCTTTGTAAAGTGTGTATAATGCCACAGGATTAATTGTAAATTTGAGCTACACTACTTGGCACTAAATATTATAGACAAATCATTTATGCAAAATACCCATGCAAAATGACTTGTAGCAAATAATTGTTATTCTAACACCTCTCATACAATTTATGTTTTTGTCTTCAATATTTATTAACAAAGAACATAGCTCAAATCTTGTATCAATATGTTTCATGATATTCTTATTTTCCTGATCTACTTGAAGCTCCCTAAAACAAACTATCTAGGTTTGTTTATGTAAGGGGTGGAGCTTGCTAGTTATGTGGGATGGAAGTGTCTTATATCAATATGTTTCATTATATTCTTTGTTCCTCATCTATTTCAACTTCCCCACAACAAACTGTTCTTCATGATATTCTATTTTTAGTTCCCCATAACAAATTGTTCATTATTGTAGTTTGCCTCTTCTATTCTCCATATTTTAAACTTCTATCTAGTGTGGGTTTTAGAACATATGTCATTTTCCTGTGATTCTTAAGTGTTTTCCAAATAGCTCTTTTCCAATTTCGCTTGTTGTATTGTATCAATATGTTCCATGATATTATTTTTATCTCAAATTAAAAATATAACACAAATAAAAGAGTTATTAGAATAACACTTAAAAGCCACCAAACTATTTTTTTCTCCACGCTTATATAGATATATTTTCAACTTTCCAAATCAATTATTTAAACCCAGTTCTTTATGACGATACCTATTTTCTTTAGGCTATGACAACAATTATATGATGCAACAATCTCTGGAAAATGCATATAATGCCAGAGGCTTAATTGTAAATTTGAGATACATTGCTTGGCATTAAATATTATAGACAAATCATTTATGAAAAATACCCATGTAAAATGACTTGTAGAAAATAATTGTTTTTGATAAAGGAAAAAATGGGTTTTACAAGGACCCGAAACCACCAAGCTTACAACAAAAGAAAGAGAAGGAAAAATAAGTCCTACAGAATAAACAGGTTGCAATAAAGGAAAAAACCAGATAAAGCAGCAGCCAGCCAAAAAAGGCCAAGAAGGTCAATAAAAAAACCAGCCGAAACGCAAGACAAAAAGCCAGCAGTAACTAACCTAGAGTCTTCAGAACAAACTCGTCTATGCCTCTAGGTCCTGCATATCCTAAACACCCTTCTTAAAAGTTTGAATCATCTATGACATGGGGGGTGCCTTCCTTTTTAGATTAGCCCTGGTTCTCTTTGAAATCCCAATGTCCTCTTCCTGGTTTTTATCTTTCGCCTCTTCCAAATCAACAACCAAGGACCCCTGTTGAGCTTTATCCAATTTTTCAGTCATAGCATTGATAATGATGGCATTATGTCTTGCCATCCTATTGTTTTGTTCAACAATTATCTTCATAGTATTTTTCATTTTTTCCAAATCTATTTCAATCCTTCTGTCCTTACCCGCATTGTCCTGGATCTCTTTACTAGCAATGTAATCTTTACAATGTACATCTTTCTTGCATAACATAGAAACCTTAGCTCCCATTTCTTCCAATTTACTCTACAGGGCCCAATTTTTTATTTTCAGGTCACTAATTTCATGAAAGACCCATTTCAATATTCTGAAATAGTCCATAGCATTATTCCTAGCTATGCCTAGGAAATTAGCAAAGGGTTCCCTATCATAATTGAAGCAACTTTAAGTAGGGTCAGAGGCTCTAGGGGATCCAATTTTAACATCTATGTCCATTGAAAACACAAAAAAAGACAAATTATTGTTAGCACCAAAATCCTTAGAATTAGGAGGATCTTCAGAATACGAAACAAGGTTTTTGATAGGTAGATTCTTTTCAGCACCTTTGGTTTTAGGAGTAGAGCTTCTAGGCTTAGAAGCAGGGCAGGATTTAACAAACTGGGGATTATGGATTTGAGTTTTCTTGCCAGTCTAGATAGATGGAAAACTCAGGACCATCCTCACCGAACTCAAATTAGGTATATTCCCCAAACAGCTAGGTTTGGTATCATCCTCCTTGAACTTCGGAGAGGCATCCAAATTAGCAAGGGCTGGCATATTTTGAAAATGTTCAAAAATTAACCTATTTAAACAAGTATGTAATATAGGATATCTTTTTGGATTTTTCTTATGGTCTTCCAGACTCTTCCTTAAGGAACAGAGAAGATAGTAGGGAAGAGAAACCCTGACCTTATAATGAAAATGGTTGAGCAAGGAAAAATGACAGTCATAGACCCTAGTGAAACGACCATCTAGGGTGATATACTCCATGATGATGTGAACTTTTCTCTAGAGAGCTACTTCATCAGAGAAAATCTTGTCCCGGAAAAATTTGTGTCCTTCAGTGGACATACCAGTCACTTCAGCTATGATATTTTCAATGAGCTTAACTTTCCTACCAAAAAGGGTTATTTCCCCATTGTCCCAATTCTTCTCAAAATGCTCTGTAGCTTCCTGATTAGACCCACAGAGCTTTTCCATAAAAGGGAGTAAACCCCCACTTTTAACTTTGTTCCATGTTTTAGTGTTTCTTGTGTGCATCTCAAAGCTGTGTGGCTCAACTCATTTTCTATCTCCTCCTATTTTAGCAAGCACAATAATGTAGGCAGAGATGAAATCTTGACTCGACATGGTCTTGCCAAACCTGTGAGCCCACAAAGCATGTCAAGCAAGCTTACAAGATAAGCTAATTAGCTCGGCCCCATGCAATCTAATGATATTGATGTACTTACCTTGTTCTATCATCATTAATGAGATGACATGCACCTAAATCACTAATGTTCAGCCAAGTACACTATCCTTTTCTTTTAACCCCTTCATTCACAAAAAAGTCCACCACAACATTGGCTTCTCTATAGGCATGGGAAAACTTTATATTTTCAAACTTAGTTAAGGTCAAAATAACATCATCAATCCAAGACTTCAAGCCAAAGGTTTTTAAAATTCAAACTATGAGCCAAATTTATAACATGAAAAGCTTCAGTATCCTCAACTAGGTGATTGGTTTGAGAACTAAGGGGTGTGGCAATCACACCGAGAAAATTTCCAAAAGAATCCCTTATAACTTTGTTGCATCCCGCTGCCCCAGGATTACCGTTAGCTGCCCCATCAAAGTTGGCTTTGATCCAACTATTAGGCGGAAAAGTCCAATAGACACCCTCCCTATCCTTCTTAGCATGTTTAGGGGCACATGAAATATCAAAACTAATATTCCATTCCTTAGCAATCATAAGATCATAGGAAGAACAAACCACTTTCTCAATGTTACAAACCTTCCAGGGGATAGCATTAAAATTTTCTTTCATTAATCTGATTATTTTATCAAACACAATGACCACCGAAGATTCTTTATCTCTGTAAATTCTATTGTTTCGTTCTTTCCATAGACCCCAAGAAACATGAGGGAAGGAAAAATCCCACAGTTTTTGAAGTGTAGAATTGTGAGTAGGGGCTTTCCATTGTATGAAGAAGTCTTCAAATAATTGTTATTCTAACACCTCTTATACAATTTCTCTATTTGTCTTCAATATTTATTAACAAAGAAGATAGCTCGAATCTTGTATCAATATGTTTCATAATATTCTTTTTTTCCTAATTTGTTTGAAGTTCTCTGGAAAAAACTGCCTAGGTCTATTTATGTAAGGGGTGAAGCTTGCTAATTACGTGGGATGGTAGTGTCTTATATCAATATGTTTCATTATATTCTTTCTTCCTCATCTGTTTCAACTTCCCCACAACAAACTGTTCTTCCTGATTTATTTTTTTCAGTTCCCCATAACAAATTGTTCATTATCGTAGTTTACCTCTTCTATTCTCCATATTTTAAAGTTCTATTTGATGTGGGTTTTAGAACATCTATCATTTTCCTATGATTCTTAAGTGTTTTCCTAATATCTCTTTTCACTTTTTGTCTCATACCAATATGTTGCATGATATTATTTTTTTCTCAACTGTTTGAACTTCCCCATTACAAACTATTCTTCATGATATTCTTTTTTCTAGTTACCTATACCAAACTGTTCATTTTCATAGTTTTCATGTTCTATTTTGTATATTTTTAAGTTCTATTTAATGTGGGTTTTCCAACATCTATCATTTTCTTGTGATTGTTAAGGGTTTTTCTAATAGGTCTTTTCCAATTTCCCTTGACCAAAAATGTTTAGATATGGACATCTATATATGTGAAATTACTTATAAAGACTATTCAAAGTGAAGAACCCAGTTCAAGTCAAATGCATGTATAGATTTGAGTTTGCAGCATATTCCTGCTTACCTAAAATTCTATCACTATCTAGACAAGGTGTAACAACAAATTCTATGTAAGAGTTGGCTTTTTAATTCAAAATTTAAGCTACATAATTTTTCACTAAATATTATAGACAAAATAGGGAAATTGTAAAACAACTATTAGAAAAATACTTAAGAATCATAAGTAAATCATGGATGATTGAAAACCCACACTAAACATGTTCATACAAGGTAAGCAGTCTATGTAAGAGTTGGATTGTCAATTCAAAATTCCAACTACATTCTTTGGCACCAAACCCACCTTAAATAGAACTTGTAAAGCCAATGAATAGCAATAACCTATACAAAATGCCTATAACGCAACAAACTTAATCGATAAAATTTGAGCTACATTTCCTAGCACTAAATATTCTAGACAAATAGAGAAATTGTAAAAGAGCTATTACATGAAAAATCCTATTCACGGTTGGGCTGACGAAAATCCTTTTGGAAACTTCAAACAAATAAATTGAACATATAAAAGAGATATTAGAAAGAATAACACTTAACACCCACCAAACTAATTTATCTCCAACATGTTTCTACTTTAATACTAATGCTTTGCACACACACACACACACACACATATATATATATGCAACCACTCCTATGTTAATCTGCAATTGGTTCTATGTTGATGGTTGTAACAGTAAATATGCATAGAGATAACTAAAAAAATAGACATAGGGCAATAAAATTACTAACCCTAACCATATTTTTTAACGAAAGAAACAAGATTTAACTACAATTTCTCCTATGGTAACAGTGATAAGGCCAAAGATGCATAGAGATAACTACAAACAATAAATGAGAGACGAAAAAATTACAAATCGTAACCATATTTTTTGACGAAAGAAATAAGATTTAACAACAATTTCTCCATCCATACAAAACCATAATGCCAAACACCCATGTAAAATGACTTACAGATTTTAAACAACAACAATTTTAGCATAAACAATAAATAAATCATTTATGAAAAATACCCATGTAAAAGGATTTACAGATTGTGGAGAACAACAGTTTTAAAACCCTCAAATCTGCTATAAAACAAAGTCGAAGAAGTCAATTTTTACAATAGTCTCCTATCAAACCAACACCACAATGGCTCTTTTGACAATGCAACTTAATCAATATATTTTCTTTCACATTTTACACTATACTTTCCCACACTACAACACCCATGTAAAATGACTTGTAGATTTCTAAGAACAACAGTTTTAACATAAACAATAAATAAATCATTAATGCAAAACACCCATGTAAAATGACTTACAGATTGTAGAGAACAATAGTTTTAAAACCCTATAATTTGCTATGAAACCGAAAATGGAGCTGAAGGTGAAATTTTTTACAATAGCCTGCTATGAAACCAACAACACAATGGTTGTCTCAACAATACAACTTAATCAAAGTATACTTTCCCACACTACAACATTCAGTTTTGTATTTACTTCGTCTGCTCACATTTATTTCATCTGTCTCCATCATACAACGACAAAATGAATTACCATTCCCACAAGAAAATACTTACCATTCAACTTTCGTATATTGAGGACACCAACTCCACCTCCACCTCCGCCAACCCACAAAATTACCAAGCTCCACAGTGCCACTAAAAATCTTGGTCAAGTCGCTGTCGGCCGAGACATCTTCGGCGCCAGCAAATCCAATTCATGGCAGAACTGAGAAAATCTCGATAGAAACCTCAAACAAAATAGTCTATCGACTAATTAAAGGTTTTACAAAAGGAGCAATTGTGAACTTGCGTTCATTGCATATCCTACAAAAAATAGGATTGATTACATTAATATAGATTGTTTCCAAAACAAAAACAAGAACGAGGTTGAAATGGATATGACCCAACAAACAAACATTTCCTTATAGAGAAAATTCCAATCATTATTCTAGTTCATTGCCGATTTCATGACAAATACAAAAAATCTTCTTAAAAGTCACTCCTATCATCACTCGAAGTTGGATATATCGAACTTTAAATTTATCCTTGGTCTCATTCCAAAATCCAAACAAATAAGCCAAGGGCTGCACAGCTGCCATGATAAACTATTAGAAAAATGCCTAATTCTAATGCTATAAATCATAGGAGTCATTCAAATGACAATATCGACTTCCTTAACACAACAATCAGTCCATATTATTCTGGTTGGTTGATCATATGATCATGGCTTTCAAGGTTGTGGGGTGGATTGCTATATGCTTTTGTGTGGCTCTCCTATCTGACTTTCAAAATGTGTCTGTTAATGGTGAAACCTTCACCATGAGCAGTCCGTATAATCCTCATGCTCGTAAGTACAGCCTTGATGGGCTCTACTGTAGTACATATGACTCTATTCAGAGCCTGTAGTGATGCAGTCAATACTATTGGACTGCATATTGTGACCAAGCCGGCCAACCCATGGGACCTTCCCTCTACGACACCTGCATCCAAGTGAACTCCTCCACCTCTATTTTTTTATAATAGCTCTTCATAGGCTGCAACAATGTATTATGTATTATGTTATTACTTGTTATTAATTAATTTTGAATTGTGGCAGGTGACAAATTCGACGGGTCAAAAAGTTACCGTACGAATTATGGACGAGTGCCAAAACAGAGGATTGGTTTTAGAAACTGATGCTTTTAAGGCCATTGATGGAAATGGACAAGGAAAATCTAATGGCTACATGCTTACAACCTACCAGTTAGTCTACTGTTAGAACAAAGTTATAGAGTTATTATTGCTTTCATATTTAATTATGTTTACTTCCTCAATTCAGCAGTTCCCTGGAACTACTTCTTCATTATCGCTCCGTTGCTTTGATAAGAATGCTTATTTATTGTCATAAAATTTTCCAGCATAATGACCTATGCATGTTTCACTGTTGTTTATTATTTTAATATGTTTTAGTCCTAGAAAATAATCCAGCGTTCTTTACAGAGATGGAAATGAATGAGGGAAACAAATGCTTTAGACTATGTTTATCATGCCTTTTATATCGAAAATATTGTGTCTAATACTATCTCTTTTGAGGATTATGTCAATATTTTTGAAATTAATATTCAATTATTATTAATAATTAAAATACTTTTTATTAACATTTTGAACGTATTTACATTTCTTTATATAAAATTTAAAATTATTTGTATTTTTTATAATTTATTTATTTAAATTTTAAATTCTTAATATTTTTAAAGAGATTTATATTATTATAATAAAAAATATTAATAAAATAATTAATATTAATAGAAAGATATTTATACATATACTTAATTGATCAAGCACTACATTATTTTGGAATCACTTATTTTGTGTAATATTTCAATGATAAACTTATAAATTTAATTATGTTTACCAACTATTCAATAAAAAAAATAGTTAATTATTTCAATTCAATCATTCTAATATTGCATTCATTATATACATGCAAGTTTGTGGAAAACTATAACGAAAAAATCCACCTCAAAATTACAATATAAGGTATGTTATTTTGTTGTCCACATGTTATAGAAATGGTATTATATCTTCACTCCTTAATAGATACAAATTATATTTGTAGATAATTATTATCCAACTCAATTATAATACAAATTGAGAATTAATTTCATGTAGTATGCTTCAATAATCATCAAATCATATATAATAAATTGCTATACATTGTTTATTCAACCTTCTTTATAATATTTCATATTATTGGAAAAGTCAAGACTATCTACATTTTCATGGTAATAAAAGTAAAAATTATAATCATACTATTTATGCTATCTGTGTAAGGAAGAGGTGGAAATTGCAAAGAACTTATTTTTTCATTGTCTGTTTGTGGCTGCAATTTGGGGTAGATTTCTGGCTCTCTGGAACTTTTCATCGGTTTTTCCTTATTCTATTGAAGAATTTTTCATCTAGTTGGAATTCTCCTTCTCTGAATCCTTCTATTCAAATAATTTGGGCTTTTACATTCCCTTATGTAGCTTGAGGAGTGTGGAAGGAATGAAATAACAAAATCCTTAGGGAAAATGAAACATAGGAGAATATTGTGTATGAGAAAACCTTCAGATTAATTGTGGAAAACTTCAATATCATTTCCCATCAAGAGAATAATAGGGAAGTTGTGGTCTGTTCGTACTATGACCTCAAGATGACTAAGGATTGGAATATCGAAAATGATGTCTCTAAGGCCTCAAAACCTGTTGAAAAGGATCGGGAAGGAATGTGTTGGAGTCATCCACCTAGAGGTAGGTTAAAAGCAAACTTTGATGGGGCGGCTAAGGGAAACCCAAGTTTGGCTTGAAGTGGGGGAGTAATAAGGGATTATAATGGTAAGTTTGTTGCGGTGGTGGCCATCTCCTTAGGTACGCAATCTAACCATGTGGCCAAAGCCATAGGGTTTCTTCAGGTCATTGACCTTGCTATTAGGATGAAAGTTAAAAATATTTGGTTAAAGGGTGATTCGAAAAACATTATTGATTGCATTTTAGGAAAATCCCCTCCCTCATGGTCCATAAAATATTGGATCGAAGATGTTAAGGCTCTTTTATCTAGGTTTGATAAAGTTAGAGTTACTCATGCCTTTAGGGAAGCCAACAGTGTCACCGACTTTTTTGCTAATGAGGGAGCTAAACAAAAAGGGTTTAATACACGGCAGAACCTCAGTGAGTTGGGAGTTGATGTTAGAGCCTTGATCGAGTATGATAGCATCCATGGGAAAGTTGCCACTTTTTGCGATGATGAAGGAGAATAAGGCCAAGTATAGAGCCATCAATAGATTTGTTGGGGTCACAATTATTAACTCTCCTGGATGTAAGAACTGACACATATTTTGGGTGCTTTGGTTCGGCTTCTGCATTTTGATTTAGGGTATTAGCTCTACTAGCAAGGCAAGTAAGGTGAATGAGATAATGAGGGAAGAAGGAAAAGAGTTGAGTGGACCATATATGAAATGCATAAGCAAAACCCAAAGGCATGGAGGAAAATAGAGCATGGTGGGCTTCTCCCATTCATTGAGAAGCTTCATAGCCTAGACCCAAAAGCCGATGTGTATTTTGCTAAATATTGGAGGAATAGAGAAATTGTTCTCTTTGGCAGGAAGGTCAGTGTGGATGAGAATATCATTGGGGAGGTCACTGGTCTTTCGACGAAAGGGATGAAGTTCTTCTGTGACAAATTTTTTTTGATGAGGTTGTCATTAAGTTTCCCAAAAAAGATAAGGAAAAGGACAAGTTGATCAAAATTTCTAGCAGCTATCTTGATGTTGATTCTATCAAGCTGTTATGGAGGAAAGTTCTCAGAATTATAATGGAATACATCATGCTAGATGACAGATTTACTAGAGTCTACGACTGCCATTTTTCCCTCCTCAATCATTTTCACCATAAGGTTAGGGTTTCTTTCCCTCACTATTTTTGTTGCTCCTTGAGTAATAGTATGGAATATCATAAAAAGAGTCCTAGGAAATACCCTGTCTTGCATACCGACCTCATTTGACTTATTTATGAACATTTTAAACACATGTTAGCTTTGTCTAATCATGTCTCGGCTTCGGCCTCTGAAGATTATGATACTAATGTTAGCATGTACGAGGAAAAAGACAACCAGGATTGTGATTGGAAAGAGGAAGACCCTCCTTACCCTAATAAATCGGGTAAGAAAACCCCGCTAAGAAAGCTTGTGGCTAAAAAAGTGGGCCCTGTGAAAATCCTCGTCGGCTCTGCATAGAAAGATCCAAAGAAGGAAACCCCCATTAACAAGCTAGTCTCCTATTCCGAGAACTCGCTGGAGGATAAAAGTGAAGTCCCCAAAGCCAGTGAGGAGTCCTACACTTCTTACCCTCCCACAGACAGAGAAAATAGACCTAGATTCCCTAGTAATCTTAACCCTAAAGACCACTATTTTAAGCCCAATCGAGAGTATCCTAATGACATCTTTGTTCTTACTAGAAATGGGGCCATGGATTATTTCAAGATTATGAGATGGATTTTTCATGAGATAAAGGACTTTAGCTTAAAAAACTAGGCTTTCACCAATAAATTGGAAGAATTGAAAGCTATTGGCACTACCCATAATACTGCTGAGGTTGTGTGCACTAAGGAGAATATTAGGTCGATGGTCAAGAGCCTTCAATGAAACATTAAGATCACATACAGGATGAAGAAGGATTATGAGGATAAGATGAAGGTTCTGGAGGGAGAAATGAGCAAAATCAGGGACACTATGAAAACAAACATAGAGTAGAACCACAAAATTGCTAAACACAATGCCACTATCATGACCACTATGGTTGAGAGAACATAAAATATCCAAAGGGGTTCGCTTGTGGTGGATCTAGATGCGGATAAGGGAAAAAGTAGGACTAACAATGTTAGCATCTCGAAGCGGACGAGAGCTCACCTGAAGAGAAAGGTTGATTCGACACCTCAAGAGATTCAAGCTCTGAAAAATGGAACCTAGGATATGAGCAATCTTGAAGCTAAGGTTGCTGATACTTTAAAATCTTTAAGTTAGCTTAGGGTGTTTCTGTACTAGTTTTTTGACTGGCCAATGTTGACTTTTGGCTGTAGGTTGCGGTCTTCTCTTGGTTTTTTCTATTGAGGAGCCTTTTTGTTTTTTGTGGACTATAATGCTGTATCTTTCTTTTTCCTATAAACTTCTTGGTTTCAGGTCCCTGTAAAACCCATTTTTTCCTTTATCAAAAACAAACCCGCCAGGGGCCAAAGAAAGCAAAGAATTAATTCACACCCAAGAAGCACCTCGTATCTTCTGAAACCCAATCCTCTAGGGTAAGGGAAAAGTCACTAGGAAGGTTTCCCAAATCATCTGCATACCAAGATCTCATCCTCTTAATAGCCCATCTAGCCAGACCATCAGCCACCTTATTCCATTCCCAAGGAATATGGAAAAAAATAATAGACTCCAAACAAGAGCACATGGAAATAATCTATTTGAATACCACAGTTAGCTGCCAGTTCACATCCTCCAAATGACATCTATGTAACATACCAATAACAACCCGAGAATCATACTCACACATAATTTTCAGCCACCCAAGGCCAGTTGCATGCTCAACTGCCATAAGAATAGAAAGAGCCTCCATGAGGTTATTAGAGTGCACACCTCTATAAATAGAAAAGAAAAACACCACCACTCCCAAGATATTTCTACCAATACCGCCAATTCCAGTGTGCCTTGGATTACCCCTAGAAGACCCATCTGTATTAATTTTTAACACACCTCGAGTAGGAGGGAACCAAAACCCAACATGAGAAACCCTCTCACACCCATGAGCACGATGAACACTACTCAAATTTCTCTTGTACTTATCAACAAGGCCCAAATCATTAACCACTCCTAGATCCACAGGATCAACCAACATAGACAAATCACACTTTGCTACTAGAGTCTCCTGTAGAGCTCCAAGAATCCTCATCCAAAGTTGTCCAATAAGCAATTTCTTATATCTAAGAAAATCCTCTTGTTACGCTCCAACCAAATATGCTAGACAATCAAACTAGGACCTATGATCCAAGCAATACTTAGAAAGGAGATATTATCCAGCAAGAACCTTTTTCTCCTCCAAAAATCATCCAAAGAAGAAATATGACAACATGGCAGGTTCTAGAGATTCCACCAAAGATGCCAAATAGATTTCGCAAAAGAGAACTGAAAGAAGAGATGTGGGAGGCATTATTCATGCTTAACACACATAATACACATGGAAGGCTCTAGAATACTTGTTTCCAAAGATTCTCCCAAGTAAGACACTTACCTTGAACCACCAACCAAGAGAAAAAATTACACTTAGGCCAAGAAAACTTATTCCAAACATGCTTCCACCAAGAGACCTCAAAGCTCCCAAATACCTACCTATCCAAGACCTGATAACCATAAGTAACTAAAATTTTTCCTTTTGGATAAGAACCCCAAGCCAACACATCCTAGGAAGAGAATTGCAAACACGGTCTAATAAGATCCTAGAAAGCTCTTGAAGATCCTCCACAACACCACTAGGAGACCACTCTAAAGGATCCTTCCACCCAAACATAGTAATCTAACCCAAGGATTGATGTGATTTAAAATCAACCACATGACACCAACCCGCATCCATGAAAAATTGGCACAAGTCTTGCAGGTGAGAATTTGAGAAGAAAAAATGGGTGGTGAAAGATATATTTTTGGGACCTACTTTCTTTCTAACACTTCTAGGATTTTTCACCTAAAAGGAGAAAGACGGGTCCAAAAATGACTTATGTTTACATTCAAATATTAATGTGATATGGATGGAAAAGGATGAAAAGTGCCTAGATGCAATTTTAAATGCAAGAAACTAATAGGATTAATTGGGTAATGAACAAAAACTAAAGGAAAACAATTTGTTTGAAACACATTGTGTAATAGAAAATCACCTAAAACAGAATGGAAAACTACAACAGAAATGAATCAGAATGAAAGTGTGCACTTGAGATATTGATGAGGATTGGAAATGACTTCTAGAATGTTGTTGATGCTAAAATTTAGGCTTGGAGGGACTCATTTGCCACCCATGGCAAATGGGTCCCACCTAGGACTTGAAAATAATTATCGGGAATTATCTTGCATTTAATGTTGTTTGTTAGGCTTAGATTCAAAAATACACTTAATTAAGGCTCATAAGGGCATAAAGGGGTCAAATAAAGCATGAGAAAGGGATAAATAGTGAAGATGTGCCTAGGAAAGCATGAAGTCTTGTTACAAGACTTTACAACACTTCAAAATAGGACTTGATTAGGGATGAAAAGGTGATATTTAGATGAATTATAATAGATAGAGTTTAGAAGAATGTACGAATTCCTTACCACACTTCACAACACCTCCACAAGACATCGTTATTTGAATTTTATTTAGTTTTCAAGGGTCCAAGACCTATTGTGGACACATAAAATGCCTCACAACACTAGATTAAGGCCTTATTAAGTCCAATTAATCATGATTTAATCCCATGTCAAGCAAAGGGAACCTTTTTCTATGGCATAGGTGGATACCCATCCCAAGAAACATGCTAGAAAAGAGCATCACTACCATCATTATAAATCCAAAACAACCCCTGTTTCATAAGCTTCACACCCCTCTTAAGCATACCCAAAATCATAGAACCCTTCCCCTCCAGACTAAATATAGCAATCTCAACACTCTGCGCCACACCCAAATACTAGAAAGTGAGGATTTTAGCCCACAACAAATGTTGTTGTGAACACCAACGCCAATAAAAATTAGTTGCCAAGGCCCGCCCATTCAGATAATTTTGACGAAGACCAAGGCCACCTTTCTGCTTCAGCCTGCAAATAGAATCCCACTTCACCAAACTCCACTTTCTATGAAGCAGAGTACTAGACCATAGGAACTGATGAGACAACCTCTCAAAATCCTTGATAAATTTGGAGGTAGTTAAGAGAACAAAGCATCTGTACAGAGGGAGAGCCAAAACCACTAATTTTAGAAGAGTCATTCTATTAGTTGAAGAAATCCATCTGCACGTCCAATGACTGACCAAACTCAAAAAATTAACAAAAATCTCTTACCAAAACCTTTTGGGAAGTGAAAAAATAGCAAGAGGGATCCTAAGATAAACAAAAGGGAGTGAACCAATCTAAAAATGGAGAATGCTAACTATTCTCCTTTGAATATCCTTAGGAGTATGAATGAAGTAAATGAAGAACTTCCCCTGATTAATACATTGGCTAAAGCTACCAAATAGGAGTCCAACACACTACACCATCTAATAGCCTCCTCAACCCTCACCCTTCCCATCAAAGTAGTATCATCCACAAACTAAAGATGAGATTGAGGGGGGATATCATTTCCCTAGCTCCAACCCTGAATGAAGCCATTTGCAACCAAAAAATGAATAAAACTCCCCAATCCTTCTGCAAGAAAGATGAAAAAGTAAAGAGATAAAGGATCCACTTGTCTAAGTCCTCTAGAGGCACCAAAAAACTTTGTAGGCATACCATTAAATAGCACCAAAAAGGAGGAAGAAGTAACAACTCTTAACCCATTCAATCCAACCACCAGCAAAGCCAAATAGTTCAAGAATCTTAAATAAAAAGTTCCATTTAACCTGATCATACACTTTCGCCATATCCAACTTGATAAACATAGATTTTTCCTTAGAAGACTCATAGAATGAATGGTCTCTGTAGAAATAATGAAATCATCCATAATCGTTCTACCAGTAAGAAAACCCCCTACTCCTCTGAGATTAATCCTCCTAGCCAAGGTTTCATACTTTCAGCAATCAACTTTGTAATGATCTTATAAACAACATTGCATAGCACAATTGGGTGGAAAACATCCAGAGAATTATCCCCCTCCTTCTTTAGAATGAGAGATAAAAAAGTTGCATTTAGAGAATTCAACATTTTCTTGCTCATAAGGGATTCTTGAACAACCTCCAAGAGATCCAACTTAATCACTTCCCAAAATTCCTAAAAAATTTAGCTGGGAGTCCATCAGGCCCAAGGGCTTTACCTTTCTTCATCTGAAACAAAAAACTCTCAAGCTCCAACAAGGTAATAGGAGAAAGCAAAGATTCATTCATTTCATTAGAATCCAACTACGAGATACAGTCTAGGATCTTAGCTTCATCCCCCATCGTAGGAGGCGAATCCTCATAAAATAAAGCAAAAAATTATTGAACACATTCAGTAGAAATAGAAGTAGAGGAGGTAAAAATCTCCTTGTCTGATGTCAAGAGAAAAGGAATAACATTACCTTGTCTCCGAGCCTTAACATAATTGTGAAAGAAATAAAAATTTTGATCACCAACGTGAAGCCATTCAATACAGGACTACTGCTTCCAAAAATTTCTTCCCTTAACTCCCATTCCTCAACCTCCTTAACAATGACAACTTCAAGCAAACCATGCTCCTTAGAAAGGCCATGGTCTCCAATCTTCCTGGTGATTAGGTCCAAGCTATCTTGGGCATTCTGTTTAGCATGAAACATATTACCAAATTGTTGTCGATTCTATCATTTCAACTTGTATTTAACATACTGAAGCCTCTTGGAGAAAGAATACATAGCAATGCCATAAGCAGGTTTCCCAAGGCACCACTAGCTAGGAAGCAGATCATGAAGAGACTCATCCCTGAGCCACATAAGTTGGAACTTGAAAGACTGCCTAACACTCCATTAGGGTGACACAACCATTAACTTAATTGACCTATGATCTGAGCCCTACCCATCCAAAATCTCAGAGCTAGCCATCCACTTGTCCCCCACCCAAAAACTGGACACCAAAAATCTATCTAGCATTTTAGAAATAGTTGCATCCCCACTTCTCTTATTACTCCAAGTAAAGACACCATTAATTGGCTTAATTTCAACCAACCACCACCGAGCCACATTATCCTACAAAATCCCTAAGGAAGGCTCCGAGCGAGCACTACCTCCACTCTTCTCCTCCAGAGAAATGACAACATTGAAATTTGCAGCCAAGATCAAAGGCAAATAAGGGTCCAGAGACCTCACATAACTAACATGCTCCCACAACCGGACTTTAAACCTTGAAAATCAATCAGAGCATAAATATAAGATAAAAGAACCCGCTCCCCAAAATCAAGATGAGAAGCAACATAATAAATCAAGCCTCAACAGGAGAGCCACCAAATTGGACTGACTTTCAAGGGATCCCATAAACAGGACACGCTACTAGAGTTACCAAAAGCTGGACCACATATTGACATTGCCCACGACCCCGAATCTTTGAAGCCACACACAACATATTATCAACCGATAACTTAGTATCCTGAAGGAAGACCACATCAGGAGAGTGAATACGAGTCAAATCTTGAATAGCCTTTTATCGAGGAATGCTATTCATACCCCTCACATTCCAAGATAGCACAATCATCACTAAGGTTGGGAGAAGTGAGCATCTAAATTCTTCACCGAACCTACCTCAACCAAAGTCTCACCAGCCAACTTCACCTTTTCTTGATCCTTCTTATGACCAACCTTAGAAGGCTTGTCTGGAGCCCCCTTCTTGAGAGGCTTTTGCTACAAACCTAGGGCAGAGGAAGGAGACTTATTTTTCCTTAAATCATAACTGCCTCGTATCTCTAGAGTAACTCCACCAGCACTAGAGGATCCCCTAGAATCAACATTCACCCCACCATCTTCACCCAAAACTAGAGCCAGGGGAGGTAAACCTGAAACCATCTGAGGACCCTAAACACCAACCTGATCCATCCTAGAAACCTCTGAAGGACTGCACCTCAGGCAACTCCTTAGTATAAGAGCCAACCTCCAGCTGCATGTCTGCTGGAAGCCTCTCCTCCTAAACTAACTCATCCAAAGCCTCAAATCTATTGAAGTTTTTGCCTTCTTGTCTATCCATAAAGATCTATTTTGACCTCACCCACGATTGCGAGACTTAACTGGAACAAAACCATGTTTATCCACTATCACCCCCTGCATAGGAGTTTTACCCTTCTCCACTCTTGGATTAGATTGAGAATTCACATTACTTTCCCCCAAGCACCAGAAGCATGAGGACACCTTCGCTGAAGATTACCATACTTGTGACATAGCTGACACCTGAAAGGTAATGTCTCATAATCCAACGGTTGAGTCCAGGAGCTAGAACCAACAGTCAAATTAATTGAATCTAGCAAAGGCTGAATCAAATCAATCTCAACACATACTCAATGATAAGAGAAGATCCTCTCCTAAGGTTTTTTGAGAAGATCCAATAGGCTTCCTGAGTAGCAGAGAGCAATCGATTGCAGAATATCTCTTCTCCAACAGTTAAGCGACAACCTTGGAACACACACCCAAACTGGAACCCTAGAGGGAAACTCCTCTGTCGAGTTCAAGCCTAGATGCCATGGTTTTATGAATAGACTAACTTCATTATAAAAATAAAGCCCACCTTCAAACACCTTATTCTAATAAGAGATACACCAAAAGAAAATTATTTGTAGCCAACAAAACCTCAAAGTCTCCCTCTAGATTCCATGTCTTCTAGATCTAGGTATCTAGAAAAGGAAGAGAAACCCTCATCCCCATAAACTTGTAGATCAAAACATACAAGTACTATAATATTCTAAATCATCTGCCACCTCCTCCTTTTGAATTACCAACACCAGGAAAACATGGGCCCTCTCCAAACACCCATTTGTCTTCTACAATTTCAAACCACTAGATCTAACAAAGCTCACACCAGGGGAAGATGGATTGGGAACCCTATCCCCATTCTCCATCATCCCAACAACCCCCATCAAATTTTTCGAAGGTACATTCGAAATCCATGGACTCCACACACAAAAATGAAACCTAAAACACCCCCACAAAACCTAAGGCTGGCTCAAGATGCAAGACAGGATGGCATGCATAGGCCCACGAGAGGAAAGATAACCTCCAACGCACCACACACACTTGCACAAGCCACACCAAGCCCACGAAGTGGTACCCCAAACCCACTATAGGGAGACACAAAGACCACAAAATTAGAAAAAAACATGCCTTGAGAGCATGAGAAACCTTCAAGCAAATAATGGGTCAAATGGCACCCACCCACGAACTACTTACGCATAGCCACCAAGCACTAATAAAAGCTCCAACGAGGAATAAACTGATGAACAAGATGAAACCAGGAAGGTGTGAAACAAAAACCCTTCCACCTGTTGTGCCACCACGCGAGAACAAAAAAAAAATGAAGATACAAAACTGAGCAAGAAAGGGAAACCAGGCCCCCCACGGCCCCTGAGCGCACTCCAAACCCCTGCGAACAAGACTACAAAGAAACAAGCTAGGGCTCGCACGCCCAAGATTGCGCACAGACCACTCGACGCCATCCCATCCCCTCCATTCAACTATTACCATTATCATTTTTGGTATCTATCTTCAATAGTATAATAAATTAGAAATTTTATTTAGCATAAATATTTTTAAGCCCAAATGAATTGTAGCCTTTATGATTCAATTTTGTGTTAGAATTTTTATTTGATATTTTTGACCTCTTTTACAATACTTAATAGCAATGTGATTATGTGACATATTGATGTTATTTATTATATAATATTATGAATATATTAATTTATTTGTTCTTATAAATCTACAAAACTTTGGATTATTATTACTATTATAATATTTTTTATAATCATATAGTTTTGGGTTCTATTGTTATATTTGATTTTTATTGATAAGATATTAATTTATTTCAATATTTAATTATGTTATAAATTAAAATTAGGCATAGAAGCATATATACCTATATGGAAGGAAAATGTTATAAATTAGAGTGAGATATTTTGGATGTCCATGATAAGATATTAGGAGAATATTTTGAATTATTTACATAGTCCCTTTATCAATGATGAAATTAGGTGAGAAGGTGGCTTTTGACCAAGGATAAAATAAATATTGGGCATCAATAATAATAAGTTTCCTCCTTGTAATGGAAGATTACTTGTAAGAAAATATTACTACTATTGAGGATTTATATATAGATTTTTTTATGTAACCAACCAAGTAATCATGTGTTTCATCCAAAATTTGATATTTCAAATGATAAAACTATTTTGGTATAACTATGTTAAAAACATTCTCCAATATGGATGGGTAGAAATAAGTATATGTTTTCTAAGACATGTATTATTTCTTTACGTACTAAAAAATTACGATTATATGGTGGAAATCAATTGGAAAACATAAAATAACTTTGTATGCAAAATTATTGAATAAGTGCAATGCATAGAAGGTGGGAATTGAGTGAACAAATGACATTAATGTTAATGAATTTTTTTGGAATGGAAATTAAAGGTGGGACATGGCAGTAAAATATAATAATCACAAATATGGGAATGGCATGGATGAAAAAATTTGAATGATAATGAATTTAATGATGAATTTTAACCTCTAGGAATGTATCCTCAAAATAGGATGAAGAATATATTGTATTTAACTTCTTTCTTAAGTAGGTGGATTTTTTAAAAGTATTTGTAAATATTTTTTCTTTATCGGGTTTAAACATTCTTTTACTAGAGTTATGAACCGGTGAGGTCACAAATTGGGGACCTCATCCCCAACATAAACACTCAACAAATACACCCAAAAAGGGTTTGAAACTTGATGGCAACAACAACACAACAACAACTTAACCATCACACCATACCACTGTTGATGTATTTGTAAATAATTTAATCAAATTTTACTACAAATCTATAAAACATATGATCTATTTTACTTTGTATATATGTGAGTTCTTTAATATGTTAACATAAATATTACATCGTTAGATTATGCTATGCAAAGATTCAATTATAGTTACTATGCAGTTACAAAATTACAATTATTCCTCAACTGTAATCCTTCATGTACAAATCTCCTCCTGCATTTCAATAATATCAATCAACTATTCACCTTCATTTGGTATTAGAGTGACACATATTTTGTGCTTGTTAAATGGTGAAAATAAGAGCTTATGGTGTTTGAGGGAGACCAACGTGATAGACTATCATGGCAGTCAAAATGAAGTGAATTAATGGAAGATAATCGGAGACAGTTACAGAAAAGAAAATGTGTAGATTGGTGTAAGAGCATTGACGCACGCTTGGGGTGATGGGTAGTTACTAGCAAGAATTTTTGAGAGGCCGAGGGAAGACTAGTCTTTCTTATTTATGCTTTTCGACTGACATCTTTCTATATTATTTTCATTCGTGTAATTTGAATTCCCGGTGTGGTCAACACTAAGAAATTTTGCTTTACCAGACAAACGTGAGCAGTTCTATGGGTTCATGGTCTATGTTTTTGGCAATATGTAGGTACATAGTTTATTTTTATTTTTTAATCTTTTGATTATTTCATGACAAGAAAGGATATATTGAGTCATTATGCTTGAAGACATCTTTAGAGGCATTATTAATGGTTGATAAGAGAATTTTTTTTCATCATAATCTTTCCATTGTACGAAATTGTAAAATGTGTTTCATTGTAGTGGAGAAAGCCCCCAACTGTATTGCATCTCGCACAATGTTGGAAATAGGTAATTTCTACTATATTCTAGAATCTTCTTATGATGAATATTTTATTTGTGTTGTAAGGTCGGCCAACTATAATAATTTTCTAGATGTTTCTATTAAGTAGTTTCTAAATTCATCCCTATATTTCTAAGTCCTCTATATAAGAGGCAGATGTAAACAATTTTTGTACAAGCAATTGAGGAAGCAATGGAATGAGGTACAACAGCACAATTGCGAATTAAATTTTTGTGTGTTTTCTTTTAGTGTTTCATATTTTGTATATGAGTTTAAATGTCTTGTGGATGTGAGATCCACCACTATCAGAGTGGTATCAGAGCAGAGAGATCCTGGAGCTATTACAAATGAGTTGAAAGGAGATTATAATTTGGCTGTTGATGGAAGATTATGGCAGAAGTATAATTGCTAAAGGAAATCGCAGTTGTTAAAAGAGGCCTGCCAATGTTTTTATAAGGAAAATGCATTGATCGCAGCAGTTAATAAAGACTGGTTTTTGTCTAAAGAAAAATAGGAGATCACTATTCAAGTAGCCAGATTGTTGTGAAGTTGAGGTTCAGGTTGAAGATTTAAGAATCGTCATCTAGTAGCATAAAAAAGCATTGAAGAAGTTGCAGCCTGTGAATATATGAAGTTATCAGTCAGCTTGGAAGAGCATTTAGAGAACCCAGATCACAGAAAGAGGAGTTACCAGTCAAAAGGTGGAAATTGCATCATTAGCTTGGAGGTCACCAGATCGGTTGAAGAGATATCTAAAAAAAAAGGTGGGTCGTTGTTTGCAAGATAACATGTATTTGTTTGCTGAAATCACTGCTCTGTTTGTTCACAAAACAAAGAAGATTAAGTTAGATTTGTAGATTTATAGTTTTGAAGATGCTAGAATTGTTGCTTGAAAAGATCGTTGTGAAAAGATCATAGATCAGAGGAGAATAAAAATTATTATGAAATCACTGCTCTGTTTAATTACAAGCTGAGTTTATAAGAAGTCACAGCTGATTTGGAGATGATCGTTGTGAGTCTATTATGAAAAGATCATAGATCTCTGCTTGAAGAGATGCTGATTTGGAGATGATCGTTGAGTCTATAAGAAGTCACAAGGCCGCAGCCACTGCAGAAATTGATGAAATTATAAACCAGGTTAAGAGACGGAAAAGAGCTGATTGCAGTTATTGGTTTTGTAAAGAATTTTCCATCAGACAAGATCATATGGAAACCACAGTTTTTGAAGAGCAGATGTAAAATGCAGAGGTGCCACTGATTTGTTTGAAAAGCCACAACCGCAGCTGAGGATTGTTGGATTAGCTGCAGATTTGAAGGAAGCCCCCAAAAAATATTCCAGATAGTTGGTAGTGAGGATCTGTTAGCATAACCTGAAGCAATGAATAGAGGTAAAGATTTATTTTGTCAAAGGTAATTTTTACTGAACTCAAAGTTTGTAGCAGTCGTTGATAAGGATAACTGAGATCATTTTAAAATAAGAGATCATTGCTTACTGTTAGAGGCCGCAGCTAAATCAGTAATCGAGGGTTTACAGAATTCAAAGGATGTCTGATTGAAAATGCCACATCACAGCGATCAAGGAGTGGAAATAAAAGTGACATAGGTGCAGAAAAGATAGAAAGATACAGCTGTAACTGTTGAAGGAAATTGTGGAAGAGTGAAGGCAGGCGAAGATTGCAAAATTGAGGTAAGTTTATTTGTTTGATTCAATGGGAAACGCTGATAGAGTGAAGAAAGAGAAAACAAAAGATTTAGAAGAAGAATTAATAAAGGTGAAGAAAGAAAATACAAGTTTAAAATGTGAAAAAGATTTTTTAGAAAAGGAAATGGAAAAATTAAGGAAAGAGATGGGTGCAGAAAAATGTAATCTTTTAAATGAAATTTGTGATTATACAGAGGCAATTGAAGAGCTAGAGAATAAGTTAATTTTTTTGGAACAAATACATAATTTGCAGGTCAAAAATCATCCAAACCTAAAGAGAAAAATAATGAGCTTGAAGAAAAGCTAAAATTGTTTGAGGAGATCAAGGAAAAGAATGAGGAATTAGAACAAAGAATAAAGTTGGTTGATGATTTAGAAGAAATTGTGAAGAAATTAGAAGAAGAGAATAGTTTATACACAAATGAAATATCAAGATTGAATGAAGAGAATGAATGTTTGAAGACAAAGAAATCCACATGTGATGTTTCATGTAGTACAGAGGATTTGAATTTGTCAATTGAGAAATGTGTTTTTGCTGAAGAAGTTTGTGATAAAAAATGCCAAAATGATAATGTTGTTAGCTGTAATGGCAATGAAATGAATGTTGATTTAAAGATCATGGAAAGAATGGGATACAAAGGTAAAGGTTTAGCAAGGAATGATCAAGGGATGAGAGAGCCAATTAAGCCAATAATGAGGCCAAAGCATGAAGGACTTGGATATGTGACATGTAAAGGAAATAATATAGGTATAACCAAATTTGTTAAAGAAAAGGAATGTGTGCAATGTTGTCATTATAACAGGAAAGGACATACGAAGGATAGATGTTGGGACTTACATCCTTGTAGTATTTGTGGTTTGAAGAGTCATTCTGAAAAGACATGTTGGAACAAAGAGTGCAAGAAGGATTCTATTGCAGGTTGTATGAAAATGGATTGTGGATGGGTTTACAGATTGAGTTGGAAGAAAATTACAGGTATGATCAAGAACTTGTTTAAGTATAAAAGTTCGCAAGTGAAAGTTGATGGCATTCAGGAAAGGTTTTCAAAATGCATAATTGATAATAAGTTTGAAGATGATAGTAATCATGGAAAGACAAGACATCAAAGAAGGTGGAAAGTTACAGATAGTGAGTTTGACTTTGAAGTTTGAAAGATTGCTGTAGTAGTGGGATGAGAGTTGCAAAGAGTTGAGGAAAGAGATCTATAGATCATAGAGATGGTTTGAAGTTTGAAGACTTGGACAAGGACAAAGGCATAGTCAAGGCATAAAGATCATCAAGATGGAAAAGAAAAGGATTCGAGAAAGTCTGAAGACTTGGTTGCAACCATAAGGAAAAGAAGAGAAAGAAGACAACTGTCAATGGTAAAAGAGATTGGGGAATGCCGCAACATTCATGGTCAAAATTAAGGAAGGAAAACCTTGACACTAGACTTTTCTAGAATAATCTATGTGATGTAGTATTGTAATTATTGATGTAATTAGTTGATAGTAGAAATTAGGGGGGAGTGTTGGAAATAGATAATTTCTACTATATTCTAGAATCTTCTTATGATGAATATTTTATTTCTGTTGTAAGGTTGGCCGACTATAATAATTTTCTAGATGTTTTTATTAAGTAGTTTCTAAATTCATCCCTATATTTCTAAGTCCTCTATATAAGAGGCAAATGTAAACAATTTTTGTACAAGCAATTGAGGAAGCAATGGAATGAGGTACAACAGCACAATTGTGAATTAAATTTTTGTGCATTTTTTTTAGTGTTTCATATTTTGTATATGAGTTTAAATGTCTTGTGGATGTGAGATCCACCACTATCACACAATGCCTACTCTTGCAAGTATAAAGATAAAAACAAATACTCTATTGACACAAAAATAACTTGGTTGTTCGGTTGCATTTAGAAACCATGGAAAAATTACAATTGTTCCGTGAAGAAATAATCCTTATTAAGGGAAACAAGAGGGAGGATATAATCTATATTTCTTTAGAAGATGAGACTAGAATGAACAAGGTTGTGCATTCAAATGTGAGGATTTGTGTGAGAGATGTGGTTTATGTTCATCAATGTTATGATGTTAAAGTATGGTGAGTGCATTCATGTTATTTCTTTTGATGATATCATCAATATTTTCACTAGGAAGTTTTTGATGCATATTTAAAGGAGAAATTTTCTTTGTAGGAAGTGAAATGCATATCATGAAGTTCTAAACAACCTATCTTGTTATTGTTCATGTTTGAGAGAGTGAATTTAATATGAGGTTTTAACTACTTTTCGAGAAGCTAGATCCAGAGAGGGGGTTTCTCTTTCGCTATATGAGTTGGAAAACTTCTAAGTGGTGTCCTTAAATACCACCTAAATAAACATAGTTATTGAGAAAGTACACATGAACAACTTTTCAAGTGAACATTCTATTAGATCATTCCCACATGTCGTAAATCAATTATCTACATTAGATTGAATCTATTTTATTTGTTATTAACTCCATAGCACCAAGATTGAACAATACAAATTACTAACATTGAATTTTTTTTGATGAATTCCTTAAACTAAGGATATTAGTTTCTAAATAATGACAATTGCATTCAACATGACTTCCCTAATATTTCTTTATCATCAATTCTACTACTAAACATCATTATCTATCAAATTAATTTTTATATATTTATTACAACTATCAATCCTATTTTTTTTAATTAAATAAAATAAATTATTTTCTTATTATATTTATTTAATTAATTAATTGCGCCACAATATGCTTGGTCACAATATGCAATCCAATAGTATTCACTGCACCAATGCAGGGTCTGATTAGAGTCATATGTACCGTAGTAGAGCCCATCAAGGCTATACATATGAGTATGAGGATCATACAGATTGCTCGTGGTGAAGGTTTCACCATTAACATATACATTTTGATAGTCAAATAGGAGAGCCACACAAAAACATTTAGAAATCCACCTCACAACCTTGAAAGCCATGATCATATGATCAACCAACCAAAATAATATGGACCAATTGTTGGGTTGGTGTGGGCCTACGCTGGTGTTATCGGGGGTTTTTCTTGTTGAGAGTAGTTGTCTTTCTTCATCCCTTGTTCAAGGTTTTTCCCCCATGTTCCTTGTTGGTATTTGATGGTGTTTGGGGGTTGGTGCCTTGGCTGGACCCTTCTGTGGGTATGGATTTGGTGTTGTATCAACTTTTTTCTATGTTGAAGGTGTTGAGGGTTGGGTGGTTTCCAAAGATAATTTTGAAGACTTAGATATTGTTGTTGTTGTTGCTTGCTAAGGTCCTCCTTCTCAATGCAATATCTTCCTTCTCTCTAAATACTAGGTCTTCTTTTAAGGTGAAGGCCTCTCCTTTGGAGGTGGAGTCCTCTCCCTATTGGGTTGAGGTGTATTCTACGGATGAAGGTCTCTTCTGACTTTTCCCATTGAGGGGGATCCCATTTCTATTGAGGTGGAATGTTGGTGTGCTGGGTGTTGTGGTTGTGGTGGGTTGGACAAGCTTGGTCTTGTCTTCTATAGAGGTGGAGTGAGCAATTGGCTTTTATAGAACATGCTTGGAGCCTCAAGCTCTAGAGATGGTCTCTCCTATAGAGGTGGAGAGGGTATGTTGTTCGGCAAGATTTTGTCTACTTTTGGGGCTCTGCTTCTGCAGACTTATAACTTAGTTTTTTCTGCCAGTGGTATGGAAAGACTAATCTTTCTGAGTGACTAGTATGTTATTTCCTGGTTGTTCTAGGCTTTTCTCTTAGGTTTAAGGTCCCTTCCAAAATCTGGTTGTATTGGGTTGTTGGTCCTATCAAAACCAATGGGTTCAAGATCAATGTAGTATCTTGGTTATGTATTGGATAGCTTATTTCGGCTGCTGGTTTGTCTTTGTTTCGTTTTTGGGCTTTATTGTTTTCTCTTTAGGTAGCTTGTCCACCCTTGTTTGGGTTTCGGGTCCATTCAAAACCTGTTTCTCCTCTACTAAAAAACATGAATAAATTTATATTTTTATCCTTACCAATTGATACTTTTAGTTGTGCAAATAGAATATATTAAATTTTATAGAAAAGGAGCAACTGTGAACTTATGTCCATTGCATACCCTACACAAATTAGGATTGATTACATTAATATAAATTATTTCCAAAACAAACAAACAAAAAAGAACGAGGTTGAAATGGATATGACCCAACAAACAAATATTTGCTTATAGAGAAAATTCCAATCATTATTCTAGTTCATTGCCGATTTCATGAAGAATAAAAAAAATCTTCTTAAAAGCCACTCCTAACATCACTCGGAGTTGGATATAACAAACTTTAAATTTATCCTTGGTCTCATTCCGCAATCCAAACAAATAAGCCAAGGGCTGCACGGCCACCATGATAAACTATTAGAAAAATGCCTAATTCTAACGCTATAAATCACAGGAGTCATTTGAATGACAATATCACCTTCCTTAAGACAACAATCGGTCCATATTATTCTGGTTGGTTGAGCATATGATCATGGCTTTCAAGGTTGTGAGGTGGATTGCTATATGCTTCTTTGTGGCTCTCCTGTCTGATTTTTAATGTATTAAATTATGGATTTTATAAAGTATCTCCATCATAATTTCTAAAATAACAAACCTACAAGAAAGTAACTAATTACTTATTAATAATAATAATAATAAAAGTTATAACTTATTATTCCAACAATCTCTCTAAAGGTTTACAATCCACACGCCAAAAGATATTGATTGAAACAAACAAATGCATACTCTTTAGAAGGCTTTTCTTTAAAAAATAAAAATTATAAACCAATAGAAAGGTGTAGTTATCAAGGTGAATTCTTGAGTTCATGTATTAACACTCCTTAAAGTCCCAAATCACAAAATTATTGGACAAAAATCCAATATCTTTGTATGCAAAATTATTAAATAAGTGCAATCAATAGAAGGACAGAATTGAGGGAACAAATGACATTAATGTTGAATTTTTTTGGAATGGAAATTAAAGCTCAGACATGATAGTAAAATATAATAATCACAAATATGGGAATGACATGGATGGAAAATTTTGAATGATAGTGAATTTAATGATGAATTTTAATCTCTAGGAATGTATCTTTTTGACTTGGAGCTATGAACCCATGAGGTCACAAATGGGGGACCTCATCCCAACAAAAACACTCAACAATACACCCCAAAAGGGTTTGAAACTTGATGGCAACAACTTAACCATCACACCATGCCACTATTGACATATTTGTAAATAACTAGCATATATATATATTATTTATTAATAATATATATAAAAATACGGAGAGATAACCTTCTCAAGGTGTCTATTGTACTTTTATTTGAGAAATTGATTATAACAATAAATGCTTTGAGAAGGATATCTCTTGATGTTTTTATATATATTAATATATATATATATATATATATATATATATATATATATATATATATATGCTAGTAGCATGCATAGCATGACATGGAAGACAAAATTATTGGGGTCAGGGTTAGGGTTAGAGATAGAATTAGGATTAGGTTTGGGTTAGAATTAGTGTTAAGATTAGGGTTAATGTTAGGGTTAGGGTTAAGATTACGGATTGGGTTATGATTAAAGATAGAATTAGGGGTAGGTTTACTATAATGGTTAGGGTTAGGGTTAGGATAATAATTAGGGTTTAAATTAGGGTTACAAAAATAATTTAGGTGAAGGTTAGGGTTAGGGTTTGTGTTAGGTTTAGGGTTAAGATTAGGTTTATGTTTAGGATTGGTGTTAGAGTTATAAATAGAGATAGAATTGGTTTTAGGGTTGAGGTTAGCATTAGGGTTAGGGTTAGGGTTAGGGTTGGGATCAACATTAGAATTAGGATTAGGCTTAGGCTTAGGCTTAAGATTAAGGTTTGGGTTATGATTAGAGATACAATTAGTGTTAGGTTTATTATTATGGTTCTAGTTAGGGTTAGGATAATAATTAGGGTTGAGGTTATGGTTAGGGTTAGGATAATACTTAGGGATGAGGTTAGGGTTAGAATTAGGGTTAGGGTTTCATTTAGGTTTAGGGTTAGGATTAGGTTTATTCTTAGGATTATGGTTGGGATTAGGGTTATGATTAGGGTTAGGTTTAGGATTAGCATTATAGTTAGGGTTAAGCTTAGGGTTATAGTTTGGGATAAAAATAGGGTTAGGTTTAGGATTAGTATTGCAATTAGGGTTAAGAGTATGGTAATGGGTAGGGTAAGGGTTAGGATTAACGTTAGGATTAGGGTTAGGGTTATAATTAAAGGTAGAATTGAATCATAACTATAATAACTATAATTCATATTAAATTATAATCCTAACCCAATTGAATAATAACCCTAACCCTAATTCAACCCTAATCATAATCCTATTTGTATTGCAAACTTAAAAATAATCCCTAGTTATATTGCAAAACCCTAACAAAGACCCTAATTTAATATTAACACTAACCATGACCCCAAGTTTTTTTCTAGAACCCTAACCCTATTTGAGTCATAGTTGATCCATAACCCTAATCATAATCATATTTATAACACCAACCCTCATTCTAATGGTAACCTTAATTCTACCTATAAGTTTAATTGAATCTTAATTCTAACCCTAACCCTAACCCTAAATTTAATTAAACCCTAAATATAACCCTTATTAAACCCTAATTAAAAATTAACCCTAACCTTAACACTAAGATAAATATTTATCTTACAACACTAATTGGACCCTAACGCCAAACTTAAATGAAGCATAGCCTTAACACTAATAATAATAGAATCCTAATCCTAATTAAAGCTTAATCCTAACCTACATGATATTTGATTCTAATCATAACTCTAACACTAATTGAACTCTAATCCTAACCCTATCTCTAATTAAACCCTAACCCTAATTGATTACTACTTGAACCCTAAACCTAATTAAATATTAAACCTAATCATAACCCTAATTTAAGACTACCCCTAATTTAATCCTTACTTGATCCTAATTTAACCCTAAGCCTAATTAAATATTAACGTTATTTGAACCCTAACCCTAATTATATCATAACCCTATATAACTCTAATTTAACCCTACTTACCTAAAACTAACAATAACCGTTACCCTAAATTAACACTAAGTCCAACCATAACCATAATTTAACCCTACAAAAGTCTTATTGAATCATAACCCTAATTGATCCCTAACCCAAATTCAATAGTAACTAAACCATAACCCTAAGTGAATAATAACCTTAATTGAACTCTAAGCATAACCTTAATTAAACCCTAACCATAATTAAAACTTAACCCTAAGCATAATTAAAACTTAATCCTAACATTAACCCTAACCCTAATTTAAGCCTTTCTCTAATTGAACCCTAACCCTAACCCTAATTCAAGCTTAATTTTTTTTGAATCCTAACCCTAAATAAATTGAAGCACTAGCCATAATCATAACCCTAATTGAACCGTAATTATAATTAAACCCTAACCCAAACCTAACCAAACTAATTAAAAACTTAATTGTAAATCTAATTCAACTCTAATCCTAACCCTATGTCTAATTAATCCATAACCCTAGTTGAATAATAATAATAATATATAAATTATTTTTAAATTATATGATAAAATTAACTATTCTATTTATAGTTAGGGTTGAGGTTAAAAATAGTGTTAGTTTTAGTTTTATAGTTACATTTAGTGTTAGGGTTAGAGTTAAAGTTAGACTAAGCTAGGTTAGGAGGGTTATGGTTTTTATTATAACTATTAGGTTTTGGATTAGGGTTATGGTTTCAATTAGAATTATTGTTAGTTTTTGGATTAGGGTTAGGGTTACAAAAATAACTAGCATATATATTATTAATAATATATATAAAAACATTGATAGATATCCTTCCTGAGGCATTTATTGAACTTTAATGTGACTTATTAGTAAAAAAATAGATGCCTCAAGAAGGATATCTTTCGGTCTTTTTATATAAATTATTAATATATGATAGTAGCTTCGCAACACAACATGGAAGACAAAATTACTAGGGTTAGGGTTAGGGTTAGGGTTAGGGTAAGCATTAGGGATAGGGTTAGGATTAGGATTGGAGTTAGACATAAAATTGGGATTAGGGTTGGGTTAGTATTAGTAAGAGTAGGGTTATGGTTAGAGGTAAAATTTTGATTAGGGTTGATTTAGTATTAGTAAGAGTAGGGTAAGGGTTAGGATTAGGTTTATCAGGGCTATGGTTGGGATTGGGGTTAAATATATAATTAAATTTAGGGAAGTATTATGATAATGTCTATGGTTAGGATTAGGGTTTAGGTTATGATTAAGGATAAAATTAAGGTTAGGGTTAGGGTTATAGTTTTGGTTAGGGTTACACTTAGGATTAGGGTTAACATTATGATTAGGGCTATATTATGATATATAATTAGGGTTAGGTTTATGGTTAGGATTATGTTGATAGTTAAGTTTAGGATAAGCATTAGGGCTATAGTTAGAATTAGGGTGATGGTTATTGCTAGAATTAGGGTTAGTGTGAAGGCTACAAAAATAATTAATGTTATTTTTAGAGATAAATTTAGGGTTAGTATTATGGTTAGGGTTAGTATTAGGGTGTTGGAATATGGTCACCACTCCCCTCAAGATTCGTGATAAGGGACTCACTGCCTTCTGTGTGATCCATGTCCCTATTGTTTGTATAAGGCATTGATAGATCAATCTTTTGATGCAATTTCAAACATGGGACAATAATTGGTATCTAAGCATTGGGTCACAGGTTCAAATCCCCTCTAGTAATGGTGAAGGGGAGATTTTTAGAAAATGGTTAGCGATCCCCTTGGGATTTGTGACAAGGGACTAATTGCCTCCCATGTGATCCTTGTCTCTACCATTTGTATCAAGTGTTGATAGATTAAATTTTCAAAGCAACAATAAATATGGACCAACATAGGGTTAGGATTATAATTAGAATTACTTTTATTTATAGAATTAGGGTTAGGGTTGGGGTTAAAAAAAGTGTCATATTTTTATGATTAAGTTTAGGGGTAGAGTAAGAGTGAGAATTATTGTTGAGATTGAATTATAACCCTAATATAACCTTAAACTTAAACCTAATTGAACCCTAACCTTATTCCTAATTGAACCATAACTCTAACTCCAACCCTAACCCTATCCTTGAACCCAAGCTTTATCCTAGAACCCTAACTTTAATTGAATGTTAACCCTAACCCAACCTTAGTTG
>VDFB02072274.1:63119135-63178504 GCA_007258455.2 Sequoia sempervirens
CATTGAATTGTATTTATTTGAAGTATTTTCAATTGAAAAGAAAAGAAAAATTTTGTTACAGTGTTTATTACTCGTATACATTCACTTATATGTTGTAAAATTATGGAATTTTTATTTCACGTATAGGATAGGTCATTACATGTGGTATCAAAGCTACCAGGTTTAACTCTGGAACCTATGAGCTCATTAACTTTTTCTTTCCAACATTATCTAATGTTGTGAAAAAATTATTGTGTCAAGATGGTGCATTTAAGATTGACAGCTCGAAAGTCTGTAATCGGAAATGAACATTACCTGAAAGCCAAGAAAGAAAAGGAAGCTATTGTTAGAACCATTGAAAGAACCAACTATGATAATGCAATCTGATTGAGTGATATGGAAACCTTTAGCCATGCACTTTCTCGAATCAGCATTGAGAAGAGAAAGATGAGAATGGAGGCAATGTATAATTACCTTCCAGCTGTCTCGCCTGAAGAGTCAGAATTGTTACCACTTTCCAGGGACATGCCGTCTAAAGAAAGTACAAACCTTGCACTTATCTTTAGGGATCCTAGGGTTCAACCACTAGCTGAGGTGATAGAAATTGTCTGAAGGTTATACACCAAGGACACCACCTATGAAGAAATGGTCTCATGAACAAATGTCTGCGAAAAATGTAGACAGAATTGTTGATGAACACCATATTGACATTGCTTTACGCAATTATGTGTCGAACAATAAATCTAAAGGATATTACCCTTTTTGGGATAGATATGATCAAATGAGAGATGAACAAAATGAAAGAGAACAACAATTGTCTCAATCAGTAAGATATACCCCCTTAAGTTATGAGTCTAAGAGCGAGTCAAAAGGATACTCTCCTCTTTATTACTTGAAAAGTCAATCTATGTAATCGATGGGATATTGATTCCTCTTAGTATGAATAAAACGATGTTTTTACCAAATATATCTATTGTGAAATTTGTGTTCATATGAATGTGCTATCTTTGTAAATAGATATTTTACATAGTAGATAAATGATAGTAAAATTAACATGAATAGAACGTTCGGGTTAAACAAATTATATAATTATGGTGAAGACATATGAAAGAACACGAAGCAATCCTAGAACTAGTCGTGATGGTGAACAAGAAGCAACTGGAATGGAAGCAAAGCTGGACCAAATTTTGGTGAGGTTATCCAATCTCGAAAAAGCGAAAGCTGTCAAGGTACCTATAGTTGGATACCTGTTACCAACAATGAAGGAAAAAGTTCATCACATGGAGAAGATGTTAATCATAACCATGAGAAAGAGAAATCACCTACACCATCCATAGAAAACAAGAAGAAAATAGTATCCACCGAATTATCTATAAATTTTAAGTGAACAGATTAAATGCACAGAAAAATAATTCAAAAACAGACAAGATAACACAGCAGATACCCTAGGAAAACCCTCCTCTTGAGGGAGAAAAACCCAGCAACAAAGATCTCTCTTATATTTAAAACAGTGACAACAAATCTCTTTACAATTAGGTCTAACACAAGACCAATATTCAGCACCTGTACAAGATGCAATAACAGATAACAAACTGGCACTTCAAATTCTGGCAATATAAGAGTTCACAACCTGCCCTTAGATCAATTCGCAATCTGATCTTGAAGTACTGGCAATAGTTCACACTTGACAGAGAATAGACCTACAGAAATTCGCACCTAGCAATATCCGTAAATGACTGAATACAGATCTACAAAAATCGCACCTAACAATATTCGCAACCTCTAATGGTTCACAATCTGCTATAAAGGAATTCGCACTTGCATGATACTTTGCACTGTATGATCTTCACACTGTATGATGTTCGCACTGTGTGATATATTCGCACTGCATATGTTCGCACTGTATAATATATTTGCACTGTATAATATATTCGCACTTGCATGAAGAGAACTTGATGATGCTTCGGTCTGTATAATCTCTCTCAAAGGAGTGAACTGACCTTCTATAAATACATGGCTATAAGAGATCGCATCTCTTTAAGAATAATGTCGGCCTCAAGACGGGATTGAACAAATATCAAGTCGGCCAAGATAAATTATATTTTTCCAAAGAAAGGTCGGCCCAGAACTAAAATGTTGTCAAGAGAGAATGAGGTCGGCCTCAAGACATTCGCGCCTTCCTCATTAAATGAAGTTAATACAAAAACAACGAATATAAATTAAATAGCCGGAAGGCTATCATTTAATTTATATTGCCTCCAATTTGACTGAGCTGGAAGGAACGCCTGAAGCTGTTACTAATCATTAACATTATCGAGGGATATGAAGAAGATAAACCCACCGAAATTTGATGGAAGTGTTGGAAGTGATGAAGCCAAGGTATGGCTGGTACAAATGGAGAAGTACTTCGAAATAAGAAATTATGATGAAGTAACTAAGGCAACTTGGGGTGCTTATCAGTTAGAGGGTAAAGCCTCCAACTAGTGGATGAATAAGAAGCTGGAATTGGATATAAGTTCATGGAAGTTAACTTAGAATGAGTTTGTTGAGTTATTCCGAAAGAGGTGGTTACCCCAGCTCTTCTATGATCAAAAGTTAAAAGACTTTGAAGAGTTAAAGCAAGGAAACATGACAGTACATGAGTACTGGGAGAAGTTTACTAGACTTCTTCGTTATGTCCCAATATATCATAAAGATGAACGCTTTCAGATCATAAAGTTCATTTTAGGACTTGATAGTAAAATTGGTTGTGAAGTGGACATGCATGGACCAACTACCATGGACTTGGGACATGGACCAACTACCATGGACTTGGGATATGAGAAGGCTGTAAAACAAGAACAGAAATTGAAGACAGATTCCATGTGGCAGGAAAGGAAGGAACACAAGAAAGATGAAGTTTCCAGTAAGACAGTTCCTAAGAAGGAGGAACCTGTTCAAAGTGTTGTCAAACTGAAAGGAAATAGATCTCGTTACAATGGAAGGGAACTCAAAAGAGATCGCAAGAAGAGTAATCCTAATACTGGCAACACTAACAGAGCAAATGAAAGTACAAGTTGTTATCATGGAATCTAGCAACGCTCGATTCACGGATAACCCCCCTACGAAACTTGTTCGTTTCCTAGGTTCATGAAGTTCAAGCACGCAAAACGAGGTGATTTTCAAGCCACCTCAAAATGCGTTCCTAAGTCTCGAATAGTCAATTCGAGCATTCCCCCATGTTCGCCTCGCGAAGACCTTCGAAACGAGATCCTTCGCGAAGTTTCAATGTCCGTACTTAGTGAATTACGAAAAATGCAGTGGCACTGAAAAAGTGCGCTCCTGCCCTGAAGCCAAAATTGGCTAAGTACAAAAAGTGCAAGGGCGCTAAAATTTAGCGCCCCTACATGAAGAGAAATTTCTAAAAAATGCAATAGCGCTAAATTTTAGCGCCATTACACTTTTCTTCGCCACATAGACTTTTTCTTGGCCCTGGCACGTTTCTTCATGAATTTCGCGTTTTTCGTCAATCGTGCCACTTTTCGTGCCTAAATTTATTGCTCGACTTGAGTTAGGTTTTTAATTTTCCTTTTCACTTAAAGGTGTTTTAATTCGCCATTTTCATTATTATGATCTTTGTTCTTTTCTCTCTTCTTGTTGGGCGAAGTGCTTTTCAAACTACAAACACGTTTTTTCTGAGAATTTCGCCATTCTTCTTCAGCACTCTTCGCGTTTCATCTTGGTAAGTCGTCGTCTTTGCTTTACCTCCTTCTTTCTTTTCTGTCTATGTTCTATGGTTTACATATGCGTTTTTATCTTTCTTTTGTTTTACCCTACGCGTTTGTTTCCTCTCCATTCGCGTTTTTGCTTCCAAGCGTTGTTGTTTCTTCTTTCTCTCTTCGCGTGTTCCTCTTCATTCGCATATCCCCCTCGCATGTTCTACCCATTTTTAGTCTTCACAACGTAATGAATGGCGAGCTTTTATTTCTCACACTCTCCTTCTCGCCTTTCTTTCTAACGTTTTTGTGTTGATAACCACGTTATTCTTGTCGCCTTCTTCATTCGTTTTGATGCGAACTTTGAAATCTCAAAGAGGGTTTCTTTGTGAAAGTTTCTTTAGCTTTTGAATGCGTATATAATGATGATGAATTGCAACCCTATCCAAAGGCAAACAAAATTGTCTTCAAAGTTTTCATGTTACAAACAAATACATTTGCCAAGCACGAGCGCCATTTCCTTACATCCTTACATCTGTTTTTCACTTAAAATGTGCTCAAATGCTGAAGCGCTGAATTTTAGCGCTATGACATGCTGAACATGTCAAAAAAATTCTAACTCTGAGAAATGTAAGGGCGCTAAAATTTAGCGCCCTTGCATCAAAAGTGATTTTCCTGAAATGTAAGGGTGCTGAATTTTGGCGCCCTTACACTTTTTCCAGTTTTCTACACTCCTTTCCAGATGAGCTTCATTTTTTACCAGTACACTCCGGAACCTTGTTCTTCCGCTTTTGTGCATTGTTTTGCGTGCCTTGTCATCCGCTCCACGCTTTCCCATCATCGTTGCTCGTTTCACGCTTCCCAATGCTGCTTTTTCTGCTAACGCCTATTGATTCACCATCCTTGCAGTTTCTCTCCAGATCTCGTCAAGTGATCCCGAAGGTGATGTCCTTTGATCTTGGTTCTTCCAAATAAAAAGTTCATGCAGGAGACCAGGAAGAAGTATGAAGACTCCGCGCCCAAGCAAAGAAACATGAAGAAGCTTCCTGTTCTCCAGTGTTAGACATTTCCGGTGCATCCCTTTATGCATCTTGTAAATATTTCCTGACATTTTTATTATGTCTTTTTGTAAATTGTAATTACACCAAGCTCAAAGATGTAATCTTTTGAAAACAAATTACACTTTGACTTTGGTCAAAGTTAGGTGGGATCTCCTAAAATTGCTCACCTAACTTTCCTTAATTTTCTCAATTAGTTTCCTAATTTTGCTCATCCCTCTTTCTATATAATGTGAGGGATTTCTATTGTAAATTCATCCTTTAGTGTTTTGCAACGAAGTGCTGCCCCTTTTTGAAACAAATTTGTGAAACTTTGCGTTCATGCTTTGTGAATGAAATTCGATTAATAAAGAAGAGGATTGCAAGCCAAACTTTGCGTTGGATTCGATACTTTTGTGAGTTGATCTTATTTGGTGGTGATTAACTTGAGAATCTGAAGGACTCTGAGTAGTTTATGTAAACTTTGTGTTACATTTATTATTTAGATTTGCATTCGTATTTCTGTTTATCATTCGGTTGGATGATCTACAAGACTTTGTGCTTGTAATCGTTCATGCTCTTGCATATTTTGGTTGAATGATCTACAAGACTTTGTGCTTGTAATTATTCATACTCTTGGATACTTTTGTTGAAGGATCTACAAGACTTTGTGCTTGTAATCATTCGTGCTCTTTGATACTTTTGTTGGATGAGAATTCACTAAGCGACTTTGTGCCGAGCTTTCCCTTTTTAATTTATTTGTTTATTGTTAATTACTTCTGGTATCTCTACGCTTCGCTTTGACGAGATAGAGATATTGGCATTACTGCTAGTTGTTCGTTTCAGGTTATCAAGAATTCGGAACTTCCAACAAGTGAAGCATTGTAAACATCTTCTCTGAAAAAAGAGAGAAGGATGAATGTAACACACCCCCCCCCACTCCGTGAATTTCGTGTACATTTTGTAATTACTTGTTTGATTTACTATCGCTTCTGTTAGCAGTAAGAAGGGCGCCTCCCCTTTCCGAGAGGAGAGATTTACATCTCACATAGCTGTGGCTGAAGTCCAAGTTGTGTAATCTATCGAAAAGCTGATTACATAATTTTCACCCAACACAAGTAAATCTGGAGAAGTTGTTGGGAAAAGAGGACCAAGGTCGGGATGTTTTATTTGCAAAGGAGACCATTATTTATTTTGTGAAAGTTATTAATGATAGCTCGTTGCATTAAAGTGTAGGTTGCCATGGCAATGTTTCCAATGTGATCTAGAATGCACTTAATCATTGTTTGAGATGAATCAGTTTATGAAAGTCTAATGTCCCCATTTTCGTGAGCATCAGAGTTTGAAGGATTAGCCTATCAGTTGACCCTCGTAGGCTAGTGTAGTGGATTAGAGGGTTCAATTTGGGAGTTATGGAGCTCTTCAGGTGGCAATTGTCAGTGTTCATCTCTCCAGATCCTTCTCATGTTCTAAGTCATTGATATTCAAAGGTCTCTGGTTCAGTTTTGAGGGACTTACTATTTATAGTAAGTTAGTGGATGTTAGGGAGGGACCCTTACTATTTTTAGTAAGGCAGTTGGATGCACAGTGGATACAACGATTAACTCCTAGGTTCAAACAGAATTGAGAAGTAAAGCTAATTTGTGGAGTTATGTTATTTAATTATTAATAAAGTGATTACTTTATTAATAATTAATTATAAAGTGCAATTATAAGGCTTTAAATTCACTTTATGTCTGATGGGGCCATGACCCTCAAAAGGTCACTTAAAGTACATTAAATAATAATATTTAATGAGCACCCATTTATTGAAGCATTTATTAAAGTGAAAGACAAATATTAAATATCATTTTAAATGTTTTAAAAGAGACTTCTGGAAGGGGATCGACCTATTTGGAGAAGTATATGCCATCAAAAAGAAATGAAGGTATCATTGGATCATTTTACATATTGGATTTGTGCTTTTGGAGAGCTTGGCTCTTGAGGATGGAAACCTAGGGTTTTTGAAATTCTAGATCATTGGGAACGAAAACTCTTAGTGATTGGCATAACTGAGGTTGTGAAAGATCTTCCAAAGGGTTGCCCTGTGGATTGGCTTCATTCAGAAGTCAATATCGAGCTTATTTGTGAAGCTGTTGAAAAGGGTTTGAAGGCATTTTCAGATTGTGCTTCATCAGATTTACATGAGATTCGGAATAAGGGTTTCATCATCTTTTCAAGATCAAAAGATTGTTTCCGGGTATGCATTTGGCTATAAGAATCTTTGAAGAATAAATGAATAAAAATATATGCTTGCAGTATTTGTAATTGTTTTACATTTTCCAGATTATTTTTTTATTTTCAGCATTTTATGCATTTGTCATTTATGCATTATTATATCAAAAAACACAAAAAAATTACAAACCCTCATCACTCAATATCAGTCATTAGAGGTTAGAGATAGCAGATCTCTTACAAAAAGTTGTCAAGTGAATCAAGTTTGTTGCATTTTTGTCATTGTTGGTGATGGATCATTGTTTCACTTGTGTCAAGTTGTGCTAAGTGTTGGTTGCTCTGCATCAAATTGGTATCAGAGCCCAAAGATCTGGGTAAGGAAGTTTTGGGAGTTTGTGTATTGTCTTTTTGTAGGTTGACTAGGTAGTGAGGAAAAGGAGAGGAAACCTAGGTGAGGAATCACGAAGACAAGGAGAAGCAAAGTGAAAGGGACTTGCTTGAGAAAGAAAAATGGAGATGTTGAGAAGATTTGTTCATAGAGACTTGCAGAGTAAGGAGGCACCAAGAGAGAAAAAAGGAAAAAAAGAGATAAAGAAAAAGGATGGGAAGGTGAAGCAAATTGATATTGAGCAAGAGAGCAGATTTGAGGCAAGTCTTGGAAGAAATGAACAAAAGAATGGAAGAAATTGTTGATGTTTATTGAGCAACAGCGGTATTATTCTTCCAATCAATCTCCTTGAAGAACAATAAATTAAATGTAGCTCATGCTATTTAATTTATAGTGATCTCTAAAGACACAACTCTTATATTAAATGTGTTTAATTATCAAAGAGGTTCGATTAAGAAGAGGCGCGATTTTCTAGAAGGGAGCCGACCTCTTTCAAGAGGCGCGATTATTTGCTCAAGGCCGACATGCTTTCATTGAAGGGTCACGTCCCTTCTCTTCATCTTGTATATAACCACCTTCATTGTATCTCACTTCTCATCGATTTCATTGTTCCATTTCATCTTAAGTGCAAGTTTTATTCAAGGCAGATTGAAGACATATAAGTTCGGCATTATTTGTGATTGAGTTACATCAGCATATTGCTCCATAGTAATTTTGTGTTGCATCACTCTTTGGTACATGTTCTAGGCCCTTCATATCGGCCTTTGTTGTAAAGGAGACTTCATTGTTGATTCAATATATAAGTGATATATTGTTGTTGGGTTTTTCTCCCTCAAGAGGAGGGTTTTCCCAGGGTATATGTTGTGTTATTGTGTCTGATTTGAATTAACTTTTTGTACATTAAATCTGATCTTAAAACTAACAGAAATGAACAAAAGAATAAATCTTGAGATGCAGCAATTACTGGAGAAAGCAAATGGATGGCATTTACCAATAAGAAAGAGGATAAAGTGGCCTATCAAGAAGATCATTCAAAGGAGAAGAAGGCAAAAGAGGACAACAGCAAGAATGGATGAGTTGCAAGATATGTTGAAAGGAAGGGTGTTAGAAGCATCTGAAGAGACAAGCAAATCTTGTGCTTTTGAAACTAAGTCTTTGTGTGAGTATGTGTTTACAAGTGCAACAGATAAAAATGAAGATGGACAAGGGTATGAAGAAAAAGAAGTGAATGTTGATTGTTATGCACAATATGGTGAAAAAAATGAGGTGATGGTTGCACTTTCTGATTTTATGGATGATGTATATGCTGACATATTTTGTCCAAATGATGAAGATGAAGACATAGACGGTGGTACTGAGGCATATAAATGAGAACTCGAATTTTGGTACCTTGAAGTTGAGAAGATGCTCAGTAAAAGATGGTACAAGAAGAAGAAAAAGGATCCAGGGAAAGTCGTAGACTTGAGAGAAAACCTACACTCAAGTGGACTTGAGTTTTTCTTACCCTTGGGAGTATGGTGCAAGAGCACCCTTAATGCAATTTTAAGCTATATTGTGAAACTTTGGTTTTTGCTTTGTTTTGGCTTTATTGATGTAAATAAGGTCATTTGAGACCATCCCAAGTGGTTTAAGACCATTTTGGTCATTTGGTGAAATTTAGGCAAATATTGTAAAAATTGTAAAAGTTGTCATGCAACTTGTCAAAAAGTGTCATTAAGGTGTTTTGTCAACAAACTAATCAAAAGGTGGTTGCAAATAGTTGGTTTTGGTTGGAAATGTATAAGGACACCCTCCAAAACTCGAATTGGGGGGTTGGATACATTGTTTTTTAAGTTTGGTGAATGGAAACCTCAATTTTGTGTGCATTTTTTTATTCTTACATTGTTTTCAGGCTGAAGTTGTGCATTGTACGGCCTGGTATGGCCTCATATCAAGGAGTATGATATATGGATGGAAAGATATTTGTTTCTAGTTTACAATTAATTTTTTCTCATTGAATTTCATTGAGTTGTGTGGGAGTTATGATCATTTTGGTGAGGCTGCCATATTCTAACAATATTGTGCAGAAATTGCAGTCTGAAAAACATGATGGTATGGATTGTACAATCCATATTTTGATCTGAAACCAATTGGATTTTGTTGTTGTGTGAATCTACTTTCATTTGCTTCAAGTCTCATCAAATTTCATTAAGATTTGAATAAGTTATGACCATTTTTGTGAGGGCGGGTCCGAACCCTACCTAGGGTTTGTAGTTTTGGGAAAAATGCAATAACTTTCTTTTCCACCGTTGGATCTTCATAAAAATTGGAGGAAAAGACAGTAATTATGTTAGCTTCAATTTCACTGAAGCGATTGGCTTCATTATTTGTTTTGTGAAAGTTAGTAATGACAGTTCATTGCATTAAACTGTAGGCTGCCATGGCAATGTTTCCAATGTGATCTAGAATGCACTTAATCATTGTTTGAGATGAATCAGTTTATGAAAGTTGTCAAGTGAATCAAGTTTGTTGCATTTTTGTCATTGTTGGTGATGGATCATTGTTTCACTTGTGTCAAGTTGTGCTAAGTGTCGGTTGCTCTGCATCACCATCAAAGGTTCCTCATTGGATAATAACTTGAAAAAAAGATTAAATTCAAACAAGGAGATAAAACAAAGACCTTATGGAGCTCCTTTGACACAAGGAATAGGTTCTGGTGAGACCTATTATAGACACCATGGACATTTCAAAAAATGCTTGAACCTTTTATCAGGAGACAATGTCATTTGGGACTCTACCCATTTCATGGACTTTCTAAAAGAAAATTTGAAGAGGAAAATATTCTTGTTAGTTTTGATGTTGTTTCAACTAAGTAAAAGGTCAATATAGTTAGATCTTGCACCAATAGAGATGGTTCTTTTGCTGGAATTCTGAGGTCTACCTTCTTCATATTTAAGGGCATCTTGTACAAGAAGTTTGAAGGTGTAACAATGGGCTCTTGGCTCTCTTCATGTGACATTTTGGAGAGAAGACTCTTAATTCCATTCTAAAGCCGAAGTGTTGGAAGAGATTCATGGATGCTACTAACCTGAGTTCACAGCATCTCATAGAGAAATTGGAGTTCCATGCACACATAAACAACATTTCTGACAGCATTAAATTGGAATATGATCAACATATTTAAGTCACTCATGGAGAGACATTATAATCAAAATTAATATAAGACTATTAATTAAGGATAGAAAATTGAATATTTTAATTAGTCAGTTGCAACTAATTATTTTTGGGTTGTAATAGCTAATTTCATTTATTGTCTCCTCATATAATATGACAGAAATAGAAGAGTTGGAGATTATCCTCATATAAATAGCCCACCCCAAATAGCTCGCCCTTTAAGTTGTATCCTACTGAAGTCCCAAATGAATAAGGAAAATAATTTAATAGAACTAATAGATTTTTCTCTTCACTTCTCAGAATTTTATTTTCTCCTATACTATTGAATCTCTTTATCTAAGAGAAGGAATTGATTGACCCCTTTGGCTAAAAACCAAAGCAAGAACTGGATGCATAGTTCCCCATCCTGCAAGAATAGTGTGTACTTTGAGATTGCAATGCCTACTAGTCCTCTCAAATACATCATGTAATTTTGGATTGCTACTAACCTCTCCATATATCTTGTATCTGATTCTCCTACCATATATTGATGAGTGAAACTTGTTGTTGGAGGCCACTCATTGTCTGGCTTGTTGTCAATTTTCTAATGGGGTGGGCAAAGCTTTTACCCCAAAATATGAATTATAGAATAGAAACTAAGTTCCCAGTACAGGTTTGGGTTCAATATTTGGGTATGCCAATACAGAAAAAAATTTCCCCGGTACAGGTATGGCTGTATATATATATTTAAAAATATACACTCATGAGTCAGTGACTATAGCGACTATAAAAAATTTTAAATATATAATATATTTGATAGTTGATACTAAATATAAGTTAAATAACAAAAATCAAAATACATTTCAATTCATTCAATGCTATATCATATATGATATATCTATATGTCAAGTCATTACAAAACTTGAAAATAGTAAATACACTCAAAAAAATGTATCTTCCTTTCTATTGAAAGCATCTAGATCTAAGTCATCACTTGGTTCAACTTCATTTGAACCACAAGCAACTGCAATGCCACTCCCACTAGCTACGGGAACATCATGTGTAGGAGCCTTATCATCATCTATACTGACTTTGGCAATCTCTAAAACAAATATATCCAAGTTGGCACACTCAAGGGCTATATCTCGATTCTTCATCACCCTTTCCTTGTAATCAACTTTCTTATGTGATAGAAGGTGCAAGTTGGAATGGACGTAGACCAAATCTTCTACTTTTTTTGCAACCAACTCGTTGCACTTAATTGAGTGGATAAAGGAGTAGGTGCTCCAATTCCACTCAGTAGAAGAACTCTCAACCTATTGAAATTGGAGAGAAATTCAATACAACTTAAAAATGTAAAAGAGTGGTAAGAATGTTAAAAATTAAAAATCAAAAATGCTTGCAAGTGATAGAATTTTGATTGCAAGAGGTTGGAGGAACATATAACTTTGCCCATGGAGGTACCACCATGTATGAGTGTTTGTCTTGTATTTTTCTCAAAGAGCACAAATACTATGATCTCATCCCATGATGAACCTACCAAATTCAATCCTATCCTTATCCACCACTTTGGAATCTAAGAAGATTCTTCAAAATGCTTTCTTGTACCCATTAGCAACTTCATTGTCTCTATCTGGTGTCCTTCTCCTAGGTAAAGAAGGTACTTTTGTTTTGTAATATAATATAGTTCAAATATAATGCATATGCAAGGAGATACAATGGTGTAGTCATCATGTTCCAATGGTCAAGAATGATTTTTTCACCCTTCAGAAAAATATTTATTTGGGTTCATTCTCCTTATGTCCTATTATGGAATTTATTTTTTGTATTATGAAGTCCATGTCATCTTAGATCTGTCCCAAACACTGCTAAGTTGTATCAGCAAACCTGATCATACTCATGATGGGCTCAATGAAACTCAAGAAATAGTCCAAATGAGCCCAACAATCATCTACAATCAATGATTTAACCTTTTGAGCCCTTTGTAAATTTATTTGCCTTCACACTCTCCTCGTTGGTGCTAAAGGCCATGCCCCTCAACACCTCTAACACCTTCCCAAGTTGTCTCAAAATGATTGTGTAATGTGAAATGAGACTCAACAGCCTAGTGTAGTGTAATAAATATGTGAATAACAAATTAAAATTTAAGTAAATATGTCACAAATTAAATTTAGAATAAATATTGAAATTCATAAATTTAGCTTCAACAAAACCAGATTGGAGAACATCTTGAAGATGCCTTGTGACATATAATGGTTTGTCACAAACATCTAAATCTCCTCACCCTCAGTGTATATTTTTTCACCCACTCTACCTAAGTTCCAATCTTTTGCATCACCAAGTTGAGGGAGTGGATGGTACATGGTGTACAAAAATGTGCTCATACCTTTCCTCAACCAAAGCACCTACTACCCTGCATTTTTTTATTTGTCTATTATGCCTTGGAAAATGTTCTCAACATCCACCATCTCTATGGGCTTAATGACGACTTTGGAAATCAAGTTTGTATCCTTCACTTGCCTCTCACAATCAATCACCTGAAAAAATATTTCCCTTTTAGGGGACACTACAATGACATTTTAAAAGTCAACTTTTACAATTTTTCCATCCATCAAAAACAATCGACACTCTTATTTCAACCCATGAATCCTAATTGGTTTTACTGATATCCCTACAAAAAAATTTCCTTTTGTCAATAAGGTGGTGCGCTCCTTCTCATACCCAAGACTTTTGTAACCAAAGTGTGTTTGATTAATTGCCATAACCACCATTTGCCACCAATACAGCGATTTCACCAAGTTGAAAGGAAGGCTATTGGCATAAATGCAATGTGCAATGTGTTCATCTACGTTGTCCCCTCACCTCATTCTAAAATGTCTTCTCCAATAGGGCCTCTTTTCTAGGAAGAAATAGAGGAATCTTCTTCTTGGGTAGACGGGGACTCCAAGAAAGGATGTGCAACAACCACTATTGAAGGAGACCCTATAGATGGTTTCTTTGATTTTTTCCTCACTAAAGGATGAGATTTTAATTTTGCTCTTTCATTCATAGTGTTAACTTCTTGTTCTCTAATATGTCATAATTTGTTCCTTTGGCAACCCCTTTTGATTTGTCCCTTGACAAACTCTAATTCCTAGGCTAATCATAGCACAAAGGTGAGCTCAATCCACAATGACTACAACACCAAAGACAAACCCCATCTCCTAGAAGTTGTTCGATCACCATAACATATTTCCATTGATGTTGCTTGATTGTATTTAAGTGTCTACCTATCTCTAGGGCCAGTGAACTTGAACTAGTGGCCATTTGGAATAGATTGCTGTTATAAGAAAAAATTGAAAATGTAACCCTTACAATATATACAAATATAATAAAAACAAAAATCAATTAAAACAATTAATAATATATTTAAAATTCTTTTAAAAAAATCTTAAGCTTTTTTATTTTTGGAGAAAACTTGACAAAAATCTTCAAAAACTTGTAAGAATCTCACAAAATACTTTTGATCAACAAATTTCCATTGTTTAACCTAGCTCCTTCCAATAGCTCCTAGCAAATGTCTTTGGCACCTCTACAATCCTTCACCTTTCAAAAAACCTAGCTAGCTTCACAAATACAAAATGGCAAAGGGGGATGATATAGGTTGTATTTGTGATTTGTGATTTCAAAATAAATGATATTGGTCACTTTTAGGGTTGTGATATTGGTCAAAATAAATGTTTTTTTTGGTTGAAAAATGTAGCTTGGACTTTGGGCATAGCTAGGAGTGCCCAAGCATGTCACAGGATGGCCAGAGTACATCCATGTGCACTAGTCTTTAGGCAAGGCTGGGAGCGGCTAGTCACAACATGACATGGCTAAGGTAGGTCTTTGTTGCACCAAGTAACCTACCCTTTCTATCCTCACTTTCACTCTCACTCCCACTCTTATATGAGGTCCAACTCTTGTTGTTTCTAGTAACATAAAATAGAAACTAGGGGAGAGAATCGAGAAATTTTCTAATAACTATCAACTAAAATAAACCTTCTAGAAGATGATCTAAAATGCCTAATCTATAAATAGTCCTAAAAATAGATTTCTTAGAATATGATTATGTCCTAAAATATAGTGGCAAGTAAAAATAGCCAATCTAATGCTTGGCTCTTGGCAATGATTCTAACAAATCCCTTCTATTCTAACCAGTCTTGACGATACAAATCTGATTCCTTTCTTGGAAACTTGTGCAATCCATGGTTCTATACATAACTGCTATCAATGATATAGACAATTGTGATGATCCTTGGACAATGTTGATAGAGCTTGAGGGATCTTTGTTGTTAATAGTCAACAAGAGACTTTGGAAGCTATATAAGGATCTAAAGATTAAAACCATGAATATGATGATATTCACTTTTGTCTCCATCCTACTTTCAAACATCCAACCCCCTTAGGCATGCCTAGGGCACTTGGAGGCACTTGGAGGCACTTTATCGTCTATTCTTTCATTGACATTTCAACATCATGACCTTCATGGGTGTGCCCCATCACTTTAAACACTTTTTGACATGTTTTTGAGTTTACAACTTGACACCAAGAGAGTTAGGGTCGCACTAGAGAGCATGAGTGCATTTTTTGCCTAGTTTACAAGTGACATTTTGGCAGCCAAACCTCCTTGGGTACACCTAGAGACACATGCACTTTTTCATATGTTTCAATGACACAATGGTATTTAGTCATCTAGGGGTGTGCCCAAGCCTTGAGGAGCACTTTTTGGTTTAATTTTGCATTAACTTTTTGGCCCCTTAGTCCTTTTCAATGCACAAGAGGAGTAGAATGTCAAATTTTCAAGTGTTTGGTGTGCGCCTAGCCATTTATGTGTCAAAAACTGCACTTTTTCATTCTAGTGCTTCATTGACATTTGCCTTGTAAGTGAAAAAAAGTTTTTGTTCTAATTTGGTATTGAGTATTGCCACTAAAGTGAAAAAATGTTTTTTGGGTCGCTTCATTAACATTGAAAAATGCATGCACTTTTGGGCTTGAGTGAATTTTGGCTTGCAAAATGACACCAATTCCCTCTTACGCACGCCCAAGCTTCTTGGAGCCATTTTCCTGTGATTTTGACCCTACAATATAACTTCCTCTTCCATAGGCACCCTTTAGATGACCTAAAGGCCTTTTCCTAGACTAAAATTTCCCTTAGGAGCCTTTGTTTAATCAAAACATGCCCTAGAAGCTCTATGCTATAATGCCTTTCCTTATACTTGAATTGATGCGTCCATCTTGTCTAACATGCTCAAAAAATATTCTCTTAAGCCCTATGTAGGTGTTAGCTGAAATCAATATTGACAATATTGACAACCACTAGCAACAAGGTTTCAAAAATAAATTACAAGCGACAAACAACAAGCTTTATACTTAGAATTTGACTCATGAATGAGAAATGAATAACTCGTAGTTTGCAACTTGATACACTATAAAAAAATTCATATGAGTACACAATTGGCTATGTCTAAGGACAATAGCATATACTTGGGGCATAGGAGAACTTTAGAATCTATATTTCGTTAGTAAAATTTGTCTTATTAGTTGATTCTAGCATCAAGCTATTTGTAAATCACCTAAAAGATCATCCTAAACCACCTATACAATGACAAAATGAACACAAAACCATATTACAAATAGGGAAATACATCGCCACATAACTTGTCACATCATAAAGGGGTAAAAGAACACAACACAACATATAAAACAAAAACGCTCTTTTACAAGTCTGGTTGGAGGAAAACAAAAAAGGGTCACACAAATCTATTTATAGGTTGAGAAAAGTAACAACTACTCCTTACAAGTTGAGAATCTAGGTAATATGCCCCCTTGAAAACTATATGAAAAACTTGTTGCAAATAAATGCTTACAAAAATATCGAGTTCATGTGGAGAACAAACAAGTGAGGACTCACAAGGTCTTTTTGATTTAGGAAGGTCTTCCATCTCATTGAAATTTATCTACATTTGTCAAAGATACTTTGTTGAATCTTGTTGTTGTATATCTTCATGACTACTAACAAATGTTGAATATTCAACACTTGCCTCTTCACTAATGTGCATTGGGGCTACCAAGTATGGTATTGGATCAAACTCCAAAGCATATTCATAGATCCTGTAGTTGTGGTCCTTCCTCGAGATGTTGTAGGAAAATGTCAATTTTTGACATTAAACTCTCCATATATGCCTTCTATATTAATACATGAATTTAGAGCTGAATTACGTTCAAGAAGATCATTTTCTTCGTCTAGTTGTGATCCTTCTTCAATATTCTAGAGAAAAATTTCCACCTTTGGCATCAAACTTTCTATCTCCTGAAAAGATCTCAACTAAGACTAAATTCTTCATTAAAGCTTTGGAGAGGAGAATATTTTTGTCCTTTGGAAATGGAGCTACATTCTAAAGAAATATTTCAATTTCTTTGATGAGACTCTCTATCTCCTCAACTAATATCACCCGAGCAACTTGAGTGGACTAACTTTCTTTGATTTTGTCTTGTCTAGGTTCTTCAAACAGCCCTTCAAATGAAGAAAAGAAGCAAATCAATTCATCATCTTCTCTAGCACAGTTGATATCTTCCAGCTCAATAGAAAGGGTTGGAACACAACTTTGCTCCTCAAATGCTAACATGACCTCATGTTCCTTAGAGAACAAATGACATATATGTGAAATAGTAGATTCATCCTCAATCCAAAACCCCTCATCAGCCTCAAAAGAATTTGATCAAAGTATGCAAAATCTCTTATTTTTGTGAATTTTGTAGTTCCATTCATAATTTCTCCTCTTTTCCTTTCTTCTTATCTTTTTTATTCTCATTTTTAGTTCATTGATTTTTAAAACACATGGAAGCATTCATTGTGCAATTAAGCAAATCAATCTTACTTTATCAAAATAAGGTTCATATTCAATTTATCCCATCATAGAGTCAACATTGATTCCATCTATTAGACATTGAGCAATACCTGAACTAGCTAATTTGAAGCCTACAAATCCCATAATGTGCTTCTCTCCAACTTTGAACATGTATTTTCATTATGAGCATTTGTATCATAAACATCTCAATATATTTACTGATGGAGGTCCTTCAATTGCTAGTCTAGCAAGAGGAGCTACCAAGCATGGCCTATTACTATTGTTATATGGTGGAAAACCATTTCTCCTTGGAGGCAGCTAATATTGTTTAATAGGCACACATTGCCCCAACTATCTCTTCAATATTCTAACATAATTGACCACACTTTGTAATAATGGATTTGTGAATTCTAGTTCAGTGGCTTGATGGAATCTTTCTTTATCGTATTAGTAGTGATCATATCATCTTACATCTCAATTGCATGCTCTTGAGCTTTCATCAAATTATCGACCAACCTATCTTCATGAAGAACACAATATCTAGTGAAAGAGCATTTAAAAAAAACTTAGTAGAATCTTAGGAGATGGATTCAAAGTGATAGCGACTCTAGTGAACAAGCGACTAAATCTTGCAATGAATTCCCTCATAGGCTCATTATCGCCTTTCTTAGCTCTTGAAAGTTGAGCAAACAAAATATGACTATTTTGTTGGCTTGATGCAAGCAAGAAACTGCGCACACATTCCAATTGGTGATGGAACTAGATTGAAGATAATAAAAACAATCTACAAGAACGCCTACCAAAGTCTCAACAAAAAGTTGAACTACAACATCCTCATGTGCAACACGCAGAATTCCACATCCTATTGTAAATGTTGAATTATGCTCATTTGGATGCTAGTTACAATCACCTAAAAATTTAGGAAAACCCTTTCATGATCCATGTGGAAGCTCATGATGTTCTACAAGGGCCAACGGATTGATATAGTCTCCACAAGGCAAGGGAGGAGGGAGATCATTATTGTTTTTGTTCTTGTTGTGATTGGCCGACGGCCATTGCTTGATGTGATCGGCCGACGGCCATTGCTTGATGTGATCCTTTGCATAAAGTTGAAAATATCTCAACAAGCTCTCATATAGTTGCCAAAGAAGAACCTTCATTTGGAGGAGAACAATTTAGTGATTCAAAAAAGGGATCAACACGATTCACTTTCTTTTGTGACCCAGCATAGACAACACAGTGACTGATCATCAATTATCTGCAACTATTGTTCCCCAATAGGCATTTTAATTTGCACCTTTCAATGAAACATAAAACAGAAAAGCATTTGAAGATTAAACTCTCTTTGAATTGGAAGAGGAAGCTCCCTATAACAGAAAATAAAACAAAAACCCTAGAACCTAAGAATATGACTTCTAAGTTTTTACAATATGTAAAATTTAACATTTGGGGTTTTGAAGATACATTGCAAAAACAAGAAACTAAGTAATCACCTATCTTTTGGTTGTTGAGCAAGGGCACAAGGCTTAAAACCACTTCTACTCGAGACAAAAAAAAAATCATTTACTTAAAAGCAATAAACTTATAGCAGCTATTTAAATGCTCATTATTTTTATTATTTGAATGATAAAATTTGTTATGGGTTAAGATGTGTTGGAAATGGAGAGTTCATGTCGCATGGCTTTATGGATTCAAACTAGACAAGTGATGCTAGTGCTGAGAAGAAGACTTCGCGTTTTTGTTTCAGCTTGAGATCAGGTATGATATTTTGGATTAGCAGGAAGCAGGTGGTAATCTCATTAAGTTTAGCAAAGGAGGAATACATAGCAGCCTCTCCCGTTAGTTGTGAAGCTATCTCACTTCACAAGTTGATAGCGGAATTTACTAATAAAATGTTGGAGCCAACAATCATATACTATGACAATCAAAATTGCATCAAGCTTTTTGAGAATCCAATGTTTCATGATCACTCCAAGTGTATAAGAATTTGATATCATTTCGTCAAAGACTGTTCAAATGGGAGTACTAGTTCTTAAGTATGTACCTTCACATTCGCAGATTGAAAATATTTTGACAAAGCCCATGGGAAAAGGGAAGTTTGAGCTACTGAGAAAGAGACTAGGTTTGATTTAGAGCACCTTCAAAGAGAGTGCTAGACTGCTAGTCTTCCAAACATGTTACTTGGCTGTTGTTCTCCTTCAGCAGAGTGTAGAAACCAACAACTTTGTGTTTTTTTTTTAGTTGTTCTTTTCTATCCTTAGCTGAATGCAAGTCTTCTATTTAGCATGAAATTGATTTTCTTATTTTTAGAGGGATTCTAAAGATTAGTTGTTGTTCTTATTCTAAACAAGGTGCTTTTTGTCTTCTGTTTTATTTGCTTTTTTCTATAGAATTTTTTAGGACAAAGCTTCTCTTCCTAAATTTAGTGTTCCATCAAGATGGGTGTTTGTAAATCCTAGAAGCTTCTCTTATTCTATAAAAGGGACAGCTATTTGTCTTGTTGCTAATACTTTTCTTTGGCAAAGGAAACATAATCAACCTTCAAGGAATATTTCTCTGCTTTTCAATTAAAAGAATCTGATTTGCATAGGAAAGACTAAGCTTGAAATTGTCATATCTAGATTGGATGTAGCAAGCAAAAATGTTTCTTTAATTGGAACTGCAGAAGAAGACATGCTCACTTTTCTAGCAGTATTTCTATGTAATTATAACACATTGTATTTATAACATTTATAAAATGCATATCCTTAGGAAGAATACTGTGGCTGATACTGGTTGCTTTAGATTGTGTGTGATGACTCTTGTTGATTTTAAGGAGAAGCTCACAAAGTCGGTAGGGAAGGAAGAAATTAGGGCTTGTATTATGGAGCTTCTGGTCAAGGTTAAGGAGGAAGACGAGGCAAAGGAAGGAAACCTTTTCTCTTGAAAGCCGAGGTATATGGTAGGTCAAAAATGGCAGAAGCCCTTGAATGCTGAGATTGAAGCTTCTATTGTATGGCTGCAGGAAGAGGTGAACAAGTTGAGGGTAGATAATCAAATATTGGAAGAGTTTTGTCAGAACCTGCATATGGCAATGAGATATATGGTGATAACATTTTACTATGGAACTCTAGAATTGTCTAGTGGCTTCACAAAACCCTTGTTCAAGAATGGTCTGCTAACTAAGACTATGCAGCAGTTGAAGATTATTAAAGGTATCAAAGTGCATGGAGCAGTGCCTATGTATAGTGCTTCTGTGCCATTATTGGAAGTGGTCCTGTTTTCAGGGAATGGAGTGTATGGACGTGTCTTTAAGCTGTGGAAGACAACTCATCTGTTCAGTGGCAATGCTTAGGTTCCTTCAAGCTTCATGTTGTTAATGATGTTTTCAAGTGATGTGGATCTTTAGGCTTGTGTATCTCTCTGAAAACGAGCTTATGTTTGAGCTATATCAGCTGAGTATGCTCCGTTTTGGGTGGTGGCTTTCATATTTTGTTTTTTATCAGCTCTTCTGCAGGTTTTGGTATAGTAGGCAGCAGTGTTGGTGGTGGGTATATGTTTTGTTTCTCTATTCTAGAGCACTAGTGTTTTTGCTTTAAGGGTGATGATATGGTCTGTGCTTTAGTTGGGCTGGGGCCTTATTAATAGATCCCCAATGTTATAATTGAAAAATATATATTTAGAAGATGCATAACATCAGGAAAATATTATTTATTAGTACCAGAACTGCATATCTAACCCATTTTATGACATGCAAATCAGAAACTACTTGATTTGGCTCCTCTATCTCAAATCACATTGAGCATATATTATACTTTGTGGAGAACCAAAGTCGATTGTGTTACACCCCATTGTGTTGTTACCTATTTACTATTACTTTGATGTGTTTTGTATATGAATCTTGATGGAAAATATGATGAATCAATGTTCAATTCAATTTGATATTTTAAATGTTCCAAAGATGAAAATATATGATGCATGTGAATGTAATGTTATCAGCTAACTACTATTGTGATGCACTAAACTGAATGCAGGAACAGATTCGAACCTCCGAAAGAGAGGGGGAGTATCACTCAAGAGAAGAACTTGGTTTGGTAAACCTTAATGAGCCTAATTGAGCATACACACACTTGCATCCTAGTTTGGTCAGGTTGAGTCAAGTTAGTACGGAATTGGTAAGTAACCTTCTGTCAGGGTTTGAGTATGTTTTGTATTGGTATGTGGTTTTAGTCTTTGAATGTTCCTATTTGGGGTTATTTGATTGAGTCTTTGTGATAAGTTCTTTTTCGTATTTTGGTTTATATATTAATTGATGGGTACATACATAGAATGTATATATGTACATGTCTCTGATAACTCATTCAAAGGAATATATACGTACATGCATATACATAGGTAGAGGTACTTACGCATATTCATGTACAGATATATCATATGCATGGTAGTGTCGATTGGACATACAAGACACACACACACACACACACACACACACACATTTTGTATATATGCACAAACCGATGAATAAGTAAATATATGTGTTTAAGTATGGATATTAAAATAATGTTATGTTGGCGTAAAAACTAACACCTCTGGAGTGCAGGTTTGTACGGACAGCTGTGCACACTGCGTAATGAGTGCTCTTCAAATTAGGAGGGGAAGCTCCCTCGTAGTGCTGGAATGCGTGGAAAAGAAAAGTAATCTAAGTCCTATCTTTTTGTTCTTAGCTGGAAGAGGCACAAGGTTAAGAAAACCAAGAACGTTGCAGCTAAGGATTTTCTGGTTTCGCAGATCATTAACTACAACTAAGCTAACTACTTTAAATCTATCTAGTTTCCTCAAGAAAACAGAGCATGAGGAAATGAAGCAAGAATGTTCTAATATGATAAACTTCAGGTACAGTTTCACAACGTGAAGGCAAGGTGGGCACAACTATTTGCTTGGCTGGGAAGAAGTTTATTGGAAACGACAAATATATGATAAACCGGGTACAGACTCACAACGTGAAGTCAAGGTGGCACGACTATCTGCTTGTCTGAATAGGCTTATTACTCACACACATCACACGATAAACCAAGTACAGATTCTCAACTTGAAGGCAAGGTGGCACAACTATCAGCTCAATCTGAATAGGCTTATTGAATACAAAACACAAAGGATAGCCAACTAGGACATTAAATTGCATTGGCGAGACACGCATACAATTTACAATCGAACTAGCCACTATATCTAACTAAGGCAAGCATTCACCATAATAATTGCATGGAACCCGAGTGGCATAACAATTCATTATCATAATAAATACTTATGAACAAATACAGAATGAGCAATATTACAGGCAAGGTAGGCACAGCATATATTTCTCTCTCATGCAAAAGTTATGTACAAATGAGCAAAAGCTCTTATTTATAGACATCAAAAGGTGTAGGGAACCCTAAAATCACCTTGAGTCAACTACAGTCTTGCAATGCATGCAAGATTATTGCTAAACCCTAATAAAGCAAACTATATAGTTAACTGGAAAGCTACCATCAGTTAACCGGTACAAACTAATCTAAATGGACAATGTGCAAGCATGCATGTCCTTATTGAAAGCAAGTTAACTGGAATACTACCATCACTTAACGTAAACCCTAAATACAACTCCAAGTGAATAAAGTTGATCCCAGAATAGATATGCATGAGATGAGACAGCGAGTTAACTTGAAAAGATAACACCAAGTTTAACTCCTGTGTGTAATGTCTATTCTGAAAGGTGGGAACTGAAGTCTACTGGTCGTGATCTCGAGCAAGCAATCCCTCAACGAGATTGTGTTAACTGCATCACTGTCTAAAGGTCATCACAATTCATTGCTTGTCAGCAACTTGGGCAATCTTGGCAATCTTTGCACACTCAAACTAGCATTTCACTGACTGGTAACTTTGGCGGCTTCATAATTGGAGTGATGGCCACTATTTCTTCTACGGCTTTACGCTTCCGATGCTTTTGCATGACGAAACTGTGAGGTTTGACTGCGCACACTCTAGTTGTGAGAAATGCAAACAAACTTGCTGCACACACAAAATTCCAACGATATCAACCCTCTAAATCGGATTTGGAAGACAATCAGCCATACAAGGCATGCAACCATATGAATTTGAGTGACTACGCCTGTCAATCCTCTGAATGCACTTGATACAAATTGATCTCAGCTTTTCTGATGAAGTCATGAATTAAGACCGATTTGGTCTTGAATTTAGTCTGCATGAACTACACTCTGAGATACTCGCCTGTTGACTGTGAACACGGCTATATTCTGACAACTTTTTTGGAAAACTAAAAATACCCTGCTGAGGCTAAAAATAGCCTATCGGAGAGCAATTTTCACGAAAAATTTTGAGATATGGGTTTTGTCCAGAAAAAGATTCTAAGACAACCCAAAACGTCAGATTTGCGAAAATTTAACTTCTACTCGACCATGCAAGGAATTTTCAGTTGAGAAAATTAGAGCCTCGAGAACTAATGCTCTGGAGTAAATTTTCTTGAAAAATTCTGGCACATGGGTTTTCTCGAGGAAGCTATTCTAAATCAACCCAGATGATTTGTTTTGTCAAAAGTTACCAATTCTTCAAACATGCGAAAGAATTTAAGACGAGAAATAGAAGAATTTAAGACAGAAGAATGAGGTTTTAATGCTTTTCTTCTGTTAAAATCGCCAATCTACCTTGAATTCTGCTGATAAATTTGGACTTGTACCTGCAAATAAAGTGTTTTGATGTCTCGCCAATGATTGCTGATGAGAATTCACCCAACTCTGAAGGAAATTCGCCTTTGCTCTGAAGAATTACAAATTTGCTCAAGCTGTGTGAATGAAATATGACGCCATGCTTGAATTAATAGAGCAAAATCGTACCATAAAAGCATGACTGCAAGAATAGAACCCAGACTTTGAAAAGAATTGTTCTAATTGGACCCCCTCCAGTTAAACTGATACTGACTCGGAGTTCGGATTACAAAATAATAATAAAATATTCAGCTTGCTTTATCATGCGAGTTTGAAACCCAGCATCAAAAAGGCACCAATAATGAATTATTGAGAAAAATCGCCATTTAATGCCTTAGCATGCAAAATAAATATTTAATATTATCTTATTCAGTTGACAAACCGCGTTGAGCTCTCGGATGGATTCAGCGAACTTCACTGATTTCAAAAAGTCCTCATTTGACCTCATAGGCATCCATTTGCTCAAGATATGACATTTTTTATTAACTTCCTACTTTGTAGCTGACTACAAAGTTACAGTTGGCCATATTCAGCACTGATTTCCGGATGACTGAGCAAGGTTGTGACTGCACCGAGATATTCATCGTGAAGCCTGCAGGGAAAGGAAGAAATGTCTGCTGGGAGTCATCACTGCAAAATCCATCATTTAACACCTCAAAAAAATTAGGCACCCTTGATTAAATTGATTTTCTGACACCAGACTTGGTCGTTTCTCCATACTGCCATCTGACGCTTCAATGACTGCTGACGACGAACGGTGAACCCTGCTAACTGGATGATAGGCTCACTGCATGACTAGAAGTATTTCGCATCCAACGAATATACGCAAGGCACCTGAAAGCTATATTAAGGACCCCAAAAGCAAGGGCGCCCCTGGCCTGAAAAGGCTCAAACACCATTTTGACAAAAGTACAACTCTCAACTAGATGCCCTACTTCGACCTCTGATATCGGGAGCTGGGGTGACCTGATTCGCGCACCGTTTGTCTCAATGCGTAGCCAGAAGGACCCATGAGAGATGTCTCTAGAGGCGACGAAGCAAGAAAACCGCTTCTAAGACCTCAAAGAGAAAGGCGCCTTTCCCAAGATGGAATATACGACCAGACTTGGCCATTTTCTGAGTTGTCTTCATTTTTCAGTATTTTGTAAAGACCTCACATGTATGAGCGTTTGCCAAATCCCGAAGGCTGACGGTTGGGCTCGTTGGATAGCTGGAGTAATTGCGCTCAAGTCCCGTGAAGACTTCGAAAGCAAATAACACCATCTGACAGGCCTAAAGGCTGGGCGCCCCTGGCCTACAGAAGTATAGGCGAAAATACCATATTTCTCCACCCTCTGATTTACGTGTCTAGTAGAATCTCTGCCACGATTACTCAAAATGTCGGATTGACTGGCTGACTGGTGCACTGCAAAGCTAGACTAGATTAGCACAGATGTCAGGAAGACCTCATCTGCAATCTCATTCATCTCAGGGGTTATTTTGGAGGGCACCCCTGGGCTACAGGGGAGCAACTTTGCCAATTGACAACTTTCTGTGATGTAAAGCCTCCTCGTAACCTCAACTTCTGACCTCGACTGCCGGAGCTCTAGGTCTCAGATGTCTGCATTCGATAGCTCGTCGGATAGCCAGACCAATTAGGAAGAGATTAAATGCATCAGCAATCAGGAATAACTAAATCTGAACCTCCATTAAGAAGGACGCCCCTGGGCTACAGGGGCGCAAAAGCTGTGAATTGACCATCTTTTGCAATCTGTATCCTCTTGTACCTTCAGCTTCTAACGTCAGTTGCCGGAGTTCTGCAACTCGAATGACTTGACAGGATAGCTTGCCAAATAGCTGGGCTAATTATGAAGAAATTGACTACATTTACAAACAAAAGCAACAAGATCTGGGCCTTCAAGGAGAACGGCGCCCCTGAGCTACAGGGGCGCAGATTTGCTTCTGCTTGAAAAATTTTCATAAATTTGATCACTGAAATCCCCGTCTTGGCCACTAAAATGACCAAAGTACAGGTATAGCTTCATCATGAAATGCTCTTCTATCATGAAATGCCTTGTTCTGAGTCCTCGACTCAGGTTCTGATCAACAGTTACTACTCAACAGCTGCTTTTGACTGACACAACACTGACCAAAGTCCATGCTTGATATTGCCCAAAAACTGTATTTGACATCATTTTAGCAAGGTTTAGACTCTTTTAAGCAAAATGCCTTGATGAAGCAAAAAATTTGGTTTGGGTACAACATGTTATATATAGATATTATGTTGACGTAAACATATATACAAACATATTAATATATGTATATATATAATTATTTTAATATATGTTTATATAATTAGATTGGAAATTTACATTAATGTAAACATATATACAAACATATTAATATATGTATATATATAATTATTTTAATATACGTTTATATAATTAGATTGGAAATTTACATTAATGTAAACATATATACAAACATATTAATATACATATATATGATTATTATAATATATGTTTATATATATTAGATTGGAAATTAATGCATTTAATATATATATATATATTGTGTTATGTTTTAAAGTGCTTTGAAATAAATTTTAGCGCATTTAAAGTGCTGCCATATATAGTGAATGGCTAAAGCTAACTGTTGCGTGCATATAGTGCATGGAGGAATAAGTCAAAAGGCATTTTGAACAATGCATAAAGTATAATGCAAATGATGATTTAAAATTTCAAACGTTGTAGACTTTCTCAAAAACTTGCGCATAGAATAAGGCACGTAAATATAAATGATGGTGCCATATTTTGTAGAGTTTGGGAACTAAAAGAAGTCTATTTTTTGCGCCATAATCCAACGCACAGCTATTTGTGAAGCATTAGACTTAGTCTCAACCACGAGCTGGCTGAGTTAGTCGACTTATATTGCAATAAGGAAACCTGTATGTTGCATTTTCTGAGTTTAAATCATCGTTGTCACCAAGATATGAGCAACTCATTCTTAACAGAGAAGCTGGACTGTATATGTGTTCGCAAACTAGTGTTTTAAACAGCCACCTCTCACCTTTTGAGCCTAGTCGATGCATTTCGAATGTGAAGGTGGCGGATTTGGTAGCTTGTTTGTAGCATTAAGAAGCCCAGATTTTAGTATTTATAGAGGTATCCTCTCTACACTTTGTTACAATTATTTATTCTAATTTCTTTATCTATCATTCTACTGTAGTTTTTTGTGCTAGTGTATTTATGAGAGTTTTTGGTGAGAAAGTTGTTTATGAATTTGCAATTGTTGAGAGTTCTTTGAGAAGAGGCTAGAGTTTAGAGATAGGTTGAGCTTAGAAGGAGTAGTAAGCGTGTTTGTGGAGAACAAGTTTGGAAAGCAGTAATATCAGTTGGAGCTATAATTCTAGGCATGCTGATTTCTATTTCTCTAATCTCTTTATTTTGATATGTTATTTAAATGTCATAGTTTGTTCAAAGATGATTTTGAATGCATGATAAGCTTGTTTTATGAGCTTGGTTTATTTCCTAGTTTGGGATAACCTTGTGTGATTCTTGGATGAGTCTTGAATTGGTGAAACCCTTTATTTGGGAATACATTTATATACTATAATGGAATTGAGTGGTTATAATGCTATTAGAACTATACTTAGTTTGTTAAGACTATATGGATGTTGCATGAAAAGTGAAATGTGGAATATGTTGCTATCTTGTAGTACTTTAATGAAAATGTCATTTTTGAACATGGGTCTGTTAGCTCGGTTATTCCTGGGGTTAGCTAATCCATGGGAAAGGGAGTAACCTATTTGGTCACTTAATATGTGTGCATGTATGATTGTCTTGGTTATACCTGGGGTTAGAATAATCCATGGGGAAGGGTGTAACCTAGCTAGTCAGTTTGTTAAGACTTGGTTATTCCTGGGGTTAGGATAATCCATGGGAAAGGGGGTAACCTTGCTAGACAGTTTGTTATGTTATCAACTAAGATTGAATGTGTGTTATGTTGTGAATGGCCAATACCAAATCGAGCTAAAGGGCGGGTGGATAGATGACTTGCACTCAAAGTACTGGGTGTTGAATTATTTGGCCAAAGTAGAGTAAGTAGCCACTGTTTACACTGTCAGTTCACTGTGATCCAAGATTGCATACTAGGCAAGAAATCATACATGTAGGTTGTAGCCAATGTATGGTAGCTCTAGATATGTAGGACACAACACTATGCTCAAGAAGGCCAAGATTATGGGGTTATCAAACCAATCTCTTCGTTGAAGGGTAGGGCCATCTTACCAATAAGGTAGATGTGTGGGGGACCGCAATAAGTCTATGGTTGGCAGAAAAGCGCTTGAGTGATGCTCTCCCTCATATAGTTGGCGGTTGGGATTTGAGGATGTAGCGCCAATTTGGGGACACCTAGAATGTATGCACCAATGATGGAGACATCTAGGAGGTATGCACCAACAATGGGGACATCTAGATCATTGTATTTTGTTTGTATATCTATATCATTGAGCTCATGGAAGCTATGAATATAAACATGTATCTCTATTCTTATTGAGAAATTGTAAATGGAAAATGTCATCATAAAATTATGTAACGTGAATTCGTTACTTGAAATATTGTAATGTTTCTTTGTTATGCAATGGGAAAGTTTGAAATGGTTATGTTTCAAATGTGCATCTTGTTTTTTTTTCCTAGACTGCAGGAATCGGTCAGGTATCTGTCCCCCTATAAACTGCAGTGCGCCTAGTAAACTTTTTCACGTGACCAGTGACGCTAGTATGACACGCCCTCCGGTACCACAAGGACGATGGGGAGACTAGACCTCGTGACCTCTTGCCTGCAACAGGATGCTTTAGCCAATGGAGCTAGGCCCACTACCCCAAATGTGCATCTTATTATTCAAATGGAAAAGAAAAATTTTATTGCCATAATGTTAGTAGTATAATACTATAAACTATTCACTTGTGGGTAAAACATAGTAAAAACAATGGGTAGAACAATGGGCGTGTTACAAATTGCATAACAAATTGAAAAGGAATCATTCAACATTTCTCCTTACATGGTTTTAAAGCATGCAATAGAATGCATCAAAAAGTGGTCAATTTGACCAGCCACTATAATTAGATATATGTGACATATTAAGATGATATCCCAAGTACTAGAGAGTTACTAAACAAAGATTTTGCAAGCACAACTCAAGAATAATTGAATAATAGATATAGTACATGTTGTAACTCTCAACAAGGAGAAGAGTTATTAAATATTTAACCTTGCAAGATAAATGGCATGGGCCCTGTATAAAGAAGTAATAGTACTTTCAGTTGAATTTTATATACACAAGTATGAAGTTTATATATACACAAGTATGAATAAAGCACATTATTTGATTCACTAGTAAATGCAAAGTCCCAAAACCTAAGATGGTGTATTAATTTTGATCATAATTGGAGCTTTTGCCAAGTTCGGCATTAACTTGGTGGGAAAATTAACAATATGTCCTCCACTTGGGCAAATTGCAAGATGCATGAAATTGAAATGAAAAAAAGCCAGTATCTATTCATGCAAAAAACTTGGAAATGAGTATCCTTCTTGCAGACATGAGAATGCTTCAATAGAGAGAAGATAAGGATTTCCATCCACGAATAAATTCTTTGAATATCTTCAAGATCCCTACTTGTCAATTATTACGTTTTCATGATTAGGGAATATGGATTGCGAGTTGCAAGAAGGCAGTCTAAGGATTCTTCTTAGGCCCTCTCTTTTCTAAATTTCTCCATTTTGATGGGTTTTTCTGACACACCTAGCTTGGTTTCTAATAATGTTACATCCTAGTAACTACAACAAGAGGCATAACCCACAACTACACCTGGATGTGGCGGTGTTGTGTAATGACCATGAGTAGTTCACAAATAATGATCAACCATAACTAATAACCCAAACACTAAGAGTGGACAAAATTAAGCAATAATCTAAACAATAAAAGAATTTCAATTATAAATATACATTTTTATTATAAAAAGACAAAATTCAATTCCAAACATAAACTAAATTGTTTAAGGAAGTGTGTGTGCTGTGTCAGTGAAAAACAAAATAGCTGAAAAATTAAAAAGTAGTGCAAAGGAAGAGAAATACAAGAATTCAGATAAATATATTTAAGATATCTGCACTAGTTTGTCACCCAACCACATATCTCAGAAGTACCACAAGAATGTTGCATGAAGCCTTAAAGAAGTTATCAATGAGTCTTTAGGTAAGAAAAAGATAATAATTGATTCCAATCATCACTTCAGTTAAAAGGATTCCATGTGATTCCACAAAGAAATGCTCCTTTTGAATAAAGCTCCTTGAAAAAGTAGATAGAACATCATATTAAAGCAGTAATAATGTAAAGAGTACCTTTACATAGATCTGTTAGAAGATTTTAACTTTGCCAGAGAACAAATTATAAAAGAATGAATCCACCCAAAGAAAGGATTATAGAGGCTAACAGCTTTATATTAATGTTGTCAAAATTTATAATTCAGATTTCTCAATTGAAAAATAATTATATTTGTTTTGAAGGATCTTCTTATTACCTGAGATGAGTCTTCAATTCATAAGAGGATAGCAGGTAAAACATATAAACAGCTATAAAATAACACTAGGATGGAAATTAAAGTGACTAACTCTTTCATATGCAGCTTTGATGGAAGACAAGATGTAATCTTCTGTTTGTTTGGAAACAGCAGCCATTTCTGCAGTAGATGTCATCCTCATCACCTGCATTGACCAAAGGAAAATACAAGCTTCACATTCCATTCAAGTCTCATTAGAAACCTATATGAAGTTGTTTTTCTACTTTTGCCTGCTAAAGAGTACAGCAGTTACAGCAGTAGCAATGCTCAGAACAATTAAAAATTAAATGTGCCAAGTTGATAGTAGTTACAAAAATAAGTCCCCAAATTCATCCATGCAGAAATAAGCTTGCAAAAATAGCCCAAAGAGTTAAAAAACATCATTCTCGTACAATATAGAATCCAAAGGGCATTTATTGGTTAAAAATTGTGAAATATACAAGTCTTCAAACAAGTCAGAAAAAAAGAATTCCCCTTGTTACATTTACATCTCTTTAATGCATTGCACTTGCTTACTTTTTCATAATCTAGGGTCACTTTACCATAATACTTATCTACTGAAACTTAAGGTACTTTTCAACTCCCATTCACCAATTTTTGGTCATTTGTGGACATGAACATAATTTCTTTCTTTTGATAGAGAAAGCAACTGCTTCTAAAGCATTATAAGCTATGAAAAAGGCCGTGTCTTGCAATGATTTAAGACCCAAATTTGAATAATTACTAGAACAAGTAAACCCAGATTTAAAATTAAGATAAAATTGCATTTGTAAGTAATGCAGCATCAGAGAACATCTCTATAAAGTAGAAAAATGAAAAAAAAAATCAATTTGATGAACATTTAACTGCCATTACTTAAAAAGAGAATCTATAGACTGAAAGGAACAATGTAGGAGACAAAGAACCAAACAAAGTCTATTTTAACTTTTAAATGTTGCAAACATTCACAAGTTGAACATGTACAGTGTAAAGATACTGGATATAACGTTTTTCCCTTTCATAGATTTTGGTATTTTAGATTACATACTATACGTGTCCATGTTCCAGTTATGACCCATTTTAACTCATCCATTTTTAAGATATAATAAGATATACAATTTTCCAATTAGGAAACAATTTATCTAATGATATAGAACCAAGCTCACCCCTGTCTGATCAGACTCTTCAGCTATAAGTCTCCCTGTAACCATAGCTGCTGTAACTATCCCTTCCATAATGTTCGATCCCTGCAACATTAAATTGAGGAACAAAAATTCAGATTGTAGTATGCATGACAAAATCCTTGGTGAGATTGACAGGTGGAGCCCCCACCACCAAGCCCAAATAAGGCCTTTAGGACCACAAGACTTTCGTGGCATATGTCATTTTCATAATTTTATCACTTTTAACAATCAATAAATCAATTCACACTGCTGAGATACAAAATATTGAAGACAAAAATTGACATAAAAAACAAGGTTTTATGCAGAGTTTTCTGCAGTGGTCAAGTTCTCCAGTCAGACTCATCAAGTCCAAGTGACCAAGTAACTCACACTATACACACAAGTTTTTGCAGCAAACTCATCTTGGAAGTCATGCATCAGTTACTCATCTGCTGCAAAAACTAGTGAATCTGGTGAGTACTCACTGAGTTTAACACTGACCTATAGTAGCCACACATTTTGAAGAAATAAATAGTTTTATCCCTTCGTGATGCTTTTAAATTTTTAATTTTGATAAGTTCCTTAATAAAAAAATTAAAATGCACTTTCATAAAACTATATTGTTTCCAAAGCTCTTCAAAATCTTTATAATGATGCTTGCTCCGCATTTAAAATGTCATACCTAATAAAATGAATTTTGGGAAAAATATAAGACATGAGAAATTAGATTGAATTTTGGGGCTACTCTTTGTGGCCCATAATTGGGATGAATGATAAGATTATAGATTGAAGCTTCTTATATATATATATATATAATTCCAAGTACATCATGAGGTGGGGATACATTGCAAGCATTATAGATGATATAATCAATGCATACCAAAAGTAGTTAATATTAGTTAATTATTATCTCTATAACATTAATTTATTTCATTAAGGCTCCTATGTTTGTGAATGATGAAGTAATATGAGTCACTAAGTTCCAACCCTTCATCTTTGTTTGATTATCAAAATGCTTACCAAAATCTTAGCTTCTCATAGTTTCCTCTTCATAAAGTGATCCTCCTTTACCAGAACTTTAGCCTCTATACAAATTTTGTGAGTGGATAAGTGTGAATGATTTGCTCAAGTAAGCTCTTTATGTGACAATGATGGATGTCGACATAGTGTTCTTCCATTCTTTGTTGGAAATTTCTGCTTGTTTCTCTAATGTAGGAACAAATACACAATTAATGATGCAATAAATTTCACATCCCCAATTTTGAATCAAGAGGACCTTTGTAGATTTGAGCATACTATCAATTTTATTGTGGCAACTCTAGAGATCCACTTCATATTGTAATTTTTTCTTCCAAATACCCTTACCAAACATAGATTATATTTCTCTATAAGGTCTTACTCCAATCCTAAAAGCCCTCTTTCAAAGTGTTTTTGAACAGATATCTTCTGTGTAGTATGGTAATGACATGAGGCCTAGAGATCTGAATCTATGAGTGTGAATTTGTAATTTTGTATACATAATGAGATAGTGAGCCATTGTTTTTACTTATTAAAAGCATATGCATGAATGGTAAATATACATTGGCCTCCAACTACTTCATGGATTTTATTCTATCAAACAAGTGGTTGAGATGAAAGAGGATTTCATCAAGGCTTGCTCCCCTATATGGCCAGTTAACATTGGTACCACTATTTTGGTTGCAAGTGGAAAGAAGCAAGGGCTTGTTCTTATAAAAATTTCCATAAAAAATCTTGGTAATAACTGGGAATAAAGGGGAACCCATGGCCATTTTATCTGTTCTCTCAGAAAGATAATCTCGGAGACGCGAGAAAGTAGATCTTGATGTCCCCTCATCTTTGATATCCATAATCAAATTAATTGCTTCAGATAAGGATTACAGTAAACAATGAGATCAAATCAAAATTAACTTGAATATCACTACCTTCAATATATTTGTCTGTCATAAAATTTGCAAAATTGTCTACCAATGAAACAATTGGTGGAGTAAACTTTCAATTTAGTTTAGAAAAGTTCACTAACGTTGCTCTGGGAGATATGTGGTCAATGTTATATTTACTTAAACATTAATGTGTCAAATTGTTTACCAACCAACCAATTGTTAGGCTAACTTTCATTCTAATTTTAAAGATCTGTGAGTTATGTAAGTGATCATCCATGAACCAATTTGTTGTTTGTGTCTGACCATTTCAATCAAACTGGCATATTATCGGGACTAATTAAAACCATTTAAAACAGTCCCCATGTTCTAGATCCACAAGACTACTTTGAGAAAATCCACCAAAGACACGAAGCAGATGCTTTCTTCAATCTAGATTCATAAACATGATGAAAGGAGGACACTACATAATTGTGATCAACTTAAAATATAAATTGGAAAATAAGCTTTAGAATCAGTCACTAGAAATTATAAATGTATTTTGGATCGAATATGCTTAGCAGTGGATAACACACAATAAACAATTTGAGTTTTCAGTGTTCACAAATTATGTGCTAGTAGTTTCCACCAAAAATTACAGTTATTGCAATACCTGCAAATGAAATTACCATCTAAATGGAAAATAAGACAGGGAACAACTATAAATAGAATGAATTCATGTATAAAGTAGATTGTCAAGGCAGCAGTGAAGAGAATGAAAGAAGTTACAGAGTTGAGCACAGGTACAAAAGATTATGGTGGTCAAATCTAGAAATCAAGTTGATTATTCTACATTCTAAAAGTATGTCAGATAACTCTTCAGATGGTAAAATAACTAAAAGGCTAACTTTGTAGATGCTATATTATTTTTATAGTTTTATGGAACAAATTGAAATTGAAGTTTTTTTTTCAATAGTACTATTCACTGAAAAAAAAAAGTATGTAAACAGAACTGCAGTACATTGCCAGGAATAACAACTGGCAGGAGCACCAAGAGAAGGCATCCCTATAGAAGATGAAAAAGGTACGACTTGTAAGAGATGCTATTCAGTCCATTAAAAGAGTACACATTCATTAAATTCTTAATATTCTATCTACTTATAGTGAAAGGTTCTCTAAATCAGGGTTGCTGAGACTCATCCAGAAGAGTAACCAGTGAAAACTGAAATATCAATCATTTGCAACAAGATTAAAACCCAAGTTTAACGGAGATTACAATCTACTAGCAGTAATTCCAAATGGCAGGATGCTCCACTTGTTTCGGCAAAAAATGTGCACTATATCAAAGATTTCAGATTTCTGCTTTGCATAGTTTTTGATAATGAATTTTCTAGACAAGAACTGTTGGATCTTTTAGTATCAACATTTCATCTTTGAGTTGTATAGGTTTTCCTCTTTAACCCATCATAATAGAGTTAACTTAATTTTCCTGACCATTGCTTATATGCATAACAACATTCAATCAAATGAATCAAAAAACCTTTAAGTTATAGTTAAGCATACCTCAGGAAAGTTTTTATGATAGTCTACAAGCCGCTTATCAGTCCATTGTTTGATTGGGACGAGAACAGACTGCACAAAAGTTAGTTCTTTATACCCATCAATATTATCCAGTGAACATCGTAGCTTTTTCATATACAGTCTTTCCTGAGAGCTGCGCTGTCCATCAAATGCTATTCTCTTCATATGCTGTGTTGCATGCTGTAGAAGGCCTGATTCACCTGTCAAAACAAACTTTGCAGCGAAAATGCAGATTTCTGAGGACATCCTGGGTGAAAGAGATCCTATAATCATGAGGTTTAAACCCAACCATGTAAACATAAATGAACTAATTTTGCTTTAACTTCTCATGTAAATGAAAGCATCCATAAAGTAGGTTGGTAAAATCAGGAAAGCAGTTCACATACTTTTCTCTAATCTTTATAAAGCTTCTGACAGTATTTATTTTGCAGTAAGTAAACAAACACTTCTAAACAGAAATTCAAAAGTAAGAACCGCAGTTAATGAACTTTAAGGTATTCAGAAATTCAAAAGTAAGAACCGCAGTTAATGAACTTTAAGGTATTCTATAATTGAGTAAGAACCGCAGTAAGTAAACAAACACTTCTAAACAGAAATTCAAAAGTAAGAACCGCATGAACTTTAAGGTAAACAAACACTTCTAAACAGAAATTCAAAAGTAAGAACCGCAGTTAATGAACTTTAAGGTATTCTATAATTGAATTTATAGTGAAATGTATAGGAACAAAATAATTCACATAAGTGTTCATTAAAAAAAGGCATAACCACGTCTTTCTTCACTTAGAATTAGAAATCAGCACAAGAAAAATACTCAGTTTGACATTCTTAGTTTTGTCTCTCAGGGAGCCAGGAATTTCAAGCGCCAGTAATTATAGCATTCTCCTACATTTGACAGAATGATTACATGTTCTTCTGGTTCACTTCAGTTGGCAGAATCAATTGCCTTGTTCTGTTGCTGAAGGTATCGGCAGTAGTGGAGCAGTACAATGGTATCTCAACACATGGCTAATTGCAAAGATCTGTTAGGATCCACTACTAGTCACAGGGTCACAGCTGCTCTTCTATACATCTAACCTACAATTGAGAACATATAATTCTTCCCGAACTCCTTGGATTTGTATCGAAGGGAGCTTAGTTCTTTTCTTTTCTAGCAAGGTATATTCTACAGCCTGTGAGGCTAACTCCAGTGACTACTGTCAGGTTCAACCTTTCTCCAGACAGCCTCAAACTTGTTATTTGTAGCTATAGAGCTAATGATAGCAAATACAGAGACTCTAATTAATAATGAATATGAATTTAGCGCCACCTCCTGTTACTTGCTTAATTCTATGAGAGCAGCTTAATTCACTCTGTTATACTTCCTGATAGTTTTATGTCTAAGATAATGTCATCTAAGCTTTACTTTATTTCTTGTCATCTAAGCTTTACTTTCTTTCTAGAAATTTCACTTTTTTTCTGGTAAAGCTATGTTTTGCTGCTTTTACATCAAAGATGTATCACACGCTTATAATTAGTAGGTTGTATTTTTCAGTCTCATTGACCTATTTAGAATTGGAAGTGGATATAATGCTTCTTAGTTTCTTTGTCTTTTTTGTTTTTGTTTTTTTTTTTTTTGTTACAATTCCTAGGACATTGCAACCACAACCTACTGTTCTGAACTTAGCAATAGAAATTTGAAATATCAAAAATATGCACACCAGTCAAGTCTTACAAGGCAATCTAAATTTCACATGACAAGGAATCTTCCATCTGATTTTATATCAATTTTTACCTAGCAGCAAACATCTAGTGTTCTATCCGATTACAATAATGTCATTGCCACACATTTGCAGTCTGCAAAAGAACATTGGGCTTACAGAAACGAAACCTGAGATATGTAAGTTTAAACTACAGAAAAAATAACCCCAAAAATGTCACAGCACAACTGCAGTGACTTCCAGAATAAGAGCTGTCTTCATGTCATATACCTTATCATTGAAGTCTTTATTCCAACATGAAAAGAAGCATTCCTCTTTATTGTCTTTTTCTGACTTTAACATATAAACAAAAGAGATATATCTTAATATACCTGTCGAAAAAGTACCCACGTATAACATGTGTCATGAATGGTTTGAGTGATGCCCAGGATTCGCCATGTTGATTTCAGAAGCTCAAGAATTTCTTCTACTTCCTGGAAAACAGGTGAAACAGCAATGCATATTTAAAAATTGCAAAATATGAATAATGAACTGTCTTAGGCATCAGGGCAATAGTTACTAGGAGACATGGGATGCGTGTACTGAGATGTGGATATGGATGTAATTTTGAAAGAGGGTGTACAAGTATGTAAATAAGGATACAGCTATATCACATTTACTCTGAACCCAAATTTCCTGGTGACTATGCTTAAGAATAATTATAAAATCACATTCACAAATGATGTCCTCAAAGGATGTCAATCATAATTTACTACTCATTGGCATTGTAAGTAAGAAGCCAGATTATAAAAAGCAACTGATAGATGAACAAACCTCAACAAGCTTGCCCTCATCCAATGTGTCAAAAATACTGTGAAGAAGCTTTTCATAAAGTCGGACATTCAAATGATAACCATCTGCCCAATGACAAACTTCACCTGTTATGTCACCCCGTGCAGGCCTTTCTGCAAGTGCAAGAGCAACTCCTCTCATAGCTTTCAAAGATTCTGTGCGCTGAGTTACACTTGCTGGAGAAGGAAGACCCTAAAACACAGAGAGAGAAATATATATATATATAATAAGCTTATCAACCAAGAACAAAAATAAAAATTAAATCATATTTTCCAAAACAAGCATCTAGGTGACCCTCAGACGGTATGTGCTTCAGCATTTTAGATATAATTAATATAGTCTTGAAGTCGTAGAATGATGCATGTTGAATCTGCATCCTATTACAAGGCATATGACCTTTTGACAAAATCTGCATTCTATTACAAGGCATATGACCTTTTGACAACCTAAGATACATATTAAGCAAATGTTACCTCTCACAAACATGTACCTCAGCTTCTTCAATTTTCATTAGCAGGGTTCTCAATTCAGTTGCCATCCTTTCAGATGCATCAAACCCAACAGCAGGATGGTTAAGAAGCCCCTCTTCTAGCATATTCAGCTGATGTGAACGGTTAACATGTATTAAATAAAATGCAGCCTGCCATGTAGAAAAAGTGAAAGCATTCCCAGAAAAAAATGTTGCAAAAAGTGACTTATCACCTGCCGCTTTTGCCACCGTAAATATGATTTTTTGTCAGAAAAATCTGTCTGGGAGGTGGTGCACAAAAGTTCTAAAGGAATTAAGAGAGTGTCCATTCGCTTTCCCACTCTACCTGCAGCAGCATGAATCAAACCTTCTCTTGTTCGCACATCCATTGCTTCAGAAATCTGAAAGAAATGAAATTAAAATAGATATGCTTAGGCAACTTTGTCAACTTGGAAATGACTAATTAAGTCTGTATTACGTAACAAAATCACAACTGTATACAAAGCTCCTAAAAAGTTAAATAGAAATATCAATTATTCCAAAACCATCATACCCACAACAAGGGACCTTCGATTTGTAGATTTTTTTCTTATCACATGAATTGTGTATATACTAACACGGCTAGGTTTACCCATGGTTAGTGACAGCAATAGTCATTAGAGAAAAAACCATGGTTAGTGACAGCAATAGTCATTGAAAGTTGTAATGATAATCTTCACAGCATGATGATTATGGAATGTTTTCTTGATCTCAGTCAAATCAAATCAAGACTGAATTTCATGTGATGTAATAGTATCTGAATGAAAAGCAAGCTCAAATTAGGCATTACTTTTCTTGTCAAAAGATGGTATTTGAATGCAAACCAAGCAACCATGCTTTAGACTGGTCCCCAGCTCCTTGTATCATTGCTCATTCAATCAAGAGTTTTTCAAATTTTTCTTTCTTTTTTTAATCAATTGTGATTATTTTGATGTAATGTTGATATTGATTTTAATAAATCCCTTTATATTCATGTTTTGGGGTTTGTGTCTATCATGCATCATAGACTTGTCATGCTAACTATCTCACAGGTAACAGTTGTTGCAACAAATTTTAAATGCTAAGTCGAAGACAGTGATCTGACATGCTATAGATATAAATTTTAAATGTATCTTACACTGAGGATTCAAACAAGCGCATGCATGAAAGACAGGCCAAAGATCCTTATCACCACTTGTAGCTTTGAATCTGCTACAAGATTTTCAGCTACCTATAGATCAAATAGTATCTCTCATTTGGATTTTGGGAAGGAACAAGAAAGGGGTATTTGGAATTTTGGAGTCAATGCTGATATGCTTTGCCCCTTTTGTGGTTCAACTCTGAATTCCCTTACCTTCCCCACACACCAAATTAGGTTAGCACAATTTCAGAAAAATCTACTTGATTACCGAGAGATAAATTTGTTCCAAGAATTTTCCCAGGTATAGCTTCATGAAATGGCATAAATATGAGAGGAAACAGCCACAATTTTCCCAGGAACTTTCCACTTATGGAAAGCAGTTGCAGAGATGCATTTTACATGTATTAATCTACATTACTGAATTGTCCAAAAACTAGGTCGATTCCGGGTATGAATTGTCCTCAAAACGGAGTCTGCATGGAATCAGTGTGGAATTGGGCAGGGTTTACGATTTTTGTGTAGTGACAGAGATAAGCAGTGGATGGGCATTTTTGTCTCATTTTTTTCCTAATGAAAAGGATATTAAAAAGCTTTGTAAAAGAGAGGAAAAATGGCCATGATGGAGCAGCAAGCGTTTCAGCTGAAGTCAAACCAATTTTTTTCTACCCAATCAAAAACATAACTACATTTAGGGTTTTAAAAAACCCTAAAATGTTGTTTTGCATGTCTACGTTAAAAGCAAGGGTTCTTTTTCTATCGACTCATATAGATATAAAAATATAATTAAAGTGGTTTGACTTGATAGCCCTTCTCTTCTTCAATTATTGCGCCCATTGCTTTGGCTGTTATAAAGCCCACCCGAACATATATTATTATTATTATAACATATATTATTGATTCCTTTAATAATTTTGAATTTTAAGTTGTTCTTAAAAAAAATATTTATGATTTTATATTTAAAGGTATACATTACAAAATAGTTTTAAAATTTAAACTAGTATATACTATATATTATATCAGTATATTGTTTATTAAATTATATATTAATAATTATATAATAAAATTATATATTAATAATAATATAATCTAGTATATATTATATTAGTTTATTGTTTATTAAATTAATATTAATAATTATATAATAAAATTATAAATTAATAATATTATTAAATTTAAAAATTAAAAATTAAAAACTTGTATAGGTTATACAGCATTATTAAATATTAATATATTTAATTTTTAATGTATATGTTTATGATTTTTATATGTTTAATATATTCAAAATTATATATTAATTTTGAATTTTAAGTTGTTCTTAAAAAAAATATTTATGATTTTATATTTAAAGGTATATATTACAAAATAGTTTTAAAATTTAAACTAGTATATACTATATATTATATCAGTATATTGTTTATTAAATTAAATATTAATAATTACATAATAAAATTATATATTAATAATAATATAATCTAGTATATATTATATTAGTTTATTGTTTATTAAATTAATATTAATAATTATATAATAAAATTATAAATTAATAATATTATTAAATTTAAAAATTAAAAATTAAAAACTTGTATAGGTTATACAGCATTATTAAATATTAATATATTTAATTTTTAATGTATATGTTTATGATTTTTATATGTTTTTTGTATGGACATATTCAAATGTACCTAGCCCCCACAAAAAAAATTGCTGTACCAGCATACAGTACCCACGTAATCATACCCATACCATCATTCGGCAATTTAGGTAATAATTAAATAAATAAGCATATAGAAATGCACAATGGGATTTATTGTTTGGAGATCGCAGATTTTATTAAGCATTCCTAAAAGAAATTACATATATCATTCTTTATCATAACTGTAATTGATGAAACTGCAACAAAATTTGAGAGTTCATTTGATAGGTTTCATTAATATAAGCCATACATTAAGCATAACAATCATTTACTAAAGCACAGTTAAGGAATATAACAGTGATAACCTTTCAAGCATAAGGATAACTACAGATCGTATAACAGTTTTATGAGAAATTCATCAATTACAAGATATTCTATGACAGAATACAGCAAGTAAATTGGTACAAGGGACTTGCCTCCATCTGTATACGCATAATATCAAGTAACCCAGACAATCCTAGTGCTTGTTGAGGTTGAGGCTGAGTTTTCTCGCCCTTGCTACGAGTAAGCTTCCTCATTAATTTAGATTTCTTCTCCTTCTTCTTTTCCTTGGTTGGTAGTATAAGACCACTAGATGAAATTCACTTCATGTTACATAGATTATTTGCACAAGAAAGACTATATTTGCACTCAATCATGATAAATTGATTATCACCATATTACTATACCTTCAACATAGAATACCTAACTGAGAATGGAAAAAGGAAAATGCTTACCCAGAGGCACCAGCAGCAGCTAATAAGACTTCATAAGCAGTTTCCCGAAGATCATCATCCAATAAACCTGCATCACAGACAAAACTTATTAGATAAAAATTCAATAAAAACACCCAAGCATGACTAAATATTCATAGGCTTACTTTGCCCTATCAAAAATTATGGGTTACTTAATTATAGCTATGTTCAAGTAGAACATCATATCCATTAAAATTACTTAATACTAGAGCAATGACACATGGTAACGAGAATAAATTTGCAAAGATTATTTCTTCAAAGTTAAATTTAAGCAGTAGCGTCACAATATGAATATGCCTGTTCAGTGAATGAAAACTACTTCCAACATAACTGCATGTCATACTTAATGTGATTTGTGTAAATATTGTGTTAATTTATATCTCAAGAAAACAATATTGCAATGCCCAAGCCCCCAGAACTTGGCACTATTGTAGATCATTGTGGAAGCTAACAGCTAGCTACTCTTTATTATACCTGTTTTAAAAGAAGGCAATGCTAGCAGAAGATCACTGGCATCATTCAAACGACGCCTTGAAGTGTACTCCATCGATCCATCATCTTCCTCCTCATCCTCAAAATCATCAATCTCATCATCAACAGATAATTGTTGTGAAGGTGCAGAACGAAGAGAATATGTTTTTGAGAGGCTTGCAGAAGAAGCTACTGATACATTGTTAGAAGTTTGAGGCGGTATCCGTGGGGGGGGTGGTCCAGATGATTCTGGAGTAGTCACCAAAAAATATGCCTTTCCTGACCCAGAACCAATCTGCAAATACATAAGAAAGACAATAATTAGCCCCATCTGCTTCCAACACGAAAAGCAAATACACTTAAAGGGTAGTTCCTGCATAATTATCCTTCAAACTAAAATTGCTTAGTTTAATTTAACCTAGTGCTTCCAAGTTCCAACTCATTTATACACAACCAAAAGTTTAAGATGAAAAGATCATTTTCTTTGAAGTGAGCATAAGATACCCTCAATTCAGCATTCTAATGTCAACAAAAACAAGAAATAGACTACAACAAGAAATATTTATGAAAAAACTACTGAACACACTGCTCTGTCAAGAATCGGATTTGTCTCATTTCAGGTATGTCACTTCCAAATAGATCTCTCTATTGCACATCATTTCATACAACGATGAGATTTCCCAACAGATTCAAGATCTTGTTGACAAGGGAATATCATGCCTAAATCATCTCCTTATTGGAGACCCATCATGCTTGCATGCAGGAACCAGGATCATCTACCACACATCAACAATCTTTTATACCATATACCAAGATTGACTTGAAGTTTATGTATCACCAAACAGCTATTAGTGAAGATGTATAGAAGAAAACCTTCAAAACCTGAGAATGCCTGAGTGGTTAGTCATGCCTTCAAGCCTGAGTTCTAACTAATAAGTTGGCTATAAACCCGCATGGGTAGCAGAGATGGCTTGGGCCGTGGGTTTGCTCCCCATAGGTTCCGGGTTCGACTCCAAGGCCTGGGCTTACCCAATGCACATGGTCTGCGTGTGATTGCATGCATCCCCAGAGGATTAGTCTCTCCTCAGCTCACCCCTCCCGGACCCCAACTTGGCAAAAAGTAAGACCAAGGCAAGGCTGGTTGGGCGCTGGGCTGGGTCGCGGGGATACCTCTGGTGCAACAAAAAAAGAAAAAAAAAACTAATAAGTTGGCTATATTCATGCACCTAATGAAAGCTACAATTGGGCCTTTGAACAACGCTTTCTAATTTTCAATCTAAAAGATATCTTCATCTATAGCAACACATGGAAAGAAACTAAAACATCTACAACATGTCACACATGTACTAGAGATACTTCATCAACACAAGTTGCAAGCAAACTTCGGATATTCATTGCTGTCTATCTGGATGAAATTCTCATATATAGCAACACATGGAAATAAGTTAGTCGAAATAAGTTGCACATAAACTTAGGTAAGTGCATAATATCTAGGTTACATTGCCAGTCAAACTAATGACTAGCTTTGCTCATGAAACCTCATTGAACCAACAAATTCCCTTGACCTATCAAACTTCAATCCAAAGTTTGTGTTTGTTTTCAATCACATTCCATGGCCATTCAACCATGATGTGGGGAAAGACAAACAATCCACCAGCCCAACACAACAGCAACTGACTGAAAGTGCAACTCAATTCTTTACATCACCCCTTTCAAATCATAACTAACAAATCAGACCATGCACCTGTCAAAATGCTCAGTCAGCTTGAATGTCCTATCATGTTTCATTTTAAGACCTTCAATGATATTTTGCAAAGGTACTCTATGTTAGGATTAAGGTGCCATCAACCTTGTAAATCCTATGTATTTAATTACTCCTAATATTGTTTGTAAATCACTCATAAGGGATGTTGGTTTCATTGACAGTGGTAATTATTTTTTATCATCAAGGTTTTAGTGGAGTGATAACATTTATTCACAGGGGGGCGGCAAAAATTATTTAATGGAAGCTAGCTACTGTTTATTGGGGTAAAGCATCTTGGTTATTATAGTGATTTTCGGCACCCAACTTCCCATGAGGTTGTTTTGATACTTGAAATCAATTTTGGGATGGTTATTGTCTTTAACCACCTTGGAATTAACAACAAACTAGAAGCCTAAATGGAGTAGATTAGTAATTTCATAGTTTGCGGACTCTGCGAACTCGCCACGGACTCGGGAGTCCCGACCCTGGCCGAGTCGACTCGCCACGGACTCGGGAGTCGAGTCCAGGAGAGTCCTGGGTCGGGACTCCCAAGTCCGACCTCAGGACTCGGCCGAGTCCTGAGATCGGACTCGGGAGTCCCGACCCAGGACTCTCCTGCGCGGCTGAGTCTTAAAATGGGTTAAAACCCATGTTTCTTTATTTATTTATTTTCATTTTTAGACTCACTTGTGAAAAACAAGTCTGCAAATTGATTTGGGGTTGATTGAAGCAAGGAGAACGAACTAAAAAGATCAAAATAGAGCCAGGTAAGTGATCTAACAATTCTTTTTGTTTGTTTTCTTCAAATTCAAAATCAAAAAAATAAAGAAAAATAAGGGGAAATGCTGCCAAATTTTTTTCTATTTTCCTTAATAGCCTAATTCTTATTGTTTCTACTTTCTAGCTTGTTTTTGCATTCTTTTTCTTTTGCAAATGTTTGAAACTTTGAAATTTTGAATCACATTTATTTGCTGATTTTTTAGCAAACCCTAGCTGATTTTTTTTTTCCATGTTGAACTTGAAACAGCAATGTCGTCTTCAAATCCAAAGGGACTAAAAAAAGACCCTGCATGGAAGTATGGAATTCCAGGAAATAAAAAAGGTGAATTGACATGTAATGAATGCCAGAAATGGATGACAGGAGGAATAAACAGATTAAAATACCACCTTGCTAGAATACCTGGGCAAAATGTGGAGGGATGCAAGAATACTACTCCTGAGATTATTAGAGAGATGAAGGCCCTTCTTGTTGAATATGAGCTTAAAAAAGAGGAAAGACAAAAAACAAAGGATGCCCTAGCAGCAGCGATGAGTGGATCCCAATCCCAATCTACACCCTCTATGCCCCATGGTGTTGCAAGTCCAAGCTTCCGTGCTCCACATTCATCTTTTGGTGAGAGTCCTAATGGTTCCTTTTCTACTGCTAGTGCTAGTCAGGGTCCTTCATCAGGACCAAATTATTTTATTCCACGTAATGTTCCAGGAGCACAACCTTCACTTGAAGGTACTGGTTGGAATAAAGAAAAGCATCAAGAAGCTAGGATGGCTGCTGCAAACTTTTGGTACTACAATAATCTACCTTTCAATGTTGCAAACAGCCCATATTGGGAAGGTTTGGTGAACGCCCTTACAGTTGCAGGAAAGGGGTTTAAGACCCCATCATCTAAAGATTTGAGTGGGCCATTGCTAGAGGAAGCCGTAAAGAATACACGGCTTGTGGTTGATGAGCAAAAGAAATTTTGGCGAAGAAAAGGTTGCAGCATTTTATCTGATGGGTGGACAGATGGACGAAATAGAACTCTCCTTAACTTTTTAGTGGCCTCTAATGGTGGATTGGTGTTTCTAAAATCAATAGATGCCTCCCATGAAGTTAAAAATGCTGAGACTTTATGCAATCTATTAGATGGGGTGGTCCAGGAGGTTGGAGTTGATAATGTTGTCCAAATCATCACGGACAACGCAGCTGCATATGTAGCTGCAGGTAGACTACTTATGGAGAGGTATCCCACAATTGCATGGTCTCCATGTGCTGCACATTGCTTAGACCTATTGCTAGAGGACATTGGGAAGATTTCATGGGTCAAAAGTGTGGTTGAAGATGCAAAAAGTGTTACAAAATTTATCTACAACCATACTTGGGTGCTTTCTTTGATGAGGAAATTTACAAATGGCAAGGACCTTGTGCAACCTGGAGTGACACGATTTGCTAGCCACTTCCTCACATTGCAAAGCATTCTTGGTGCCATTGGTCATCTCAAGCAAATGTTCGTGTCTGATGCTTGGAAGGAGTTCTCATTTCCAATAGACCTGAAGGGGAGAGGATTGTTGCCATAGTTTTTTATGAGACATTCATCAAAAATGGAGAGGAGTTGATGGGGGTAAGTAGCAATCACACAAAAAAAAAGTATACATGATAATCTATTTGCTGTTTTTATTTTTTGAGGGGTTAATTTTGTTATGATTTAACATTTGTTTTCATTTTTTTAGGTGACAGAACCTTTGGTGAGGGTTCTTCGTATGGTGGATGGAGATGGCATGCCAATGGGTTTCATCTATGAGGCCATGGATAGGGCCAAAGAGGCCATATCACGTTACTATGGCGGCAACAAAAGGAAATATGAAATCATATGGCGCATCATTGATCGGAGATGGACACACCAACTCCACCAGCCGATTCATGCCTTTGCCTACTTCTTGAATCCGAAGTTCTACTTCTCGGACACATTTAAGGCGGATGAGGAGGTCATGGAAGGTCTTGTCATATGCATTGATAGGATGGTGCTTGATCGTGAGCTGAGAGATAAAGTGCTTGATGAGTTGGAGGTGAGATTTGTTACATCTTATTTATGAATTTGCAATGTTGAGCCTTGACTATCTATGAATTTTCTATATTTGATTTACTTTTTCTTTTATCTATTCAAGGTCTACAAGTGTGTAGAGGGGAGACTCTTTTCCTCCCAGCAAGCAATTGAAAGGAGAGGAAAACAACAACCAGGTAAAAAATGAAATTAGAAACTTGATTCTTACATATAGATTGTTTACTTTATTCTTATTTCTTAATACTTATATTTTTTAAACATGTTTTTGTAGATCTATGGTGGGAGAACTATGGTGCTAGCACACCAAATCTTCAAAAGCTAGCCATACATGTCTTGTCACAGCCATGCAGTGCTTCTGGGTGTGAACGGAATTGGAGTTTATTTGAGAACATTCACACAAAGAAGAGGAATAGGTTGACTCAGCAGCGCCTAAATGATTTAGTTTTTGTTCGGTACAACCTTCGCCTTCGAACTAGAAAGGTGGAGGGTGTTTCACACGAGTCCATCGACTTGGATGACATTGATCCATATGGTGAATGGACTATTGATGAACAAAATGATGAGGCTGATGTCTTCCTTACTGATGAGGATCTTGCTGAATTAGAGAGAGCAGCAGCAGAAGAAGAAGCAGCAAGATTGGATGCCATGGAGGACGATGAAGACACATTTGAATATCATGTTTCCCCTCGATCTCCTAGTCCTCGTTTGGATACTATAGCACGGGCACCTTCTAGTTCTAGGCCTCCAAAATTGAGTACCATTGGGAGGGGAAAAAGGAAGATGTAGATTACATGTGGTTGTTAATGTTTTCCTCTTTTTGACATGATTATATGTAAACATTTATAAACTTATGATGCTGTTATACATTGAAACTATGAGTATTTGATGACTATGAATGATGAAATTTCAATTATTGAGTGTTTGATGATCATATGACATGTGCAATCTTTGAATTATGAGTGTTTGATAATCAAATTAGGCTCTTATGTTCTCTAAATGCATTAATTTGTTCTTGTTTTTTTGTAAAACTACAGTTTTTTTTTTTTGCCGAGTCCTAACCGAGTCTTTTCCCAAGTCCGTGCCGAGTCCTGAGTCCGAGTCATATTTTTGGGCTGCCGAGTCCGCGGTGAGTCTGAGTTTTCCAACTATGAGTAATTTAGTTGCAACCGACGTTAGACTATGCTAAGCAAGCTTGTCAATTTCCAAGGAGGGTTGTTGAGAAGTGAAACCAACTTGAACGTCCCATTTAGGCAATGAAAAAACTATTTAAGAGGTGCTTATGGTGGTAGTAAGAAAGAGGAAAATAGTAAGTAACTTTTGTTTGCAGATGCTTGAGGGAGTGTGTGAAATGTGAGGAAAATCTTTGTACATAGGTGTTGTTGGATTGAGACACAGAAGGAATGATGGAAGTGAATGTATTGTAATCTTGCATTTGAAGATAATACATGCTTGGCCTCTCTTCTTGGTGGAGATTTTTCTCAAAAGGGCTTCTCCACTTAAATCTTGTGTTGTGAGATGATATTCTAGAGTTTCTTGCACTCTTATGTTGTTGACTTGTGTCTCTTTGTTGTTGCTATCATATGGTGATGTTATCTTTATTTTATTGTTGCTTTAGTTCATCTAAGATGGTTATATTAAGCATGTTCAAGCAGCTGATTTAAGCATCATAAAGAGGTTGAATATCTACATGGTAGTTCCATATTGAGGCAGCTTAATTATAGATTTGCATACAATTTTCACATTTTTGTATTGCAGTAGTCTAACCTAGTATCTCACCAATTGGTGTCATAGCTTGAATGGATCATTGTTGATTAGCAATTGGATAAGAGATCGATCTTTTATCTAACACTCTACCAATGTATTCTGCAAGTTTTTAAGCAATGCCAACAATACATGCATGGGATGGAGCCCTAAGCAGCTTCATTTCTTTCATAGTCAAAAAAAACTATAAAATTCATAGCACATGAAATTAGTGACTTACATGGACCAATTTCATTTAACAATCAACCACATGGAGAATTATAATGAAGCAACAAATTGTTTTAGTCCACCATCAATCATGGCACTTCTAACCATGCTAGATGCTCAAGGTCATTTTTCCAAAGGCTGGATTTATTTTGCACTATAATTATGTACTTTAATTTCTTTACCATATTCCAACCTACAGTTCCTTGCTAAGAAATTCCAACATCAGGGTCAATTGTTTGTAAATTTTTGGCAGGTTATTGAAATTCAATATTTTCAAGCTTTATATCAATGTCATCTACTTGGAAATTGGAAAAGTTATTATAGTGTTATCACGGAATCTAGCAACACTCGTTCCACGGATAACCCCCCTACGAAACTTGTCCATTTCTTAGGATTCGTGAAGTTCAAGTACGCATAACGAGGTGATTTTCGAGCCACCTCGAAATGCGTTCCCAAGTCTCGAATAGTCAATTCGAGCGTTCCCCCTTGTTCGCCTCGCAAAGACCTTCGAAACGAGATCTTTCGCGACGTTTCACTGTTCATACTTTGCAGATTGCGAAAAATGCAGTGGCACTAAAAAAGTGCGCTCCTACCTTGAAGCAAAATTGACTAAGTCTGGAAATGCAGGGGCGCTAAAATTTAGCGCCCCTGCATGCAGTGAAATTCCAAAAAAATGTAAGGGCGCTAAAATTTAGCGCCATTACATTTTTCTTCAACACTTAACTTTTTTCATGTTTCTGGCACGTTTCCTCACGTTTTCGCGTTTTTGTCAATCGTGCCACTTTTCGTGCCTAAATTTATTGCTCGACTTGAGTTAGGTTTTTAGTTTTCATTTTCAATTAAGTGAATGAATTCGCCATTTTAGTTGTTTATATTTTATTTCCTTTTTCTCTCCTCTTGCTGTGCGAGTTCCTTTCAAACTGCAAATTCGCGTTTTGAAGATTTTCGCCATTTGCCTCTTCAGCAAGCTTCGCGTTTTGCTCTGGTAGGTTTTTCATTTGGCTTCGTCTTTTCATTTGTATATGTCCATTGTTAACATACACGTTTTTGTTTCTTACATTCACGTCTTTCATTCCATTCGTGTTTTGTTCTTTCCCTTCGCATTCTTCTCCCTTCTAACCCCACGCATTCTCTTCCTCCGCGTTTTCCCCTTCACGTTTTCCATTCATTGTTTGCTTTCATCGCAAGAATAATGGCAAGCCTTTGTATCCCTACGCATTATTTTCTTTGTTTTCCTAAACGCGTAGTGTTCTTCATTCGTGCTTTTCTTTTCAACACCCATCCCTATTCTTCATATGCGTTTCTTTCCCCATTCTCCTCTGTGCGCAATGTCCCTTGAGAACTTATATCTACCCGACGTGTTTGTGTTGAAATATCTTTATCTCAGAAGCTCTTCATTCGTTTTGGTAAACATTGAAAAGATCCATCATTGTGAAAGAGAATTCCCTTGACCTTTGAATGCGTATGTAATAGGATGGAGACAATTTCAAAAGCTTTCATTGTTATAAACATTGCATTTGCTAAGCTCAAGCGCCTTCGCCATTCCTTCTTGCATCTACATTTTCAAAATTGCCAAAATTTGCAAAAGCGCTAAATTTTAGCACCGTTACATTCTAAAGATGTCAAAAATTGCCTAACACTGGAAAGTGTAAGGGCACTAAAATTTAGCGCCCTTACACCAAAAACAATTTTCTCAAAATGTAAGGGCGCTGAATTTTAGCGCCCTTACACTTTTTTCAGGCTTTTTCCAATTCTTCCAAAATAAACTTCATTTTTGACCAGTGCACTCCAGAGCCTCTTTTTTCCGCATTTGTGCATCGTTTTGTGTGCCTCGCCATCCGCTTCATGAATTCTCATCCTTGTGCTCATTTCGCGCTTACCCATGTTTTCTAACAATTGGTGTTTGTTCTGGCTAAACGGATTGCAGTCTACTTTCAGAGATCGTCAAATCAAGAGTGATCAGAGTTCCAGTTCCTTTTGATGACTGCTACTCAGCCTCCTTCTTCGAAAGCAAAAAGCAAGATGAAGTACAAATATCAAGGCGTTTATCCGCCCACTATGGTGCTTTCAAAAGTTGAAGAAATAAAAGATACAGAAGTTGGTCATCAAGACTTGGTTGACTTCGCGAAGCTAACTGAGACGAAGCCTCTTCCTGATTCAATGAGAGCAATCGTACACAGCAATCTCCACTTGGTGGCAATGTTCCCTACGGCTGCACAATCTGAGTTTGTTCTTCAAGTTGCATCTCATTACATCCGAGAAAGCAGAAGCGTGATCGACTCTTCCGGGCACGAGATTCTGAGACTGACCCCGACTTCTTTGATATTGTCTTCAAGGTCCCTCATATGGACAAATATATTGACATCTCTATATCAAAAGCACAGGAGATTTTCGATGCTGATCCCAATAAAGCTAAACAGTTGATAAATACTCAATGGCTCAAAAAGCCTAGAATTTCTAGATCGAAAGGACTCCTGAGAAGTGACTTCAAAGTTGACGTCAAGGATATGATCACGTTTCTGAGCAGAGTGAAAGGCTTGCCGGAATCATCCACCTTTCACGACTGGATGTATATACATCCTAAGTGCATATAAACAAATCATCTGATGATTGAAGTTCTACATGACTTCCTCATGAGACAATTGATCTTATGATGGTGCTTACAGCAAGTTGACAACTTGCAATTTTCATATACCTCAAGCGCACACATCTCTGAAGATTCGATTTACTTTTCAACATCCTGATCACTTCAGGTATAGGTTTGAGACCACAGGTCAGTGCCATACACCGCTTTGAGATCCTGATCACTTGGTCGCCATAGACTACTAGCCTGACCTCCTTGGTGGGCTTTCAGTCTCCCAGAACTTTCCAAATCAACACTGTTGGTTATTGACAGCATAATTCCACTTCCAAGGTCCCCTCCTCTCCCACTTCATTTCAGCAGTTTTATCATGGAAGAGTTTTCTGAGAAGCATCCTCCTTTGATGGTCAATTGTATTGGGCTCGGATTCGAAGGTTTTATACTCTTTGTTCTCAATGTGCTTAGACTGATGGCATCTCTTCCTCCCTCTCCTAGACTCAGTCCTACCCTCTGACTACACACCTAGCCACTACACTTGATCACAGATCCAAGCACAATCTGAACTTCATGGATCTCGACACCTACCAGCTCAGTTCATAATTGGTCGGATCTTCTCTCACTTTAGCATTGAGACTAAGATGCCATTCTTGACATCCCCTTCACGTACTCCCAGATATGATCTTGGAAATGACTCAGATCTTGGTGTGGTTTTCAGAACAAGTTCACTCATTGCCATCGATCATTCCCTCCAAATGGAGACTGCCTCCCCATTTTGCATGTATGCATCCTCCTCGAATGTCATTTGTAATATTTTGGACTTTTCTTCTCCCACTTAAGGACCATTGTAAATTAGCCTTTTGTGGGTAAGCAAATGTGAAAATGCCTCAAGGAATTGGATTCGATACATCTATCTGAAAGACTCTAAGTATTGATGTAAATTACACAGATTGCATTGATCATTGGTTGAATGATCACTTTGTGCATGCTCTTCATACTTTGTGAAAGATCTACAGACTTTGGCCAACATTAGTCTCATACTTTTGTTGGATGATCACAAGACTTTGTGCTTGCGGCTTTCTAAGAAGACTTTGTGCTTCTAACCTTACAGATCAACCTTTGATAAAGCTCTGAACCACCTTAGACCCGCTATTTCACAGGTTATCTTGAACTTCAACAAGTGACATTGTAAACATCATAGATGTTCCTCGTGTACATTTTGCTACTATTAGATTCATTCATATCGCACATAGCTGTGGCTGAAGTCCAAGTTGTGTAATCTATCGAAAGCTGATTACATAATTTTCACCCAACATATAGATAAGAAAAAATGCATATCTACCTATTATAATTTCTGATAGATTGACATATCTTAATAAATAATCAAGAAAAACAGTGCCTCACTGAGTAGGTTCAAGTTCTAATAACTTGAGACTAAGGAACCCTTTATTTTGAGATGCCCCATTTACTATGAGATCTTGGGAAGATTTCACTACCTCTAAAGGGATTTAGGCAACAATATATCTTACTTTCTTCAAATATTCAAACTAGTGGTGCTTGGGTCTTTTCCTTTGAGGTCCTCACCCTTCGACACAGATCCCTATAAGGAAGGGAGCAGCAGGGTGGGGAGGGGGTGGAAAAGGTCTAGAGGCTCTATGTTGGTGTAAATAGGTGTTTTACCCATCTAGTCATTAATAGGTCCTATTTACATGTTATGTCCACTTAGGTCCTAGGAGGACGGAATCTTTCTAGAAGGTGTTAGTTATCATTAGATCTTATGTTATCTTTTGACTTTTAACACGTGTCCTAGGTAGTTATGATATGTTGTCACATGACATAAGATTAAGACACTTGTCATAATCCTATTTAATCCTATGTCTCACCTTGGCTATATAACCAACTGGTCTCATATGTAAATCATATTGAATGAATCATTGGTAGAACAATTGCTATCATTTGCATCTTTTCATAGAATAGCATTATTCTTTCATAGCTGATCTCTCATGTGCTTTCATTAAGTTGCTAGATCTTGGGTGGCTATAATCTTCAGCCAAATCTTGCATGGTGTAAAGTTATCTATACCAACTCTTACATGGTATTAGAGCTTGTGGGATTGCTTCTTGTTAGTCTTTATTGAGAGATCTAGGTTGCAAATCTTGGTGGATCTTGAAAGGTTGAGTATACTCTTCTCTTGCATTGAATGATGACCTAGAGAATCAAAAAAGCTTGAAAGAAATACCAGATTTGGGGGTTTCATTTTTGTGGCTTTGTATTGTAGGGTTCAAATTGGAGTTTGTTGGTGCAAATCTGACCTTACTATTGAGTTTAGAAGGTTTGAGAAAGTCGGTTTTGCCTTTTGTTTCGTCCAAAATGAGTCCAGATCTATGAGGTTTTGAAGCTAAAGTGTGGTTGCCAAATCTAGGAGGTAGCTGCAATTTTGGAGCATTTTGGATCAAATCTGACCATGCCATCGCATCCAGAAGGCCCAAGAACCCTAAGATCAGTCGTCAAATCGTCAAAATCCGAGCACTTCACCCAAAGCCTGAAGAAAAAATATCCTCTATTCGATCGTCTGTACAACCTTATGGCATCATTATTGCAATCGCAGTCGAAAAAAAAATTGTCAGTTTAAAAAATCTAAGGTGAAATGTTTTTAAAAAAATCAAAATTTATTTTTAAAGTTCTTCTGAATTTTTATTTATAAATCAAAAAAAAAAGGAAAGGTACAAAGTCTACAAACGCAGATGGTCTACAGAACTATACCAGATGATCTGCAATGCGCCACATGGTGTAGGTTGCACCCGCCACAAGCGCAGTACCAACACTCACCGCAAGCCCTTCTGTGTCGGCTACCACACGGCCACATTTTATTCACCTACCACTACTCACCTATAGGAGATGAGACAATTAAACCGGCGAATCAAACAAGGAATACTCCGCCAACATCTACCAAATTCCCCCTACCACCGACAATAAGAATAATCAAGGAGAATATTCTGACAAAAAGCATATTTTAGCCGAGCAGCAAATATTCCTGTGACGAGCGTCGAACCATCACCTTTAACACAATAAAATGCTAATGTCATCACTACATCAACAATGACATTAGCATCCAAATGAAATTTGGACCCCCATCTCCAATGAAGTTTTTCTTTTGAAGGGTGATTTTCAAACGCTCATAACTTGGGCTCAAGACCTCCTTTTTGCGAGCAATTTTTTTTAGTTGGGCCAAAATTTTGCGCTCTATGTAGTGGTGCAACTGGTTTTTTATTTTGCCACTTGATTTTTCAAGAAATTGCAGATTCTCATAGGTGTTGTTGTGTCATTCTCGTTTTGGGAACTTATGAGGCTCCGTTCTTGCATCTACAATAACATGTTTGGGTGAAATTTTTTTTGAAAGTGCATAATTTTTTGTGTACTTTCCAGTGGCGTGATCAAATTGATTCCATTCTATGTTAAAAATTTACTTTGAGCTTGTGGCCAAATTTGGCATCTGTATACACTAAGATCAAGTCCACTTCGTTGATTTTGGCAAGTGGCACCTATAATCGCACTAAATATAAAGTGCCAAAACATATATTGCTTGGGGGGTTTCATGATTGAGTAATTTGAAGGGGGTAATTTTTGCCTTTGTTGGCTTATGTCTCTTGATTGGTCTATTGTGTGACTAAAATTAAAGAGTTTAATATGGGTATCAAAACACATCCTACTATAATAAAGTTAAATCGATGGAACTTTAAGTCTTGGCGAGATGGAATCCTAACACATTGTAGGTGGCTTAATCTTTTTCCATATCTCTATGGACTAGTTCCTAAACCTTCATCAAAATGGAAGAGAGTTGTGTGGGACATAAAAATAGAACATATCCTGGAGGCTGGAAGTAATTGGTTGTAGTTGTGATATTGACACACAATTGGCCACCGATGGTATTAAGATCCCTCATGACCTTTTGACTACACTTTGGGAGATGTATGGAGACTTAAATGAACCTCCATTCCCAAAGGATCCTGTTGTGGATTTTCTTGTTCCACTTGTTGAGTTTCGATCAATTAATGAGAAAACGGCTATTGATCTTGCTCATTGGGAAAGTTTTGGTAGTTTTGATGATATAGAACCTTCTCCTCCCATCAAGACTTTATTGAGACATCAATTTCTATGGCTCTTAAGTTGGATTTAGAGGGTTCATCTTCTTCATCTATGAGTCAACATCTTGAGGCTAAGGGCTCTTGTAATCCAACATTGGCAGAATCATCTAGTGTTCTTACTTCATGTTTTGAGGACACAATGGGGGATGATAGGTGTAGTCGAATGACATGCACTAAGATCTCATCTCCTTCATCTATTGTTGTACCTGATGATGCTTGTGATTCCATAGATTTGGCTCCTTGCGATTCAGTGCAGGAGGACATACATCGTCTTCCAAAGATGGCTACTTGGGATGAGTACTTGACAGACATTGTTGGTTTGTTTTGTGAGTCGCATTTCAGATTTGGGAGACATTATTGATAGCATTCATCTTCTCTTTGATGGAGATGATCCTTCTTCAACTGTTGTGAGGGAACACTCTAACCCTCTTGTCCATTCTCTACATAATCACTCTTTTTAGTTTGACATGAGTGTGGATTTTTTGGATAGCATTTGGAGAAGGCTTTTTTGTCTTCAGAGGAGATAACATTGTCTTTGGATTGTGTTCTACAACCATTTCTAAGAGATTTTGGATTGTTTTCTTCGGCAATGTGGCCTAGAGTGCCTATTTGGAGTGTGACAACTTCCAGCATCAACATGGAGACACTTGAGCATTCTTCAAAGACATCATCCATTATCCTTCCCACATCCTCCTTTCAGGAATGGGAAGAGATCCTGCATACAATCTTGGTTTTGTTTCCTCCCAAGGGGAGGAACTTTGTTCAACGCTATTGGATCATCTTCTGCATTCAATGTCGAGCTTCTACCATCATTGCAGGAGAGGCTGCATGGTCTCTCTTCTACTTCTCTCTTATGGGGGGACTTTTTTCTCACATAGGGTTTTGTCCATCTCATTCTTCATTGAGAGTATTTTGTATTTCATCTCTCTTTTGGGGAGGAGTTTTGTCCCACTGGGTTCTCTCCTTTTCTCTATTTGTGAGAAATTGCATTGCATTTGTTTATGGTTACCTAACATGGCCTCGTAGTCGGGACCCATTTTTGTGTCATTTGCATAATAATCCGCTACTCCCTAAGTTGCACTTAAGGGGTGTTGATGTAAATAGGTTTTTTACCTATCTAGTAATTAATAGGTCTTATTTACATGTTAAGTCCACTTAGGTCCTAAGAAGGAATCTTTCTAGAAGATGTTAGTTGTCATTAGATCTTATCTTATCTTTTGAATTTTAACACGTGTCCTAGGTAGTTATGATATGTTGTCACATCACATAGAATTAAGACACTTGTCATAATCTTATTTAACCCTATGTCTCACCTTGGCTATATAACTAGGTGGTCTCATATGTAAATCATATTGAATGAATCATTGATAGAATAGCATTATTCTTTCATAGCTGATCTCTCTTGTGTTTTATGAAGTTACTAGATCTTGGGTGGCTATAATCTTTAGCCAAATCTTGCATGGTGTAGAGCTATTCTATACCAACTCTTACACTATAGAGTCCCATGTTGATCACCTCTTTTTTCCAACCTACTTAAGGAACAAGAGACATAAAATGTGTAATGTCCCATCGGAGTTTGGAGGATTAGCCTATCACCAGGTCCTCATAGGCTAATAATGGTGATTAGAGGGCCTCTTGTGGGAGTTAATGGGTTCTTCAGGTGGCAGTTGATGGTGTTTTCTCCTCCAGTTCAATGGCATATTCAGAGGTGATCGTCTCCATGGGTTTTTGACTTCATTTATATACACTTACTATTTTAGTAAGTTTGTAAGGTGATAAACGCCAACCTTACTATTTATAGTAAGGCATCCAGATGGGTAGAGTGAGCAGTGGGTTGGCCATTGGTGAAGTCAGAATTAATAAATGTTGATTATTAATGGAGTTATGGTGTTTTAATTATTATTAAAGTAATACTTTAATAATAATTAATTATAAAGGTGAATATTAAATGATTAATTGAATATATTATAAAAGTTCATTTAATTATAAAGTCAAATTATAAAGGTACTTGATATGGGAGCCCAAGTGGAGATATATTATAAAATCACAACAAAAGCATATGTTTTATTATATTTTAATGATTTAATTGCTCTTAGGAGTCGTTCTTTTTCAAGAGTGATATATAAAAGGCTTTGGAAAAAGCATGAAAAGCATTCATTGTTGATTGAACACTTATGAAATTTGAGAAGTTTTGGCTGTGAGGAGAAAATAGGGGTTTCTTCTTCAATTTGATCATGGAGAATGTCCATTCTCTCTGATTTGAGCAACCTGCAGGTGTGAGATACCATCCAAGGGTTGTTCTTTCAAGTGGCTTTATTCCAGAAGTCACATTGTGCATAATAGAAGTGATTATCATCAGAAAACTCAAGGGATTATTCAGGGGTTTTGAAGAATAAATCAGATTGTTCATATTTTGATTGCAAATCAGAAAGGGTTTGAAGATTTGTAGTTTTTAAGATTTTTAAGAGCAAGCTACAGTACCCTCGTGAACAGTGCCCGCGCTACAGTGATTCGCTACAGTAACTTGGTGCATCATTCAAAGCATTCTCAGCCTAGGCATCTTCATTACCAAGTCTGATTTTCGGTATACATGCATTATCATCTATCATTGTAAAATCTGCTTAAATCTGAAGTTATTGCCTTGCTGTGTTAATTCTGGGGCACTTCTGTAAATTGCAAATCTGAAGCATGTTGCTCAGATTGTAATTGTAAAAGCCTGTTATCATTCTGCTGCAAATATTAAGGCTGAATATATATGTAAACCTGAGACTGTGTACTGCTGTACATTTCTGAGTGTTATTTATTGGTAAATTTGCTCATATTATACTCAGCTGGGGTTTGCAAAAGGCTGTTACTTCATTTCCCTGTAATATCATTGAAAAGTCGGTCAACTGTAATGGAAGAAAGTATGAATATTGCTACTCAGTCTGATAAAGTGATGGCTGTAGCTTATCCATTGTATTCTCTCTTATAAATCAGACATTTGGCATTGATTGGTGAAGAGGAAATTCAGTTTCAGATCTGCATACGTTTTGCTGGCATGATTTTCATATGTTTGTATAATGCAATGATTGAATGCAGTGTTAACTCATTGATACTAGCTGAGTGTTTTATGTGATGAGATAGTATATGAGATTATCTATGTAAAACCAATTGTAAGCGACTTAAATGTGCAAGCAAGCAAACTGTTTGACAAAATCGTGTTGATGAATTAGTGAATATCATGAGGGGACTTGGTGAAGAAATCAAGGATGAATTCATTATTGACAAAATTCTAAGATCTCTTTCTACAAAATTTGAGGCCAAAGTTGCAGCATTGGAAGAACTAACAAATCTAGACCAGCTGAAGAAGGATGAATTACATGGTATTCTTGCAGCCTATGAGATGAGGATTGAAGGTAAATCACCACAAAAGGAAGTCTCATTCAAAGCAACTAAAAAGGGCAAGAACAAGCATGAAGAAAAGGATGAAAAATCAAGTGATGAAGCTGAATCTTACTTCATGGGAAAACTTAAGAAAGGAAAAGGAAAATACAAAGGAAAATTTCCTTTTAAATGCTTCAATTGTGGAAAAGTTGGACATTATGCTTCAAAATGTCCTCAAAATGAAAGCAGTTCTAGTGAAGAAGAAAAGGAAATCAGCAATAAGAAAAAGGGAAAGAAGAATTTCAACTCAAAGAAGAAATTTCAAAAACATAAAAAGAGTTTTTATTCAAAGAAAGATAGCAGCTCCTCTGAAGAACAAAGTGAAGATAGCTCAAGCAATGAGGAAGATGAAATATTGTTTATGGCTGAATGTGAAGAACAAA
>VDFB02072274.1:63178604-63197536 GCA_007258455.2 Sequoia sempervirens
CCTAGTATCTCACCAATTGGTGTCATAGCTTGAATGGATCATTGTTGATTAGCAATTGGATAAGAGATCGATCTTTTATCTAACACTCTACCAATGTATTCTGCAAGTTTTTAAGCAATGCCAACAATACATGCATGGGATGGAGCCCTAAGCAGCTTCATTTCTTTCATAGTCAAAAAAAACTATAAAATTCATAGCACATGAAATTAGTGACTTACATGGACCAATTTCATTTAACAATCAACCACATGGAGAATTATAATGAAGCAACAAATTGTTTTAGTCCACCATCAATCATGGCACTTCTAACCATGCTAGATGCTCAAGGTCATTTTTCCAAAGGCTGGATTTATTTTGCACTATAATTATGTACTTTAATTTCTTTACCATATTCCAACCTACAGTTCCTTGCTAAGAAATTCCAACCTCAGGGTCAATTGTTTGTAAATTTTTGGCAGGTTATTGAAATTCAATATTTTCAAGCTTTATATCAATGTCATCTACTTGGAAATTGGAAAAGTTATTATAGATAAGAAAAAATGCATATCTACCTATTATAATTTCTGATAGATTGACATATCTTAATAAATAATCAAGGAAAACAGTGCCTCACTGAGTAGGTTCAAGTTCTAATAAGTATTCTCTTAGCATGTCAATAGGGCAATGTCTCACCCTTATCTTGTTGGAGAATGCATCCAAAGCAATGGCCCTTAAATTACTAAAGCACTATGTACAAAGGCCACGAGTTCCATCCTCCAAATGCTGGAGGATTTGGAGCATCAATCTATGGGCATTTGGCATCTCTAGAGGTCTTTCATCCCAATCAACAAGTTTATCCAATGTTTAAATTGTAGAGCTTTTCCATCTTGCTTCCCTTCTATGCATCATATAATTTCATGATGGATGTATGCATCCATAACCTAAGCTTAACTTAGTTTTTGTCTTTTACTTATTACATGCTGGAGATTAATTTCCCTATCAAACGTGATAAAGTCAATTGTCCCACCTTTTAACGCTCATTTTCAATCCCTTAAATTTTTTCAATGATGTTCAAAAAACATGATGGCATGGATTGAAAATGCATGAAATTAGAAAATTGATGCAAGGGCATCCCTAAATGACCAAGTGATCCTGAATTTTGGGTCACAATTCTATGAGTCTCTACACCTCTAACGTTTTCATTTTTCCCAGTCATCCTGCAGTTTTCTGAGCAGAAGGTCAATGTTACCAGTTTGAAGGGTTGTTTACACCTCCCAAATGCTACTTCAAGCCTGGTCACATTTAAATATGTCTTTATGCAATTGAACTAGCATTTACACAATCTTCAATTCACCCCTTCCAATTATGTAGAAAAATACCCTCTACCTTTAAATTTTGTAAACTTTGTGATCTAAGCAATATTGGTAAGTTTGCAAAATGTTGCATCTAAACACCTTGCAAATTTTGGATAATACATTGTCTGCCTTGCTTCCTGTGAATTTGATAATCCAAGCAAGCTATGCAAGCCCAAGCATGATTAAGATAAGTTAGAACCTTTTCTGGAACAATTTGCAGAATCCAAAGTCTAGTTCACATTTGCTTCTTCAAAAGCCTTGTAGTCTGCAAACTTCACAAGAACCATGAATTTCACTGCAAATAACACAAAGATCCATCATACCCTTGAACCACAGGTCATGGATGATTTGTGATCTTGTTCAGGTTTTCCAAACTTGCAATAATACATGGATCCAAGCTTAAATAATTCAAGTAGCATGTTGCACAGGATTGTACTCCCCAATCACATCCCGGTTCTAAGTAGACCATGAGGACCCAACAAGGAAGAGTTACCACTTTGTCCTATCACTTAGCCATGGGACTTACGAGCTCACTTGAGGCATAGCAGCTCCCAAGAACCCCCAAAAACATGTTATTGGACAGCAATGTTAAGACATGTTAAGATACCCGAAAAGAGACAGCTTAGAAAGTTCATATCAAGTGAGAGAGTACATGCACAAAACATGTTACATGATCCTCACAGAGGTATCATATCAATTGTCTACTACCCAAAGTTGAACTCCTTTTATATCTACATCATTAGCCCCTTAGACTATATTACATCATTACCCCCTTTATATCTAGACTTTAGGAAGGACTACCAAACTATTGACCACATCTTTACACTTCAAGCTATTGTTGACGAGGTTCATCATGGGTCTCAAATCTTTTGTTGTTTTGTTGATTTCAGAAAGGTCTTTGACTCTGTTCTGAGACTCTTATATTTCCAGAATTTGAGAGACAGAGGCATCCCAAACTCTCTAACTACCACCACCACTTGAGGCTTCTTTATGAGACACTACTGGGCAGTTTCATACCATTAGTTCTCGCTGCTCCCTCATAACATTGTGAAGAGTACCATTGAGTCAAGCAGTGGGTGTCCCTCCCTCACCAACCCTTTCAGCATTTTACATGGAAGAGCTTTCTTCAACAACATACCCATTTAGATGACAATTGTGTTTACAATAGATGATTATAGCTATTCTTCTTTTTTCTAATGATATTGTCTTGATGTTATCCTCTCACACTCTATGAGGGCTTACAGCAACAACTTGACACCCTTGCTTGTATCTGTGATTTTCAATACCTCTCCAAGCACACTCTCTCCAGATTCCATTTTTTCAACAAGGGGAACTTCTAGAGACCACATCAGCCTACACATACTTGGGGATCTAATTTTTTGGTCTATCCTTTAGCATGAAACCTGCCTCTCACAGGTGCCTTTGTAAGGGATATGTCTCACTTCCTATCTTGGAATCTGTGTTTTCAAATCCACTTCCACGACATCCCCTCCAAATCATGCCTTTTTGATACAATCATCAAACCTAACATTTTATATGGTTTGGAGGTTTTAGGACCTAGCTTGGGGTCATTGAATGGGCTCGTATTGAAAGGTTCTAGACTCTCATGCGACAATGCATGATCCATTGCAAATGGCCAATGGGCAGTTCCTCAAAGCATCATCCAAGCCAAATCTACCACCTAGCCACTACACCTTGAGACTATCTTCAAGCTTATTTCTACATCCAAAGACTTCAACACATGAGGGCCTTAGCTTCTAATCATGAGATCTGGCTTTGTGCGACCCTTTGCTCCTCTTAAGATCGCTTTCCACTTGCCCCCTTACCTTACTTCCCTGGTCCCCACCAAATGCCAACAATGTTGGTACATGGAGAACAAGTTGTTTTCTATTGGCATCTCTATTGATGGGCTACCCCTTCATAAAATTCCTAGATGTCACCCACTAGCTCTCTTTCCCACAAAGGACATCATCAATACAGTCTCTAAGGAGGGTGCATCTATAGACAATATATTCAGACCACCTAGGTCTCCCTTTGTGAACCACTCAACCCCAAGTTGGCTTTCTAAACGGAGCATTTTTTCAATTGGTGACTGATTTGGTCTAATTTCTACTCTTATCTCCTGAATCAGCTTGATCCTTGGCCAGTTCAAAGTGTTCTCTCCCCAATTACAAATTGAAATAGATAATCATAATCCTCATCAAGACCAAATCTTCCATCTTTGCTCCCTCCAAGAGGTTGAGACTAAGGAACCCTTTATTTTGAGATGCCCCATTTACTATGAGATCTTGGGAAGATTTCACTACCTCTAAAGGGATTTAGGCAACAATATATCTTACTTTCTTCAAATATTCAAACTAGTGGTGCTTGGGTCTTTTCCTTTGAGGTCCTCACCCTTCGACACAGATCCCTATAAGGAAGGGAGCAGCAGGGTGGGGAGGGGGTGGAAAAGGTCTAGAGGCTCTATGTTGGTGTAAATAGGTGTTTTACCCATCTAGTCATTAATAGGTCCTATTTACATGTTATGTCCACTTAGGTCCTAGGAGGACGGAATCTTTCTAGAAGGTGTTAGTTATCATTAGATCTTATGTTATCTTTTGACTTTTAACACGTGTCCTAGGTAGTTATGATATGTTGTCACATGACATAAGATTAAGACACTTGTCATAATCCTATTTAATCCTATGTCTCACCTTGGCTATATAACCAACTGGTCTCATATGTAAATCATATTGAATGAATCATTGGTAGAACAATTGCTATCATTTGCATCTTTTCATAGAATAGCATTATTCTTTCATAGCTAATCTCTCATGTGCTTTCATTAAGTTGCTAGATCTTGGGTGGCTATAATCTTCAGCCAAATCTTGCATGGTGTAAAGTTATCTATACCAACTCTTACATGGTATTAGAGCTTGTGGGATTGCTTCTTGTTAGTCTTTATTGAGAGATCTAGGTTGCAAATCTTGGTGGATCTTGAAAGGTTGAGTATACTCTTCTCTTGCATTGAATGATGACCTAGAGAATCAAAAAAGCTTGAAAGAAATACCAGATTTGGGGGTTTCATTTTTGTGGCTTTGTATTGTAGGGTTCAAATTGGAGTTTGTTGGTGCAAATCTGACCTTACTATTGAGTTTAGAAGGTTTGAGAAAGTCGGTTTTGCCTTTTGTTTCGTCCAAAATGAGTCCAGATCTATGAGGTTTTGAAGCTAAAGTGTGGTTGCCAAATCTAGGAGGTAGCTGCAATTTTGGAGCATTTTGGATCAAATCTGACCATGCCATCGCATCCAGAAGGCCCAAGAACCCTAAGATCAGTCGTCAAATCGTCAAAATCCGAGCACTTCACCCAAAGCCTGAAGAAAAAATATCCTCTATTCGATCGTCTGTACAACCTTATGGCATCATTATTGCAATCGCAGTCGAAAAAAAAATTGTCAGTTTAAAAAATCTAAGGTGAAATGTTTTTAAAAAAATCAAAATTTATTTTTAAAGTTCTTCTGAATTTTTATTTATAAATCAAAAAAAAAAGGAAAGGTACAAAGTCTACAAACGCAGATGGTCTACAGAACTATACCAGATGATCTGCAATGCGCCACATGGTGTAGGTTGCACCCGCCACAAGCGCAGTACCAACACTCACCGCAAGCCCTTCTGTGTCGGCTACCACACGGCCACATTTTATTCACCTACCACTACTCACCTATAGGAGATGAGACAATTAAACCGGCGAATCAAACAAGGAATACTCCGCCAACATCTACCAAATTCCCCCTACCACCGACAATAAGAATAATCAAGGAGAATATTCTGACAAAAAGCATATTTTAGCCGAGCAGCAAATATTCCTGTGACGAGCGTCGAACCATCACCTTTAACACAATAAAATGCTAATGTCATCACTACATCAACAATGACATTAGCATCCAAATGAAATTTGGACCCCCATCTCCAATGAAGTTTTTCTTTTGAAGGGTGATTTTCAAACGCTCATAACTTGGGCTCAAGACCTCCTTTTTGCGAGCAATTTTTTTTAGTTGGGCCAAAATTTTGCGCTCTATGTAGTGGTGCAACTGGTTTTTTATTTTGCCACTTGATTTTTCAAGAAATTGCAGATTCTCATAGGTGTTGTTGTGTCATTCTCGTTTTGGGAACTTATGAGGCTCCGTTCTTGCATCTACAATAACATGTTTGGGTGAAATTTTTTTTGAAAGTGCATAATTTTTTGTGTACTTTCCAGTGGCGTGATCAAATTGATTCCATTCTATGTTAAAAATTTACTTTGAGCTTGTGGCCAAATTTGGCATCTGTATACACTAAGATCAAGTCCACTTCGTTGATTTTGGCAAGTGGCACCTGTAATCGCACTAAATATAAAGTGCCAAAACATATATTGCTTGGGGGGTTTCATGATTGAGTAATTTGAAGGGGGTAATTTTTGCCTTTGTTGGCTTATGTCTCTTGATTGGTCTATTGTGTGACTAAAATTAAAGAGTTTAATATGGGTATCAAAACACATCCTACTATAATAAAGTTAAATCGATGGAACTTTAAGTCTTGGCGAGATGGAATCCTAACACATTGTAGGTGGCTTAATCTTTTTCCATATCTCTATGGACTAGTTCCTAAACCTTCATCAAAATGGAAGAGAGTTGTGTGGGACATAAAAATAGAACATATCCTGGAGGCTGGAAGTAATTGGTTGTAGTTGTGATATTGACACACAATTGGCCACCGATGGTATTAAGATCCCTCATGACCTTTTGACTACACTTTGGGAGATGTATGGAGACTTAAATGAACCTCCATTCCCAAAGGATCCTGTTGTGGATTTTCTTGTTCCACTTGTTGAGTTTCGATCAATTAATGAGAAAACAGCTATTGATCTTGCTCATTGGGAAAGTTTTGGTAGTTTTGATGATATAGAACCTTCTCCTCCCATCAAGACTTTATTGAGACATCAATTTCTATGGCTCTTAAGTTGGATTTAGAGGGTTCATCTTCTTCATCTATGAGTCAACATCTTGAGGCTAAGGGCTCTTGTAATCCAACATTGGCAGAATCATCTAGTGTTCTTACTTCATGTTTTGAGGACACAATGGGGGATGATAGGTGTAGTCGAATGACATGCACTAAGATCTCATCTCCTTCATCTATTGTTGTACCTGATGATGCTTGTGATTCCATAGATTTGGCTCCTTGCGATTCAGTGCAGGAGGACATACATCGTCTTCCAAAGATGGCTACTTGGGATGAGTACTTGACAGACATTGTTGGTTTGTTTTGTGAGTCGCATTTCAGATTTGGGAGACATTATTGATAGCATTCATCTTCTCTTTGATGGAGATGATCCTTCTTCAACTGTTGTGAGGGAACACTCTAACCCTCTTGTCCATTCTCTACATAATCACTCTTTTTAGTTTGACATGAGTGTGGATTTTTTGGATAGCATTTGGAGAAGGCTTTTTTGTCTTCAGAGGAGATAACATTGTCTTTGGATTGTGTTCTACAACCATTTCTAAGAGATTTTGGATTGTTTTCTTCGGCAATGTGGCCTAGAGTGCCTATTTGGAGTGTGACAACTTCCAACATCGACATGGAGACACTTGAGCATTCTTCAAAGACATCATCCATTATCCTTCCCACATCCTCCTTTCAGGAATGGGAAGAGATCCTGCATACAATCTTGGTTTTGTTTCCTCCCAAGGGGAGGAACTTTGTTCAACGCTATTGGATCATCTTCTGCATTCAATGTCGAGCTTCTACCATCATTGCAGGAGAGGCTGCATGGTCTCTCTTCTACTTCTCTCTTATGGGGGGACTTTTTTCTCACATAGGGTTTTGTCCATCTCATTCTTCATTGAGAGTATTTTGTATTTCATCTCTCTTTTGGGGAGGAGTTTTGTCCCACTGGGTTCTCTCCTTTTCTCTATTTGTGAGAAATTGCATTGCATTTGTTTATGGTTACCTAACATGGCCTCGTAGTCGGGACCCATTTTTGTGTCATTTGCATAATAATCCGCTACTCCCTAAGTTGCACTTAAGGGGTGTTGATGTAAATAGGTTTTTTACCTATCTAGTAATTAATAGGTCTTATTTACATGTTAAGTCCACTTAGGTCCTAAGAAGGAATCTTTCTAGAAGATGTTAGTTGTCATTAGATCTTATCTTATCTTTTGAATTTTAACACGTGTCCTAGGTAGTTATGATATGTTGTCACATCACATAGAATTAAGACACTTGTCATAATCTTATTTAACCCTATGTCTCACCTTGGCTATATAACTAGGTGGTCTCATATGTAAATCATATTGAATGAATCATTGATAGAATAGCATTATTCTTTCATAGCTGATCTCTCGTGTTTTATGAAGTTACTAGATCTTGGGTGGCTATAATCTTTAGCCAAATCTTGCATGGTGTAGAGCTATTCTATACCAACTCTTACACTATAGAGTCCCATGTTGATCACCTCTTTTTTCCAACCTACTTAAGGAACAAGAGACATAAAATGTGTAATGTCCCATCGGAGTTTGGAGGATTAGCCTATCACCAGGTCCTCATAGGCTAATAATGGTGATTAGAGGGCCTCTTGTGGGAGTTAATGGGTTCTTCAGGTGGCAGTTGATGGTGTTTTCTCCTCCAGTTCAATGGCATATTCAGAGGTGATCGTCTCCATGGGTTTTTGACTTCATTTATATACACTTACTATTTTAGTAAGTTTGTAAGGTGATAAACGCCAACCTTACTATTTATAGTAAGGCATCCAGATGGGTAGAGTGAGCAGTGGGTTGGCCATTGGTGAAGTCAGAATTAATAAATGTTGATTATTAATGGAGTTATGGTGTTTTAATTATTATTAAAGTAATACTTTAATAATAATTAATTATAAAGGTGAATATTAAATGATTAATTGAATATATTATAAAAGTTCATTTAATTATAAAGTCAAATTATAAAGGTACTTGATATGGGAGCCCAAGTGGAGATATATTATAAAATCACAACAAAAGCATATGTTTTATTATATTTTAATGATTTAATTGCTCTTAGGAGTCGTTCTTTTTCAAGAGTGATATATAAAAGGCTTTGGAAAAAGCATGAAAAGCATTCATTGTTGATTGAACACTTATGAAATTTGAGAAGTTTTGGCTGTGAGGAGAAAATAGGGGTTTCTTCTTCAATTTGATCATGGAGAATGTCCATTCTCTCTGATTTGAGCAACCTGCAGGTGTGAGATACCATCCAAGGGTTGTTCTTTCAAGTGGCTTTATTCCAGAAGTCACATTGTGCATAATAGAAGTGATTATCATCAGAAAACTCAAGGGATTATTCAGGGGTTTTGAAGAATAAATCAGATTGTTCATATTTTGATTGCAAATCAGAAAGGGTTTGAAGATTTGTAGTTTTTAAGATTTTTAAGAGCAAGCTACAGTACCCTCGTGAACAGTGCCCGCGCTACAGTGATTCGCTACAGTAACTTGGTGCATCATTCAAAGCATTCTCAGCCTAGGCATCTTCATTACCAAGTCTGATTTTCAGTATACATGCATTATCATCTATCATTGTAAAATCTGCTTAAATCTGAAGTTATTGCCTTGCTGTGTTAATTCTGGGGCACTTCTGTAAATTGCAAATCTGAAGCATGTTGCTCAGATTGTAATTGTAAAAGCCTGTTATCATTCTGCTGCAAATATTAAGGCTGAATATATATGTAAACCTGAGACTGTGTACTGCTGTACATTTCTGAGTGTTATTTATTGGTAAATTTGCTCATATCATACTCAGCTGGGGTTTGCAAAAGGCTGTTACTTCATTTCCCTGTAATATCATTGAAAAGTCGGTCAACTGTAATGGAAGAAAGTATGAATATTGCTACTCAGTCTGATAAAGTGATGGCTGTAGCTTATCCATTGTATTCTCTCTTATAAATCAGACATTTGGCATTGATTGGTGAAGAGGAAATTCAGTTTCAGATCTGCATACGTTTTGCTGGCATGATTTTCATATGTTTGTATAATGCAATGATTGAATGCAGTGTTAACTCATTGATACTAGCTGAGTGTTTTATGTGATGAGATAGTATATGAGATTATCTATGCAAAACCAATTGTAAGCGACTTAAATGTGCAAGCAAGCAAACTGTTTGACAAAATGTCCAATATGCCAAACTGAGACAAATCAGAAAAAATTTGAGCAAATATAGTAATAGGGATTGTTCCATTTCGGTTGGGAAATCTCAAAATGGCCTTTGGATACTCATACTTCACATATCAAAGTTAATAGATCAATTAGAAGATACTTCTCTCAACACACCATTACTAAGATTACTCAAATTCCCTAGCATACTCTCCCTTTGTATCATGGTTTTGTTCATTTCCATCGACATGAGTCAACCCCAATCCAACATGGATCTACTACTTATTAAGCACCCCAAAGACCACAAGGCCAAGCTCAAATAAAGACCTTTTCTACTATGGGAGCCACACCGACCTTGGATGTTAGGGTAATTTCTAGAGGAAATGCTTCAATTCCTCCTATGATATCCCAACATGGCATTTCAACCTTGGCTACTCCCCAACAAGCATTATCTCTTATAGTGGCTAATTATGGCTCTAACAACTCCTCCATTTTAAATGCAAACAAGGATATTTGATGAGGTTTCCTTCCAATCTTGACCACCACATGCTTTTGAGGCTCTTTTTCACCCTTCATTGCTATTTGTTTGCAACACAATGCTTTATTTTTTCTTATGTACTTTTATTATTTTAGTTTTAGGGTTCTCTCTTCCTAGAACTTTATATTCTTAACTATGGTAACCTCTAGTCACATTGACCTACTTTTGGTCATCTAAAGACAAATAAAATTTATTTCCTTCCTTCTTTTCTATCTCTATTAAACCTATCTAGCTCTATATCTCTATGCATATGTGCATGTATATGTCTACCTACCTATAAGTATATCTATCCATACCATAATTTGATTGCATGGTTAGGTGCCTTCTTATAGACCTTTGACCCTCAAATCATATGGTGGAGAAGGATAATTGAATATTCGACCTAGATTCATCCTCTAAATACTTGCTTGTGAATGCTCCCCCCAGCTTGCGTTGTGACTGATCCTCAATTTCCTTGGTTGTAATTAATCCTCAAATCAGCATCATAGTTTGTTATGCCACATCACCCACATGCAAGTAACTCAGAGTTACTTGGGCAAATTCTTTCTTTCAACTCCTCAGGAAAATATGTATCTTCTTTGGGCAGTCTCAATCTTTCACACAATCTCCCTTCTTTTTTGGATACCTTGCTCAAATCCTATCCAATTGCGCATATCTCGGTGCCTTACTCACCTTTCCTTGAGCTTCTTTTGTATATTATCCTGCACAACCTTACATTCCTTAGCACTTTCTCCTCAGCTCTTGTGCACATGTTTATCTTGGTTTTAACATTTTGAATGATTAGCATAGCCTTTAAGTCATTCTATGACTTGGACTATAGACATGACAATGAGAGAAATGACTAACAACTAAAGGTGGCAAGGAGTGCAAAATTAAGCCAAGGAGGATGACATGCAACCATGTTCACAGTTGCTTACACTTGTTTCTGAAATGATCTTGTAATGTGCTTATCTATAACATTACGATGATGACAGGAATTCCATTCACCATCATGTATGGGTTCTTGATAATAGATTGTTGCATTTAAATAGACGAGCATAAGCAAGAAAGAGGAGGTCTAAAGTTCTAACTATCCATCCACAATGATGCTTAACATACAATATTTGAATGCAAGTCTAATTCCAAGACATATGGATTCAGTTCCACATAACCATTTGCCTAATAATATTAGCTGAAAATCAAAACAAGGCCATCGATAATCACAAAAACCATCCCCCTCGCATCATGCATCTTCCCACAGGTTGCCTTCAAATCCCATCACTAATTCTCTTTTCACAAAGGACATGACCACTTGTCCATTTAGGCTGATTACGATCACTGTTCTGTTCCTCAACTGCCCATTATGGGAGATTTCGCAAGCAGAAGTATTTACCAGCTGTTGTATCCAGTCAAATTCTAGTTTCAATAATCTTAAACATTGTCTGTTTGGTCTGTCATCATATGCACTACAGCAAAAATCTTCATCATTACAGCACTATATGATAATACAAAGACGGGCCTCTAAGTTCAAATCTTGGCATGCTCATGCACACCCACAGTGATGTGCCTGTGAGAATGGCAAGTAGTGAGTGTGAAGTTAAAATGAGATGAGAATGCCAAAGTAGTATGTGTGGAGTTAAGTACCAACTTTGATGATTAAAAGAGGTTTCCCAATAAAATAAAATAAAGATCTGTATAAAGCTCATTACCCTAGGCAATAGAGGATATATATAGGGTAGATTGTTGGCTCACCCCAGGGGGAACATTCAGCTCATCATAATAAGCCTTGATTGCCTCTGAAAGCTCTAGAACACCACCTGCATTTCCCAGCAAAGTGCAAAACATTTTGTCAATAAACAGTATAAAACATTACAAAGATAGCTCTGGAATAAACGAAATCAATAATCAAGAATCTTGCCTTTCTTTGCACATTCCAAAACATAATCAACGCTCACTTGGTCCAAGTCCACATCATCCAGTGTTACGGCACCAGGCGGCATCACAACTTTCTTTACCAGGCTAGCTGATAGCAAAAAACATAACAGTTCATGCCGGTCTCGACGAAACCTTTGTAGCAGTTCCAAATTTGTTGGCCTTCATATGGTAGCAATCGCAATTAGTACTATTAGAGTCAATTCTTTCACAGGCTTAGAAACAAAATTACTGAAATATAATACATCAAAAAAGGGGTTAGATGAGAGGCATACTCTTCCATAGTTGTATACTCTGATGTAGCAATGCTCACAGTCCAGTGAATTTAAATTACCAATGCAATTTCATCTGGATGGTAAATATAAATAAATAATGAAATAAAAGGATATCAGTCAGTATATATTGATTCTTTTCAAAATATTAAATATTTTTCTCAAATGCATAGCAGTTTGAAGATCTGTTGAGGTAAAAAATGCAAGATTACTATACTTATGATTTTTTGTCATCTATATTGTACACAGCCAAGCATTTCTTGCTGATTTTGACAGAATAGATGCCCTTGAAAGGTCACATGAATTGCATTTTGTACATGGTTTTAATACTTTTCTAAAGTTTTAAATTTTCTTTGCCATGCTGTTCTATCAGTTTACAGAACAAGATTAATCAAGCTTTGTCGAGCAAAAGAAGCAGTACTTGCTGAATGAGCTTTAACAGATGAACAGGTGGCAACAAATACCACTCCACCAAAACTAACGGCAAATCTTACTTTGTGCCCTGATTTCCTTCACTAAAGACAATGTTTGCACTAATAGACCACAATTTGGAGGGACTTAATCTTTTAGTAATCCAAAGAAGAAGCTTCAGGAGATAATATACAGTAAATAATCAAACATTTCAATCTTGTTACTAGATTTTAAATTAAATCCTCTGTGCATTATTCAAATAACCTATCAACCAGTATGAGCTTTAGCAGATAAATAGGCAGCAAATAACATCGCTCCACCAAATTTAACTAATATTCTTACTTTGTTCCCTAAATGTCTTCATTGTCACTACTCTATCCTTCTGCCGTCCAAAGAAACAGCAAGGCCAAACCCTGAGCCTCATAAGTTTAATTTACAGTAACCATCCAGACATTCTTAAAACAAGTAGCAGTAGTACCTGCTGGATGAGCTTTAGCAGATGATTAGACTGCAACAAATGCCACAATGCCAATTTTAACTGTAACTCTTGCTCTGTGCACTAAATTCCTTTGCTAAAGACAATATATCACTAGTCGGCCTTACACTGGGTGTAATTTATTCTATTGCAATCTGAATAAGATGCTTTAAGAGTTTCAGGACCAAACCCTCATTTCAAAAAAGATTATTTATAGTAAACAATCAATTAACTCACTCTCTTAATCTAAATATTCAGTAAATCTCTGCACATTTTCAAAACAAGAAATTTAACGGATTACAAGGTGGCAACTGACACTACTCAACCAAACTTAACAGTTACCCTTACTTTGTGCCCTAAATTCCTTCTCTAAAGATAATATTTGCACTAATAGACCTAATTTGGCAGAATTTTATTCTTTAGCGGAGAAGAACACATAAAGATCTTGAAGGCCAGATGCTGACCTCAATAGTAAGAACATAGACAGTAAATAGTCAAATATTCCACTGACAAAACTGCAATGTAGAATCATTTTATCATTTAGAAGTCCAATGAAGAATGTTAATGAGCTCAAGTAACAAACTCTGAGTCCACCAGTCAATAATCAAATCCCTCACTCTACTTCGTTAAAATTGGAGTAAATCTCCACAAATCCTAAAGATATGCAGTAACAGTAGTTTTTGGATAAGATTTAAGTATTAAATATGCAGCGAATAACACTGTCCCGGCAAATTTAACTGTTACTGTTACTGTTACTTTGTGCTGTAAATTTCTTTGCTAAAGACAATCCTTGCACCAGTAAACCATAATTTGGCAGTGTTGTATCCTTTCACTGTCTGAAGAAGCAAGCCTAAACTTGTTAGCATTTTATTTTGCACCTTTCAGTGTGACACAAAATAGAACATGTAAGGCAAAATCTTTCTCCAAATTAGAAGGAGAAGCTCCCTAAATAAAACAAAAACCTTAGAACCTAAGGATGCAACCTCTAGCTTTTAACAATATATACAATTTAACTTTTTTCAATATATACAACTTAACTTTTTACAATATATACAATTTAACTCTTTTCAATATATACAATTTAACTTTTACAATATATACAATTTAACTCTTGGAATTTTGAATATATGTCTCACACAACTTTAAAAAGTTGCTGTCTTTCTTTTTTCTTGGGTAAGAGCAATAGGCAATTCAACACTTCTGCTCAAAATGAGAGACATTTACATCTTTTTACTTAAAGAAAACAACCTATAGCAGCTAATGAACACTTCCTCTTTCCAGCTAAAAGTAGAGGCTGGAAAAAGTGAGCACAACGCGAGAACTGAGTTGATTTAAACAAAAGAAGCATGATTCAGTAAAAAAGAATGAAGGAACTGTGCAGTGCTCCACGGAGTTTCCTAGCAGGGACGTGTCTCGGGGATGAGGGGACAGAGGGTCTAAGTTTGGGGACGGCGGGGGGACGGAGGGGGGCGGTGCTGATATACATATGGTACTTGAATAACTAGTTATAAAAAGATGTTTAAGAATAACATTTCAAATTGAACTTTGGCAAATTAGTAAATTGCAAATCCTAACATTTTAAATACTTGAATACTATTACTAAAAGACTAAAAGTAAATAAAATATTAAAATTTGACAAATGAAATTGTCGAAATTGAGATTTCTATTATATGAATATCAACAATATGACATGTCACATCATAATATCATATCATAAAGATGATTACAATAAGTAGCATGATACATTGATACCAAAATAAGTACAAAATGCAAAAATGTAGTGAAGGGAGGCCTCTAATCATCCCCAAACTCACTCTTCTCACTAGTTTTCCTCTTCTTCACCTTGTTAGGAAATAATTGTCATTGATGTCAAATTGTTCAAGGTTTAACACCACAAATCGCGGCAAGTAAGATGGGCGCCTTCAAAATACAATGCAAAGACAAGCGACATAAGGTGATTGATGGAATTAAGACCATTGAGTGATTTAGATGATCCGAAAGGCATAAAAAGGAAATGTAAAGAATCATTGATAGGTGTAAGAACCAAATACTCCATCAATATTAATGCAACAAAATGGAAAGACATTGGCAGTTTTGAGACGCTGGGATCGCGGAAACTCCAACAAAGGACGGAACTGCTAAAAGATCAATAAAACAATAAAAGATATAGTAGTTTTGAGACAGTGACGTGGAACTGAACAGTGACGTGGAACTGTTAAAAGATCAATAAAAAAAAACAATACGTATCTGGAAAAAATCAAAAAAAAACAAATACGTATCTAGGAAAAGCAATACGTATCTGGAAAGACGTATGAAAAGGCGCATTAAGAAAGACGTATGAAAAAAAAAACGTTTAAGACAGATGAAAAGGCGCATTAAGAAAGACGTCCATTTGACTTAAGAACAATTACAAATTAAATTAGATTTTTTTCTTAAACTGACGCAATCAAAAGACGTGTTTATTTAAAAGAATGCGATTAGAAGAAAATAGTTTTATAGCGTCTTCTTGATAAAGGCGTGGTTATTGGTTAATTACTTTATGGACGGGTTTGAATTTATTTTGAAATACGTATTCTTTCAATGAAGAGATATTGATATATTCATAAAGAACAGATTTACTAAATCAAGATCTGAAAGACGTATTCTTTCATTGAAAAGATATTGATCTATTCATTAAGAGCAGATTTACTAAATCAAAAACAAACATTCAATAAGTGTTTTAAGAAGAGGTGTCTATTGAAAAAGCTATGTGGATAAACAACATGATCTTTCTTTAAGTGTTGCAACCTTTGAGTAGCTTATATATGTGGCATCAAGATTATTTTTGAAAGTGTGGTTGAGAAGTTCAAGAAGTCAGAATCAGAAGCCTTTCTTCTTGTGTGGGCTGAGTGAGAGAAGTTATATCACAAAGGCAGATTGGAGAATTGGCAGATTGCAGATCTGATTGAGAACAATTGCTTCATCCATCAAGTCAAGGTTTGGTGCCTTGCATTTAGGGGTTGGTGCTCCTTGTAGGCAGGTGTCTACTAAAATCTGTAGAGGTCTAGGTGTTCCTTGTAGATTTCATTCTACTAAATCACCTAGTTGTAAACTTGTAGGTTGGTGCCTACTTAAAAATTATTATTTCAATAAAGTTGTGTCAACTTGGGGAAATTGATTCAAATCAAATAGGTTGATTGTAGCAAGTTTAAAAAGATTGAAAATAAAAAGTTTTATTATTGATTTACTGATTCACCCCCCCTCCTCTCAGTAAATCTTTTGTGCTCTTCAATTGGTATCAGAGCAAGGTCCTTCTCTATAGCCTAATCGCTTGAAGGAGATCCTTAAGAGAACTTATGGCAAATCAAAGCAACATGGTGAAAGCACCCATCTTTGATGGGACTAATTATGCATTCTGGAATATCAAGATGGAAGCATACTTGAATGCACTTGGGTTTGATGTGTGGCAATCTGTTGTAGATGGGTATTCACCTCCAGCTACCCCTCCAACGGATCAAGCAGGAAAGAAGAGAAGTGAAGACAATGCAAAAGCTAAGCATGCTCTTCTTTGCAGCCTAACAGATTCTGAATTTACAAAAGTCATGAGGTGCAAATCAGCAAAAGAAATTTGGGACAAGCTTCAAAATATCTATGAAGGAGATGCAAAAGTTAAGAAAGCAAAGTTGCAAACTCATAGAAGAAAGTTGGAAACTCTCAAAATGGAGGATGATGAAGACATTGCTTCATACTTTCTTCGTGTTGATGAATTAGTGAATATCATGAGGGGACTTGGTGAAGAAATCAAGGATGAATTCATTATTGACAAAATTCTAAGATCTCTTTCTACAAAATTTGAGGCCAAAGTTGCAGCATTGGAAGAACTAACAAATCTAGACCAGCTGAAGAAGGATGAATTACATGGTATTCTTGCAGCCTATGAGATGAGGATTGAAGGTAAATCACCACAAAAGGAAGTCTCATTCAAAGCAACCAAAAAGGGCAAGAACAAGCATGAAGAAAAGGATGAAAAATCAAGTGATGAAGCTGAATCTTACTTCATGGGAAAACTTAAGAAAGGAAAAGGAAAATACAAAGGAAAATTTCCTTTTAAATGCTTCAATTGTGGAAAAGTTGGACATTATGCTTCAAAATGTCCTCAAAATGAAAGCAGTTCTAGTGAAGAAGAAAAGGAAATCAGCAATAAGAAAAAGGGAAAGAAGAATTTCAACTCAAAGAAGAAATTTCAAAAACATAAAAAGAGTTTTTATTCAAAGAAAGATAGCAGCTCCTCTGAAGAACAAAGTGAAGATAGCTCAAGCAATGAGGAAGATGAAATATTGTTTATGGCTGAATGTGAAGAACAAAAAGTTGAACAAGAATGTGAAGTCGAAGAAGAAATAGATCAAGATGAAGGAGAGGAAGTAGATCTTGAGGAAGAATTGCACTATGCTTACAAGAAGAATGAAGACTTGAAGAAGAAGGCTGCCAAGTACAAGTTGAAGATCAAGGAAATGACAAATGATTTGGAGAATTCAAGCAAAACCATTGAAGATTTGAGAGCTCAAATCATGGAAGCTGAAAGAAATGAAGATGAATTGAAAAACAAACTCAATACAAAGGAGATGAAATGTAACAAGCTGGAGCAAGAGATAGCAATGCTAAAGTTGGAATTGGAGAAAGCAAAGGATCAACACTCAAAGATTGATGAAGAATCCAGCAAGCTGATTGAGTTAATGAAGGCTCAAGATCTTCTTCAAAGCAAAATGGGAAGCAGTTTTGAAGAAAAATCCAAGAAGGTCACTAACTCCAAAGAAGATTTCAAGACTCTCTCAAAACAAGGAGAAGAAGATTGGATAAGTGCTGACTCTAAAAGAAGATTGAATAGTAGGCACTTCTATGCATTTAATGGTTATTGTTTTGTATGTAACAAATTTGGGCACAAAGCCTTAAATTGTAAAAATAAAGTGAAAAATAGTTCTAGCTACCTTAGGAGAGATAATAATCCTTTCACACCTTTAATAGACTATAATGATCTATGCTACAAATGTAAGAATCTTGGGCACAAAGCTCAAGCTTGTAGGTCAGTTTTTAATAACTCTCCAAAACAAAACAAGAAGGTAGATAAGTCTATTAAGAGGAAAGAAATACCTATCAAAGTATGGAGGAAAAAGGAGAAATCAATGTTCATCCAAACTGCCTTACATGCTGAAAGTAAGAAGGATAGATGGTACATTGATAGTGGGTGCTCAAAGCACATGACAGGTGACAAGAGCAAATTCATCTCTCTTGAACCTACTGATGAAGGAACAGTAAGATTTGGTGATAATTCAAGAAAACAAATAAAAGGAAAAGGAACACTCAGTCTAGATAATGGAAGAACAAAAACAGAAAATGTTTTGTATGTTAAGGGCCTAAAAGAAAATCTTCTAAGTGTAAGTCAACTTTGTGATCAAGGACATAGTATCACATTTCTTTCTAATACATGTGATATTAAGAAAGATGGAAAGCTGGTTGCTCAAGCTGAAAGGAAACAAAATTTGTATGTCCTAAAAGAGATAAGTTGTGAAAGTTGCAATTTAGTACAAGAGGATGAGAGTTGGTTGTGGCACAAAAGGCTAGGCCATCTAAACTTTGATAATATTGTCAAAGTTAGCAAATCAAATGCTGTGAGAGATATGCCAAGGATAACAAAACCTTCTAATATCATTTGTAGAGAGTGTCAGCTTGGAAAGCAAACAAAGTCAAGCTTTAAGTCTAAGGAGCATACTTCATCAAAACCATTAGAACTCATACATACAGATCTTTGTGGGCCAACAAAATCCAAAAGCATGAATGGAGAAAGATACTTTATGTTGCCGATTGATGACTTCTCAAGGA
>VDFB02072274.1:63197636-63347471 GCA_007258455.2 Sequoia sempervirens
GTGGAACATTGGAATTGTGTACAAAGTCACAATCGCCAACTTTATAGAAACCAACAACACAGAGCTTGCAAATTCTACAAAGTAATTCTTAAGAGTTTACAAAACTTTGTATGAGAAATAAATAAACAAGCTAACAAACACTTGTACACTATGAATAGTTTGCTTGCACACAAAGCAGCATTTTTTTTTGGACCAAGAGGAATTGGTAAGTTAGCCCAGCGACCCGGAGCTTAGCTCTTTGACATGGCAAGCCTCCCCCTCTCCCCCCTAATAACCTCTTGGGCAATGTGCAATGGATCCCCTGGTAATCACCACACATCATGAGTAAACTGCTGTGAACAGGAGTCAAACCCACGACCTGGGTTGCCTAAAGCAACAGCCGAGACCAAGCAAGCAAGCTTATTACACAATTCTATCCACAATTAGCAAACTCTAAATCAAGAAATCTTCAAATAGATTTCTCAATAAGAATAACTATCAACTAAGAATAGAACTTCTAGAAGATCATCTCAAACTAGCTGATCTATAAATATACATTAAAATAGACTTCTCATTATACGATTATCTCTTCAAAATTGAAACAATTAAAAATAGCATGGACTATAAATAGATTAGGCTAAAAATAGACAATCCAGATAATTCGCTAGTTGAGTGATTCTAATGAAGTTTGTTCATTCTAACCATAGCAAATCCTTTGAAGAAGCCTTGAAACCCAGAAGATCAAACTTCATGTCTTGAATCTGAAATACCCTTCCCTCTATTGATCTCTACATCAAACCCTAGTTGAAATATGCAATTTTGGATAGTTTGAAACCCTAGAGCATATAAAAATATTGCTCTCCAAACAAGCCAATATGATGATGTTACGTATACTGCTCTTGCCTTTGGCCAGTCAAAAACCTACTTAAACAGCGAAAAAATGCTAGCCACAGTCAGAAAACAGTCGCCAAAATGGACTTGTCATAATTGAAACCCTAGCAGCACAAAAGAATACCAACAATGCTATGTTTGATAATGAAGATCTCCAAACCCTAGGAGCCTTTCAAGACTGAAAAACTACCATTTTGTACTGAAAATTTGCTCATTGTTAATGTCCTAAATTTGCTGATATATGTCTAAAATCAAAAACATCATGAAGATATTCAAACTAACGTCATATAATTGAAAACCTACTGGTTATCAGAGACTGAAACTCATTTAAATGGTGACAAAATCCTGCTTGAAAATGTGAAATCTCACTAGAATTTGATGAAGGTCTCACTGAAACAATGAAGACCTGACTGAAAACCCTTGAACTGAAAATTACTTGCCAATATGATTGCTGTAAACACTTGGAAGATCAGCTATTTTAGCCTCTGATTCGTTTTAACCACAATCTGCATCTCCCCGATATGAAGCATGCCTGAAAATATATTTGTTCTTTTTGTTTTCGACAACATATCCTTTCTTAGTATGGTGTGCACCAATCAATAGTGGCAGTGCCTTTCATCTTTTCAAAACTCTCTATATTCAATCTTGCAAATATTTGACTCTCTTTATAACAGCGCTCCTTGCTAATACCATTGCATGCTTATGTCTTGAAGTCATCTCCTTACAGCAGTATGTCCCAGTGTAAATAACCTAAAACTTCTAATTGCACACTTGCAAAATCTGTCATCCTTTAAACCCACATGAGCCTCATAATAGGACATCAAAATTTTTACTTAGGAAATATGCTCCAGCACTATATAGACATGTGCTCAGACTTATGCTAATACTTTTGACTTTGAAAAACTTATGTTCCCCCTCTTTGTGGACCACAACAGTCTGTAGGGAAGCATAATTTTTGTTCTTTGAAAAAGTGTCACTGTTAATAGCAGCACGCACCCATCAATGAGCCTACAAATTTTGCAACTTGAAAATTTCATGTCCACCTTTAATATGGTGCTCCCCATCTCATTTCCAGTGACTTTTGGTTTTGAAATTTTGTGTTCCTTATATTATGGTGTGCACTTGATAACTAAGAGGCAAGTATTTGATTGAAATTTTATATTCGATCCTTAGAAGGGCACACCCCCATACTTTGTTTGGGAGCTTTGAATTTGAAACGTTGTTTTACTCATCAATGATGCTTGCCAATGTAAGCACTTGCAGATTTTTACATAAACAAAACTTGATTTATACCTTATGGGGTGCATGCTCAATAATAGTCTGCAACTTCTGTCATCTCTTCTATTTGATGTGCATTGAACACATGCAATTTTGACCTTGAAAAATCCTATCAAGCCTTTATGTGGCTTGCACCCTTAAAAGGAATTGCAATTTTTATGACCCAAACTTCACTATATTCACAAGAGCACTCCATTGTACTAAGTAACACTCTTCCTGACTTTGAAAATTTTATGCCACTTCTCTATCATCAGAACTCCAATCTTCACCTAAATAGATCCATTGGAAAACTCTTTTTGTTGGCCCTGTAAAGATATGCATGAGAGACAATAAAAACAACATGGACGACCATCACAAGGCTTGTAACACAACCTAAGATTTAAAAAACAAGAAGGATTCTGTTTACAATGTAACACAATATGAAAAAAAAAATCATGTGTAAAACAATTGGCTCAATCTATGGACCATAGCATATACTTGAGACACATGAATTACATAGGATTGCAAGGTAAACGGCAACTTAATCCTACCACGTAACCAATTGATAAAGCACCAAACTACTATAAATCCAAAAATTAAATATTTGAAAGTGTCCTTGGGTGCCTAGGATGTAATTGGAAATTAAATTGTGATTTAGATTCCCTAGGAATCTTGGCATTAGCTGTCATATGCATTCATGAAGGTGGAACAATGGTGGCAATTACAATTGGTGTTGGGCTCAATTAATGTACTTTCCCAATTCTAAGTACTAGGATTGAGGAGTGGAGAATCTCGTATGACAAATGAGACTTGTACAAGTTGGCCGTATCATTTTGGAGCACTATACTCGAGCATTTGAGCCATCAGGGATTTTGACACCAAAGATGCCTTTGCGGTTACATTTACTATTATGAGGGCTAATTTATTGTGCCCATGTGATGTTCATGTGAAGTCATTGATGCATTTGCTATTCTCAAAAGATGCTCTCCAAGATGGGCATGAAGTTTTCGCATGATGCCATGGTTTTGGTATCCATTGTTTTAGTAAACCATTTATGGTTTTGTCCTCTCTCTATGCCTATATATTGCGGGTATGAGATGATGGTTTTAGATGAGATTGTTTTATAGGTACACAGGTGTTGTTCGAGTGTTGTCGAAGTGAAGAGAGTATTAGTGTGTTGGATGTATCTCATTCTTGAAGATTAATACACACTTGTACTCTTTTTCACTTAAAGTTTTCCTAGAAAGGGTTTCTCCATGTAAATCCTATGTTGACATTGTTCGTTGATTTATTCAATCACTTAAATAACTTATGGTAATTTGTATTTAAAGAAACAAATCTTAGATTTGCATAAAATTGTAGAAGATTTTACTGCAGTATTTTTATCTTATTTCTCAACAATGCAAAGTCAAATTATTCCTAAATCGCATATAAGAAAATTATCCTAAATCACCTAAACGATAATAACATGAACACAAAATCATATTATGAATAAAGAAACACATCACTACATAACTATCACATTACAGATGTTAAAATATGATACGACACAACGCAAAAACAAAAATAATCTCCTACGAGTGTGACTGAGGTAAACAAAATGGGTTATACAAATGCATTTACAAGTTAACAAAAGTAGCAACCTCTCCTTGAAAGCTGAAAATCCAATTGTGGTAGCATACAGCCTTGCAAACTATGGGAAAGATCTATTGTGAAGAAAGCCTCTTTAAGTTCATGCAAAGAAAATCTAAGTAAGAACTAATCACTACTTTTTATTTAGGATAATCCATCTCATTGAAATTTATCCACATTTGTCAAAGATACTCTATTGAAGTCTATTGATGTCATATATCTTAATGACTAATGATCACCTCATGCTTTGTTTTTTTATCACCTTCTTAATACTCTTCATCCTATGTAGTAACCCTTTCTAGCATATGCTCATTAACAACAAGGTCAACCATCACAAGGCTTGCTACACAACCTATGACTAAAGAAACAAGGATTTTGTTTACAATGTGACACAATATGAAAAATTTCATATGGGTACAACAATTAGCTCTATCTATGGACCAAAGCATATACTTGAGGCATAGAAGTACTTCTAAATCTTTAGATTTACAATAGACTAGTGCTTTCTCAATTGGGTACAAAGTCAAATTATTCCTAAACTACCTAAAAGAAGATTATCCTAAATCACCTAAGTGATGATAGCACAAACCCAAAACTACAATTTGAATGAAGAAACACATCACCACATAACTATCACTTAACAAATGGGGAAATATGCCACAACACAACACAAAAACAAAAACACTTTCTTACAAGCAAGACTATAGGGAAAGAAAAGGCTTACACAAATCCATTTACAAGCTAAGAAAATTAGCAACATCTCCTTGTAAGTTGAGAATCCAATCGTGGAAGCATATAGCTTTGCAAACTATGAGAAAGATTTGTTGTGAAGAAAGGCTCAAGAAGACATTGAAGTTCAAGCAAAGAAAACCCAAGTGAGAACTAATGACTAATATTTCATTGAAGATAACCTTCCATCTCATTGAAATTTATTGTAATAACCCACCCTTAATTTAAAAAAAAAAAAAACTTCACAACTCGTTAGCGATAGCCACTAATCAAAGATAATCAACTAAAGAAAACTCCTTCCCACTTTTTGATCACCCAGATCTTGATGTGGGCAAGGTGAGAGCATACGGTGGTAAGGTTACAATGCTATGCTACTAAATGAACCACTTGTTCAGTGGGGTGAGTATGAAAGCTTCAAACATGAAGAAAACATCCACTTCTTCAATGTGAATTACAAAATGCAAGAAAGCACTTGGCAGCAAGTCGATCAAGCTAAAGAAAGGTCCTTCACTTATTCAATGGGCATAACATGAAAGTAAATAAAAACTCAACCACTTATTTAACAAGAGCACCACTTGTTCAGTGGGGTGAGTAACAAAGAAAGATACAAGAGCAATCACCAATGGTACTAACAAAGGTGTTACAATGAGCCCAACATTAAATGTTCCAGAATAACACCAGCTACTGTTATACTATGAAAGAAATGAGAATTTGAAGCACAACTCCCCACAATGTTATCTCAGCATGAATGCAAACCATTCCCCAACAAAGAATAGCAATAATACCTCACTGAAAGGACCTCCAAGGTCGGTAAAGGGTCTGATATACTGCTGCAACACGTCTGATATGACTGAACAGCAGACTGAAAACTTCAACCAACTTCACCAAATCATCAAAGAATTCAACCAAAGTGCTTGCAATGTAAATAAGTTAATAACTAGTCTTGGCGTCTCCCAATCATCAGAAACAGCAAGATCAAAGGCAGATTTGGTAACCAAACGACTGTGAACATGCATAACCATCAGCAAGTGCCCGCATTCCAACATGTACGGCTCATTTTGAGCAGTGACCAGCTTCATAAAATCTAATGACCCACCAAAAATTCTGCTGTTTGGCACAAGGGGACGCCCTAGGATGAGAAACCAATTGGATCAATACCCACAAAAGGTTAGGTGAGCCACCAACCAGCACGAGCAAACATATGGTACGACCTAGGGTTGGAATGAAGCAACCAGCAAACTGAAACTTCTAGGAAACCACTCCAAAATGCTCCCAATCGCTACAACACAAACTCACTCCAAAATGCTCCCAATCGCTGCAACACAAACTCACACCAAAATGCAAAGATAGAAAACATCATAATGATCAAGTCAAAACCCTATTACTCTGCTTGTAAGCTCCATAATGATTACTGAATGCAATCACACTCCACCAGCTAGGGATTATCTTTCAAATCTGAAACCAGCAACCTAAAGAGTGTTTTTGTCCTCCAAAGATTCAGGAAATAACACTCTAGTTCCAATCCGACAGCATAACTTTATCTCCAAATTGCATAACCAAATGAGAGCAAATGAGGGTGTATAAATAGAATTTGAAATAGAATTTGAGACCCAGAAGTCCAAAGGGGACGCCACCTTCGAGGAAATAAAAAGATTTATTAAAAATTCACCTAAAACACCTTTCTAGGCGTCCACTTTAGTCATGCCTCAAATTGTTTTTTAAAAACAATTTAAGTTATCAAATGCTAGGCATGAGGGTCCAAGGGGGCCTTTTGACTTTATAAAATTTATAACTTAAGTTGCAATATTTCCATTTTCGAACTCCAAGACTGTTGGAAGCACAAACTGCCAAAAGCAACAAGATACCAACAACTAAGATTGCCACCATTGCCAGAAAATTAGAAATAGAATTCTTGCATTGAACTACTGCAAAGACCACTGCCAAAAATAACTTACTAAAACTAGAATACTACTAAAAATAGTGTGTCCAAACTCCCATTCTAAGATGCAACTGTGACTTAATAAAAATAGCAGTGACTACTGTAAATTTTAGGTGAACAGATTAAATGCACAGAAAATATTTCAAAAACAGAAACAATAACACAGCAGATAACCTGGGAAAACCCTCCTCTTGAGGGAGAAAAACCCAGCAACAAAGATCTCTCTTATATATAATATAGTAGTGGCAACAACTCACTTTACAATGAGGCCGAACACAAGGCCAGAAATCAGAACCTTTACCAGATACAAGGAACAGATACAGACCTCACTTTCAGACAGTATAATTCAGACCTTCAAGAGTATTCGCAACTCAGCATTAGATAGCCTTCAATCTGTACTGGAACAATTCGCAATCTGTTCTTGACGCGCCTGAAAGAATTCTCTTGGCAGTTCGCACTTGAATGAGTTCGCACTTTATTTGCTCTTGACAAAATTCGCAATCTCTGAACTTGATGATTAGCAATCTGCTAACAAGGAATTCACACTTACAAATAATTCGCACTAGAAGATATATCACACATGAAGGTAATTCGCACTTTCTTGATGATCTTGCAAAGGACAGATGATCTTGTATATATACAACTTAGAGAGGCCGCACCTCTTCATATCATGAGGTCGGCCAGAATAAGCACAATTACAAATCATAAATGATGTCGGCCAGAATAATATTAATTTCAAATCATAAAGGATGTCGGCCTCAAGTGAAATCGTAAATAATACAAGTGAGGTCGGCCACCTCATAAATATTAGACAATAAATTAAATAGCCGACAGGCTATCATTTAATTTATGTTTCCTTCAATAGAGCTGGAAGGATCGCCTGTAGTTGTATTTATCATTAACACTCCCTCTCAGCTAGGGAGAGAACTTCCAGCTGCACAAAATCAAATCATCTCAAATCAGATATGAAGAGAAGAATATCAACTCATCGTGATATTAGATATCGTCTCGATATCAACCATAGAATGGTAAGTACAAGTGTTCATCACTTGCGTGATGTTGTCACCTCAACATGACTTTCACCATGACTCTCTCAGAAGGTGAAACACAAGTACAACACATGTCATGGAGTCTCACACATGACATCCACCATGACTCAACTCAGAGGGTGGAAACAAGGGCTTACACCTCAAATTCTTCTGTCTCAGAAGAAAATGCATTAACAAGGGCTTGCACCTCAAATTCTTCCGTCTTAGAAGAAAATGCATTAACAAGGGCTTGCACCTCAAATTCTTCCGTCTCAGAAGAAAATGCATTAACAAGGCTCACTGATGCTGAGACTCATGCTCAATCAAGGCTGGATTCTCCACCATACCAAGCTTATCTCGGAAGTACACAAACTTTATCCTGGAGAGAGGCTTGGTGAGAATATCTGTGCCTCGCTCATCGCTGCGATGTACCTCAACTAGCCTTTCCGCAGACCATATCTCTGATATAGTGGTACTTGATCTCAACATGCTTGGATCTGTCATGAAACACAAGATTGACAAAAGCTTCACACATCTCGATTATCACAATGAATAATAGTAGGCTCCATTGATTGTCCAAAAATCCTGCAAGGAGCTTAAAGCCACACTGCTTCCCAAGTTGCCATACAAGTGCAATGTACTCGGCCTCTGTACTCAATGCTACAGATGACTTCCTGCTGCACCAGAAATCATAGCAGAACCCAAAGCAACAACCAGAGGTGCTCTTCCGATCGTGACACAACCTGCCAATCGAATCGGAAACCAAACTCCAAGTCGTATCTGAAGAATACCTCAACCCATATCCAACTGTGCCACGCAAGTATCTCAGGATATGTTTAGCTGCAACAAGATGTATCTGTCTCTGATCACACATAAACTGGCTGAGTGCACTTACTGCATAGCAAATATCAGGTCTAGTGTTAACTAGATACATCAAGGATCCAATCAGTTGTCTGTACAATGTAGGATCCACAAAATCTGAACTAGCTGCAACCTCCTTCAATTTATGAAGATTGGTCTCCATAGGTGTAGGCATGGATTTGCAATCCATCATGCCAAATCTCTTAAGTATATCAATGGTGTACTTCCCTTGACTTGGAATCATACCATCTGTTTTCTGCCAGACTTCTAAGCCAAGGAAGTAATGCATGAGCCCAAGGTCCTTCATCTCAAATTCAGAAGTTAAATCCTTCTTACATTCAAGAATCAGGTGATCTTCTCCAGTAAGGATTAGATCATCAACATATAAAACCAAAATTAATGCATCACCATTGATTACCTTGAAGTAGAGATTTGAATCAGCATCATTCTTTGAGAAGCCCAAACTTGACAGGTACCGATCAATCCTTTCGTACCATGCACGAGGAGCCTGCTTAAGACCATACAAGGCCTTCTTCAGCTTACAAACATGTGACTCCTTCCCATGAATCTCAAATCCATCAGGTTGCTCTATGTAAACCTCTTCCTCAATCACTCCATTGAGAAAGGCTGTCTTTACATCCATCTGATGAATCTTCCATCCTTTGGATGCAGCAATAGCAATGATGGTTCTGACTGAAGTGTAGCGAGCAACAGGAGCGAAAGTCTCATCATAATCAACTCCCTCTTTCTGAGAGAACCCACGAGCCACAAATCTAGCCTTGTACTTCTCAATGCTTCCATCTGCAGCATGCTTAATCTTGAATAGCCATTTAGAAGATACCACAAACTTGCCCTCGGGTCTAGGAACAATATCCCAAACATCATTTTTAATAATTGACTGATACTCCTCTGCCATAGCATCTCTCCAAACTTGATGACTAGATGCTTCCTCAACACAGGTAGGCTCGGATTCTATGATCTGACTCATCAAGGCAACATAACTGGAGAACTTATGTGGCCTCTTGCTTTCTCTGAATGTGCCTCTAGGAGCTGCAAAACTTTCAGCCTCTTGCATAGTGCGACTGGCCCATAGAGGTCTCTTTCTTCCAATAACAATGTCAGTAGGCCCATCAGTAGGTTCCAAGGGTTCAACAGAATCAGGGTCTTCTTTTGATTCTAAATTCTCCCTCTGAATCTCAGGAGTATGGTCAACTTCCATATCTTGAGGAGACTCTTCATTACCAATCTCCATATGAATCCCCCTGGATCTTCTAAATGCAACATCTTCCTCGAAAGTGACATCCCTACTGATCTCGATCAACTTCTGACCTGTAATGTAGATTTTGAAAGCTTTTGATGTCTCACTGTAGCCCACAAATATTCCCTTCTTGCCAGAAGGCTCCAACTTGGTTCTCTTTTCCTTGGGAACATGAATATAGACAGGACTTCCAAAGATCCTTAAATGACTGACTTAAGGCTTCTTCCCTGTAAAGGCTTCTTCTAGAGTCATATTCTCCAAGATCTTATGAGGACATCTGTTCTGAACATACACAGTTGTCCTGGAAGCTTCTGCCCATAGGAAGGTTTGCAAATCTTGATCATGGATCATGGCCTTTGCTGCTTCCATAATCGTTCTGTTCTTTCTTTCTGCAACACCATTTTGTTGAGGATTATAGGGAACACAGAACTCCCTCTTAATCCCTGCATCAATACAAAAGTTCTAAAAACTACCAGAGGTGTATTCTCCACCATTGTCAGATCTAAGGACTTTTATTCTTTTACCAGAAATATTTTCTACCAAGGCTTTAAACTCTTTAAACCTATCCAATACTTCCTCAGACTCTTTAGATTTCAAAAAATAAATCCAAGTCTTCCTAGAGTGATCATCAATGAAAAGAACATAATACAAGAAACCACTCGAAGAAGGAACAGACATAGGACCACATAAATCAGAATGAATTAGGTCTAAAATACACTTAGATCTATTTTCTCTACTATGAAAAGGGGCTTTTATGTTCTTACCTAATGCGCAGCCCTTGCATGTGCCTTCGTGCTCCTGGTTGAACTTAGGAAGGCCCGTCACCATCTTCTCCATAATAGGTAGGGCTCGGAAGTGTAAGTGAGCCAATCTCCGATGCCAAAGATCACAAAGACTTGAAGAGTCATGAACCAAAGCTTGAAGAGAATGTGAGCAAACCTTGTAGAGGTTATCATGTCTAACTCCAATTACTTGAGCATCCTTGAAGCTAGAGTTCTGCATCCACACTAGAACTTTGCCTTTGGAAAAGGCAACTTGATATCCTTTATCTTCCAATGCTGATATAGAAATAAGATTGCGCTTGATTCCAGGAACATAAAGTACATTACCCAAATGAAGTGATATGCCGGAATCCAAGTGAAGTGTAGAGGTCCCAATTCCTTTCACATAATAGCTAGCATCATCTCCAATGATGACTTGTTCAGAAGACTCCTTCTCCACCAAACTTGATAAATGCTCCTTGAAACCGGTGATGTGTCGTGAAGCACCACTATCGATTATCCAAGTGTTGGTGTCAGAAGGTACACTACTTGATAATGCTGAATAGAACAAATATTCACTTGAATCCTTTTGAGGAGAGGCATCATCAACATCCGCAACAGTGACTTGTTGTTTAGGTCTAGTTGGACAATCCTTGGCGAAGTACCCAAATTTGTCACACCTAAAACATTGAATCTTTGACATATCCCTCTTCTTCTTAAATGGAGGTGCATCATCATTTCCCTTGTCCCTATTCCTTTTGAAGAATCCTTTCCTTCCCTCTTTTCCTTTCTTCTTTGAAGAATGGGAGGCGAGAACATGAACATCTTCATTCCTTGAACTTTGACCAATGCCTCTTGCCATCAACCTAGATTCCTCTTGAATGCAATCAGATCTTAGGCGATCAAACTTAGGCAATTTTGACCTTGCACTGATTCCCTGAATGTATGATTCCCAAGACAAAGGCAGCCCATTGAGAGCAAGCATAGTCAGATCCTTGTCTTCAACCATATGCCCAATCGTTGAGAGCTGATCTCTCAAATTTGAAATCCTCATGAAGTATGCAGTAACAGATTCTCCCTTAGACATCTTCACATGATGCAATTGATGCTTTAGTGCAAGGGCTCGGCTGGTATTGTTGACTTCGTACATCTCTTCCAAGGTCTTGAGCATATCTCTTGCTGTCTTCAACTTAGAGATGATAGGAACAATATGATCCTTGACAGAGTCAACCAGAATCTTCATTGCTTTGATGTCTTTCTTCAGCCACTCCTTTTCTTCTTCCTCCTCAGGTTCAGAAATGCTAGACTCCACGAACTCACCCAAATCATTTTCACGCAAGGTGAGCATGATCCTAAATCTCCATGAAGTGAAATTAGTTGCACCTTCGAGTCTATCTTCAACCTTCAAGCCATTAACCATCTTGACTGAAGTAGATAAGTGAGCAACAAAAGGTATGCTGATTAGCAATAATCTGATCACAATCCTCAAACCTGGCTCTGATACCATGTAAATTTTAGGTGAACAGATTAAATGAACAGAAAATATTTCAAAAACAGAAACAATAACACAGCAGATACCCTGGGAAAACCCTCCTCTTGAGGGAGAAAAACCCAGCAACAAAGATCTCTCTTATATATAATATAGTAGTGGCAACAACTCACTTTACAATGAGGCCGAACACAAGGCCAGAAATCAGAACCTTTACCAGATACAAGGAACAGATACAGACCTCACTTTTAGACAGTATAATTCAGACCTTCAAGAGTATTCGCAACTCAGCATTAGATAGCCTTCAATCTGTACTGGAACAATTCGCAATCTGTTCTTGACGCGCCTGAAAGAATTCTCTTGGCAGTTTGCACTTGAATGAGTTCGCACTTTATTCGCTCTTGACAAAATTCGCAATCTCTGAACTTGATGATTAGCAATCTGCTAACAAGGAATTCACACTTGCAAATAATTCGCACTAGAAGATATATCACACATGAAGGTAATTCGCACTTTCTTGATGATCTTGCAAAGGACGGATGATCTTGTATATATACAACTTAGAGAGGTCGCACCTCTTCATATCATGAGGTCGGCCAGAATAAGCACAATTACAAATCATAAATGATGTCGGCCAGAATAATATTAATTTCAAATCATAAAGGATGTCGGCCTCAAGTGAAATCGTAAATAATACAAGTGAGGTCGGCCACCTCATAAATATTAGACAATAAATTAAATAGCCGACAGGCTATCATTTAATTTATGTTTCCTTCAATAGAGCTGGAAGGATTGCCTGTAGTTGTATTTATCATTAACAACTACCTACCAAGGGTCTCAGAAAAACCCAAAAAGCTCTAGCAATCCTCTGCAATTACCCCCTAAAATCCTGGCAAGAACCCTCCAAGAATCTTAGAATCCCCTGAAATGCCTCTGAATAGCCTATGGGACTCTAGAAATAGGCTAACGATCACTAAAACGCTTAGGGGTAAAAAGGGGACATTACATTTATCCACATTTAAAGTCATTAGATTTCCACAATCCACATTGTTGTTCAATAATGCTTTTGGATTGAACTATATTCGAAATTTTTAGAATTAATGTCTCAGAACACACTCCATGATCTGTCATCAAGAAACAAAGAGCAAGAGGCGAATGATAATCTATTGAAGTCTAATGATGTCATATATCTTCATGACTAATTAATCACCTCATGCTTTGTTTGCTTATCACCTTCTTGATATTTTTTATTTTATGTAGTACCCCTTTTTGGCATAGGCTCGACACCTAGTTCCTCACTGATGTGTATGGGAACTCTAGAATTCAAGGACAAGTCAAACTTCAAGAGAAAATCCATTGTGTCCTCCAATGTAGGCCCACTCTCAAGGTGTTGCAAGAAACTATCATCTAGTAATGAATCCTCCATATATACTTTTGATCTAAAGCATGCCTTTAGAGCTGAATTACCTTCGAGAAAAAAAACTTGTTCTCAATCTGCAATCTTTCTTTGATATCTTGAATAAAAATTCCCACCTCTAGCATCAAACTTTATTTCTTCTTAGCAGTTGCCTAAGTAGCTTGAGTGAACTAACTTTCCTCAATTATGTCTTGTGCAAATTCTTTAAACAATCCTTTGAGTGAAGAAATGAAGCAACTTGATTATTCATCTTCTCTGGCATAGCTAAATTCTATTTTGCTCAATAGAAATAATTGGAATACAACTTTGCTCCTCAAATGCTAACTCAGCCTTACCTCCCTCAAAGATAATATGACATTCTTGTGTCGTCGTAAACTCATCTTCTATCAACAATCCTTCATCTACAAACAAGAATTTGAGTAAAGTAGGCAAAAATCTAATTCTTGTGGATATAGTTGTTCCATTTGTAGTACCTAATTATGTAAAACATAACAACATTCAACATGTAATTATGCAAATGATTCCTTAGCTTATCAAAATTAGGTTCATATTTGATACAAACCATCACAAAATTGCCATCAAGTTAATCTAGTAGATGTTGAGGATCACTTGAAGACCCTTAATTTGCATGTGAAGCTACCAACACCTATATGTCTTTGCATTTCTAGACAACTTCTCCATTATCCTTATTAGTCTCATGGAAACTACAATAAGGGTGAATCAAAAGGGGTGCTTCCAAAGCTAGTCTTGTTGACAGACCAGGCAAACGAGGCCTATTATTGTTGTCGTAAGGAAGATAGGCATTCCCCCTTAGAGATGTCCTTTGATATTGTTGGACTAAAGCACTTTGGGGCATCTAACTCTTCATGAGAGTTACATCATTGACAAACCTTTGCATCAATGGATGAGCTGAACTTTTTACTAATGGCCTAATGGAATCTTTCTAAAATTTTCCAATAGTGATCATATGATCTTCTAACTAAAGTTGTTGTTCGTAAGAGCCCTCCAATTTAGTAGCATGACCTATTTTGAGAATGAAAACAATATATAGAGATAAAGCATATATAAAGTAACTAAAAAAGAATTTGGCTTTAAAGTGGCAATGATTCTGATGACTAGACAATTGAAGATTGCAATAAACTCCCTCATGGGTTCATTATCATCTTTTTTAACAATTGAGAGTTGAGCAAACAAAATATAACTATCTTTAGTTCACTTGAAGCATGCTAGAAACTTGTCACTCATAGTATTCCAATTGATGATAGAACAAGCCTCAAGATAATGAAACCAATCAGCTACATTCCCCACCATAGTTTCTACAAACAAGCAAACTACAGCATCTTCATGTGAAACACCCAAGATTGCACATGATGTTGTAAAAGCTAAAATGTGTTCATCAAAGTGTTGACTACCATTGCCAAAAGAATTTTGGAAAAGCTTTCCTTGATCCAAAAGGAAGATCATGATATCCTACAAGAGTCGAGGGATCAACCATATTTCCCTATGGCATAGAAAGAGTAAGTGTACCATTGTTATTGTTGTTGAGATCTACTAGTGTTTGAAGTGTTTCTTCTTCTAAAGTTGAAAATATCAAAACATCAAATGAGCTCTAGCATTGATGTAAAAGAACCTTATTTTGGAGCAGAATGATTCAATGATTCACCAACAAGATCAGCAAGGCTTGCTTTCCTTCGTAATCGAGTGTTGAACCATGATTACTCATTAATTGTCATCCCCTTGAAGTTGCCAAAAATTGTTAGTATTTTAATTTGCACCTTTCAATGTGATACAAAATGGAACTATGAATAAGGTAAAACTTTCCTTTGAATTATAAGGGGTGTAAGATTTGGCTATGGAGATAGCCACCCAAGATCTAAAGGCCTATGGAAAGCACAAAATACTCGGAAAATCAATATGACAAAAATAAACTGTATTCCTATCAATGAATGCAAAAAGAGTCAATGTAGTTGTGTGTACAATGTAGTAGAGACCCCTTGGTTATATAGCCAAGGTGAGACATAAGATGTCATAAGATTATGACAAGTGTCATAATCTCATGATATGAGACAACTTATCACTACTACCTAGGTCACATGTGTTACAAATCAAAAGATAAGATAACAACTAATGACAACTAACACCTAGAAAGAATCTTAGGACCTAAGTAATCTTAACATGTGAATATGTCCCCTAAGTCCTTAGTGAAATAACTAGGTACAAGACATTTATTCACACCAACACCCCCCCTTAAGTGCAACTTAGGGGGAAGATTATTATGCAAATGACACAAGGATGGATCCTAGCTACGAGGCCATGTTAGGTACCCATGTACAAATGCAATGCAATCTCTCACAAACGAGGAAAAAGAGAAAACCTAGTGGGACAAAACTCTTCCCCAAAAGAGAGAAAAAACAAGAAAAATGCTCTCACGAAAGATAGGAAGGACAAAACCTCATGTGAGGAAAAAGTCCCCCCCATAAGAGATAATAAAGTAAGTCCATGCAAACACACCTCAATGGTGAGTCCTTGCTCAAATGTCACAATGTCAAGAGTCCCCAATCTTAACTGAAGAAGGAGACAATGTAGAACAATGTGAAGACTGATGTAGAGCAGACCAAGGATGATGATGAGTCCTCCAAATGCTGATCCAAAAGAATGCCAAATTGTGACAAGCACTAATAGAAAAAATCAAGTACCACTATAGAAGATGCCATCATAAACGGTGACTAAGCTGAAACTGTCAACTCAAGAGTAACTGCAGAATCTGTCAATGAAGAACTGTAGATGAATCCACACTACAACAGCAATAAGGTCAGAACCAAGGAGACAACTACACAAGTATCAACTAGACACTCTCTTGATAGATCGGTATATCCCTATCACAACTTGGAGACAGGTACCAAGTCTCTAGATGTAGAACCTGATTTTTGAATACAAGTAGATTACTTGCAAAATAGGAGTGTCTATATGGTATCTAGTCCATCATACCGAAATGCATGGGTAACCGGCCGCTACATTCACTGAGTATATAGGAACTAACACTGGATACATAGATCAATCCAAAGAAGCATAAAATATGATAGAGTACACTGAAATAGCAAAATTGTGGCACTTTATTTTAGTGCGTTTACAACATTAGAAGAGGAGAACTACAACAATCATGATGCAAGTCTAGAAAAAAATGCATGAGTAACTCCAAAGAGCTCAAAGAGACCTTTCCAACGCCGCAAGAATCGTGAAAAACGGAGGAACAAAGCAAAAGTTATGAGCTCGAAAGTGAAAAATGGACATCTGACTTCGACGAGCAATAAATGCTACCAAATAGCAAAATTTCTGAAAATCACTTGTACCACTAGAAAGTTCACTTCACTAGCTTTCCAACGATATTCCGTTTGCAAAATTTCGCCATCTGGATGAAAAGTTATGCAAAAACGGAAAAAAAGACCTAGAAATAGGCACTTCAACACTAACAAGGTGCAAAAATGAACACTAAATCGGTGCAAAACTTTGGCCCCTAGGTGCACCATGTGATCGTTGCTAGTAGACAAGGTAAAAAAAATTGTTTTTCCGCCACCACCATGAGTGGTGGGCAAGCAGAGCAGGGGTGTTGCCCCGGTGGCCGCACCACTCGGGGGCCATGCCACCCCACCCCATTGGTCTTTACAAAACAACATCTGCTATGTATATAAAAAACTTTTGGTCGGCTAAAAACTTTTTATAACCCAAAGGTTTTTTATATAAATAAAAAGCCAATAAAACAACAAATTAAAAGCCTTTATACCCTGAGCTGGCAATGAAGAGACCCGTAGACAAGACTAGGTACAAAGGATTGGACCAGTCCAATGAAAAGGACGATCTATTGATTTGACCTGGCACGTGTACGCTGAGTACAAGGCAAAGGAATATGCCGAAAAAAGGTACAGGAATATGCCGATGTGAAAATAAATAAGCCAAATTTTATTTAAAACCCTCCAATCAGAAATGGTACCAATGCGGTTTTGGCAAGCACGATACAAGGATGTCAATTTGACCTGCAATGTGATCGGTGAAGGATAGGGGTACACCGACAACTGCCAAAAAAAGAAGAATATACCCTTCAATCGGTGCGATGTAACTCAGATCTGACCGCGGGCAATAAAGACTGTGAGTTTTGACTCGGACCGAAGATAATAAAGCCGACGGTGCAATAAATGAACCTGCAAATAAAGCCTTCATCCACCGATGGATGAAGATACAAGGTACGCGGCCGCCGATGAGTACCTACAAGGACAACAGAGTTTTGACCGAAGCCGACGGAGACAGAGACCAAATCAGAGGACGATGATGCCAATCGACGTAGACAAAGTACCTAGCGTAGAGAATATTCTAGGCCGGCCAATTATCCCGCAAAAATTGATTTGACTGCAGAATATGACGCAAAGGTATACTCACCCAAAGATGCCGAGCAAAAAATTTGCCCCAAATTTTCGAATAAATCGCAAAAATATTTTGTGCAAAAATTATGTCGATTGTACCGCTCGGAAGGCCGTATGGTCTACCTAGGCAAAAAATATTTGCCTTAGCCTCCAACTGACAGTGTCAAAAATCGACAATTTGGTAGTCGATGTTTAGGTTTTCGGGCCACCAAGACGCGATGGCAAGGTCTGTTTTGACCCAAACTGCTCCGAAGTGGTAGCTACCTCTTGGATGTGGCAACCACTTTCAATCTTCAAACCCTTGTACATTTGGCCTCCAATGTCCAATTGAGACAAAACAAAAGGCAAATCTGACTTTCTCAGACACTTCGAATGCAATGGTGAGCTCATATCTGATGCAAAAAGCTCCCAAAATGCACCTGCAATACAAGGGAAAAAAGGGAACCCCCCCAGAATCTGGTATTTCTATCATACCTTTTTGATTCTCCAGATCATCCAAAGATGCAAAAGAAGAGCATACTCAATGCTTCAAGAAAATACAAGATTTGCACTCAAGATCTCCTAAAAGACTAACCAAAGGCAATCAGCTTGCTCTAATACTATGTAAGATTTGGCTATGGAGATAGCCACCCAAGATCTAAAGGTCTATGGAAAGCACAAAATACTCAGAAGATCAATATGACAAGAATAAATTGTATTCCTATCAATGAATGAAAAAAGAGTCAATGTAGTTGTATGTACAATGTAGTAGAGACCCTTTGGTTATATAGCCAAGGTGAGACATAAGATGTCATAAGAATATGACAAGTGTCTTAATCTTATGATATAAGACAACTTATCACTACTACCTAGAACACGTGTTACAAGTCAAAAGATAAGCTAACAACTAATGACAACTAACACCTTATAGAAAGAATCTTAGGACCTAAGTAAACTTAACATAAGTCCCTAGTGAAATAACTAGGTACAAGACATTTATTCACACCAACAAGAGGAAGCTCCCTACAACAAAAATAAAACAATAACCTTAGAACCTAAGGACACAACCTCTAGTTTTTTACAATATATACAATTTGACTCTTGGAATTTTGAATATTCATCACAAACAACTTAAAGAAATTGTTTTCATTCATTCTCAAGTAAGGACAATAGGCAATTCAACACTTTTGTGCAAAATGGGAGATTTTAATATCTTTTTCATTAAAGCAAACAACTTATAGCAGCTAATGAATGCACATTCTTTTTGGCTAAAAGCAAAGGCCAAAAAAGGTGAGCAGAAAACAAGAATTGAGTTGATTTAAACAAAGTAAGCGTGATTCAATTAAAAAAGAAATGAAGAATTGTGTACAAAGCCACAATCATCAACTTTATAAAACTTGCAATACAAAGCCTACAAATTCTACGGAGTAAGTCTATTTACCTAAGCACATATACACTAGATCTCTCATAAGACTTTTCAACAACAATTTGAGCAGTAAAATAGGCATACCAATTTCTATTGAAAATTAGGAGCAAATGGCACTTATTTATAAGAGTTTACAAAAATTTGCATGAAAAAAAAATTAACAAGCTAACAAATACTTCTACACTATATAGTTTGCATGCGCACAAGACAAGTTTATTACACAATCTTGTCCACAAATAACTAACACTAAATCAGCAAATCTTCAAATAGATTTCTTGATAAGGATAACTATCAACTAATAATAGACCTTAAAAATCCTCTAGAAATAGTCAATACATAAATAGCCATTAAAAATAGACTTCTTAGAATATGCATTAGGGGTAATCCCAACATCAAAAAGCCATTTTAGTGAGCCCTTACAATATGGGATATTTGTTGATAGTAAATATGAAAAACATAAAAGATGCACATCATCCTATAGAGTGACTCGTCTTAAACTAAAGTAAAATTATTTTTATTTATGATAATGAACTTTCTATATATTACAGATTTACTCATCATAGTTCATTTAACCATACTCATTCTACTAATCCATTAGTATATCTTTGAGATCTAAACAGAAGGTAATAAATATTGAAATACAAAGCAAGATGAGACAAAATAAAAAGTAAGTTCATTAAAACTAAAAAAACAATTATAATCAGAACGACAACATTTCCTTAACAAACTAGAAAATATGGTAGCTTTTAAGATAAAAAGCAACAAGCAACTAAAAAACAAAAGCAATATAAAGCGAAATAAATAAGAAAGTAATGCAATTTTTAACATAAAGTAACATAAAATTAAAAAATACAAAGTTTAATAGAATTAAAACATTTACTTTAAAACTAAAAATTAAAAAGAATAACTTTATAAGTAAAATAATTACAAATTTGACTTTTTAGAAAAACAAATCATAAAAATCAATAAATTGATATTGTGTTTAGATATTTTTAAATGTTTATATGGGCCCACTTAATTCATTCTAGTTAGGTGATTTATATTTTAATTTTATTATTTTACTTTATAATTAGAAGACAGCTTCCTTCTTTCTAGGATTTCTTCTAACCCAAATTTCTCCTAATGGCTATCTCTTCAAAAATGGTGACAATTAAAAATAACTCAGACTAAAAATAGACAATCTATATGATTGACTCCTAGAGTGAATCTAATGAAGTTCCTCCATTCTGACCATGGTAAATCCTTTGTAGAAGTCTTGAAACCATTAAGACCAATCTTGATGTCATGAATCTAAAATACCCTTCCTTCTCCTGATCTCTACACCAAACCCTAGTTGAAATGTTCAATTTTGGATCCTTTAAAACCTTAGAGTGTATGAAAGTATTGCTCTCCAAACAAGCCAATATGATGATATCATGTACACTGGTCTCTTGCCTTTGGCCAGTCAATACCTACAGAAAAATTGGCAAACCCGCAACTGTAGTCTGAAAACGATTACCAAAATGATGGACTTGTCATAATTGAGACCCTAGCAGTCTAGAAGAATACCAACAATGATATGTTTGATGATAAAGATCTCCAAACGCTACGAGCCCTTCAAGACTGAAAAACTACAGCTTTGTACTGAAAATCTGCTCACCATGACTATTTTAACCTTGCTAATATATGTCTAAAAGCCGATAAATCATGAAGATATTCAAACTGACATCATATAATTGAGAACCTGTCGCTTATCAAAGACAAACTCATTTAAATGGCGATGAAATGCTGCTTGAAAATGTAAAAGCCTTGCTGGAATTTGATGAAAGTCTTGCTGAAACAATGAAGACCTAACTGAAAACCTTGAGCTGAGACTCACTCGCCAATATCATTGTTGTAAACACTTGGAAGATCAGCTATAACCCTTGAGCTGAAACTCACTTGCCAATATGCTTGTTGTAAGCACTCGGAAGATCAGCTATTTTAGTCTTTCATTTTTTTAATCAAAATCTGCATCTCCCCTTTATGAAGCATGCCTGATAATGCATCTGTTCTTTTTGTTTTTGAAAACATATCTTTCCTTAGTATGGCACATGCCAATCAATAGTTATGCCCTTCATCTCTTCAAAACTCTGTACTTGATCTTGCAAAAATATGACTCTCTTTATAACAGCGCACTCCTTGCTTATGCCATTGCATACTTTTGTCTTGAAATTCTGCACCTCCTTACAGCAGCACGCCCCACTGTATATGGCCTACATCTTCTAATTTGTATACTTAATGCAAAATCTGTCATCCTTTAAACCCATGCATGCCTCATGATAGGACATCAAATTTTTTATTTAGGAAACATTTTTTGGCACTGTATGTGCTCAAACTTATGCCAACACTTTTGACTTTGAAAAACTTATGTATGTTCCCCCTCTTTGTGGTGCACACTAGTCTATAGGGAAGCATAAATTTTGGTTTTTGAAAAATTGTCACTATTTAAAGCAGTGTGTGCCCATCAATGAACCCACAAATTTTGCAACTTGAAAAATTCATGTCCACCTTTAATATGGCACACACCATCTCATTGATCTACAAATTTTGGTTTTTTTGTGACACATTCTGGATAACTAAGAGGCAAGTCTTTGACTAAAACTTTGTGTTTGATCCTCAAAAGGGCACATACCTATGCTCTGACTGCAAAGTTTGACTTTCAAATATTGTTTCACACATAGAAGCTAAGTCACCGCATTCGCCGAATTTCAACCATGAGGTTTGAAATTCGGCGAACTTCAATACCGGATTAAAAATTCGATGAAATTCACCTATATTCGTCTAAGTAAAAAGCATAGGTTTTTTAAATAAAACATTTTGAAAAACGGAGCTCCAGATTGCGACGATGGATGGCTTCCGTGAATACCAAAACCCGGACTGTATCTTTAGGATCTGTGCGTCGGCTACAATCTGGTAGGTAACATTCCTCCCGCCATTGCAACCCTGCAGAATATAACTCATTTATTTTCAGTGCCCCGTCAGATGGAAATAGGCCTAGCCCGTAATTATTCAAGCTGCGAAATCCGGAGAGCCTTGGCAATGCGTGGAGCCGCTGCAGCTAAACCTTCCGTGAAAAAGCACATAAGGCGAATTTAATCCGAATTTAATACTTTTCGAATTTTTTCCTTGTCAAATTTCATCCGAATTTCAATGTTGTCGAACTCGAATTCGAATTCGAACCTGGTGACTTAGCATAGAAGCATTCTATTTACACAGCATTGACACATCATGTTAGTGTAGGTTTTACTTTTTATTTCCTTTTCCTAGGTTTTTCCTACACTTTTATTAAGCTTGCTTAGGTTAATAAAATGAGTATTAATTAGATGAGTGAGTTGTTGAGGTGTCGCCATCTTCCAAGGCAGTTGCATTTGCTCTTCTTAAACCTTTTTGCAGTCTCTCCCTATTGGTTGGGTTTGCCACCTCCACCCTTTCCTTGAGCCTCTTTCAACTCATTACCTAGCTTGTATTTCTCTATGTTACTGGGTTCGCCACCTACAGGGCCAGATCCGGGTTCAGGTTCAGTTCCTCCGTGGGTTTGTACAGAACAGTTTTTAATTTAAGGGTTTTAAGTTTTAACATTTATAAATGACATTCATCAAAATAAAGAGCATTTGTGTCAATTAGGTTTCGATTACAATTTGTTTCTTTTTATTTAAAACCGTGACTGCGCTCTTTGAATTAAGATTCATTTCATGTTGCCTCTTCATTTGCTTGCTGCCTCTGCCAGGTTGTGCTAAAGAAGTCTCTGAGTTTTGTGTATTTGATTACTATTTTAAAGGGTGATTGCATGAGTTTCAAAAATTTCAGCAAAGACTTATGCTGTTGATTTTATGGTGGTTTTATTGTTTATATGATGCTATGTGATGTTCTATTCTAATAGCCAGCATGAGCACAATATTAGTGCTAATGACAGTGCCACTAGCGCTCCTTGTGATTCATCTAGTCTTCCTACATCATCTAATGTCAATGCTGACAATGATATTGATGATTTAGATAATGCATTTGATGATTAAAAGTGTTGAACTTGATATTATTGTTTTAATATTGAACTTGAAGTTTGAATGATGAATATTTATCATTTAAATGAAATTCAAGATTATAGTGGTTTCGTTCTTTATATGCTGTTATGTGATATTCTAATCCTATATGATGTTATATGATTTTTACATGTTTTTTGTACTAACGAACCCAAAAAAAATATAGCCGAACCTGCGAACCGAACCCTCGAACCCGAACCAAAACCAGTACCAGAACCGGCAACTTAGGTATTTCTGATTGAATTGGCACCTTCTCTTTGTAAGCCCTCAATGAAAAATTTTCACTTGGCATTTTGCACATCTCTTGAAATCTCTAGTCTGTTTTGTTTATGCATTTACAATTTTAAAGCTTATTTCTCTCAAAAAGTTCTTGAGTTACTCATTTGTTTTCAGATTTTCATTTCTAGCACATCATTGTAGAAGTATAAATGGAATTCAATTACCCGGGATTAAAATGGGAAAAACTCATCAAAAAATAAATCATGAATTAAATAACAAAGTACTAGTTGTAAAAATACAGAAAAAATAATAATTTTGTTATTTCATGTCAAATATAGCATGTAAAGATAAAAAGTTTAAAATGTTGATTATAAAAAATTGCATAGGACTTTTACAAAAATCCATTTTACTTTCACGGTTTAACCTAAGAGAGTTTATATAAAAAGCTTGCGGGCCCTAAAACAATAGACCATTCTGTTACGAGTCATGAATTTTTTACCTAAACTCTCGCTGGTGTATAAATTAAAAAAAACTCTCATTATGGTTTAAAATTTAATTTCTCAGACATATCTATTCAAAGTATAACATAAAGAAACTTTAACTTTAAAATACCTTAATCCTATACCAAAAATGTTAAATCTGCCTTTGCTCTATATTTTTGTCTCTTAAGTGTAAAAATGAGCCAAAAGAAATAATACATAAAAAATCAAAATCACTTTTGAATAGCCCAACAAAACTCATGAAAGGGTACAGCAAATGCAGTGAGTCATGATTACTCAGGGCTAATCGTGGGTTTTTAAAGTGTAATGATTTTTGCAGAAACAAAACTTGTTCTATACCTTATGTAGTGCACGCTCATTAACAATTTTGTAACTCTTTTCATCAAAACTTCTCATCTCTTCTATATAGCATGCGCCATTGTGTTGAGTTTTTAGCTCAGATAGGAACTTCCACATAGGTTCAATGTAAACACATGGAAAGGTTCAAGTGGTTTGAGTTATTCTATATTGTATTTCACTTTTAAGGATTGAAGTGAAAGTCTTTTATTTAACTAAATAAGCCTAAATAAAGTGTAGATAAACATTTAGACTAATCTTCCATCTTGTCCTTATATGTGATAAGGATGCTTTTTGCAAATAAAGCTAATTTTTGGGAGAATAGATTTTGAGCTGAATTAGTATAAAGATATGAGCAAGATAGAAAGATTGTAACGTACTAAATACAGTGAATTTCCATGCAGTTGTGAGTAACATCGGTTGTGGAAGTTCGAAGGAATGAAAGACTGATTTGAAGGTGTAATTATTTGTGTATGCTTCTGAATTTTGAAGATTTCATTATTGTGTGATTTATGCAATGTTATTTAGCATTAAGGGCATAATCATTGGTTTTTTAAAAATTTCTTCAAGGTATTAGAGCTCAAAGTTATAGAAATCAGAAAGGCAAGGGTGAAAATCATGCAACCCGGTTTGGGTAAACCGCAAAATCATGATTGTTTTAGGTGAAAAATTGCAATTATTTTTTTAAAGCTAAATCGCGGGTATTTTTGAGAAAATCGTGACTGGCTAGAAACAAAAGAATCACAAGTATTTTTGAAGAAATTGAGGCAGAAAAGATTAGAAGAAAATTGTGAAATTTTTTTTGTGAATTGCAAGGATTTTTATATGTAAAAATCACAATCGAAGTATAGGAGGAAATTATAGGAGGTTCATGTGAAAAGTCACCGCTAAAATAAATAGATCAAATTGTGTCAATAAAAGAAAATTTTCCTACAGTTTTCTACACTATGACAGCCACGATTTTGAGAAGTCGTTGGCAAATTTCAGATTTTCTTTTGCAGAGATAAAACTGCAACCAAGGTTTCATACCAACAAACTATAGCTAGGGCACAGTACAACTAAGCCAACTAGGGTTTGAGGTGGCCAGGGTTTGTTGTAGCTAGGGTTGAGGAAACCAATGAGCTAAGGTTTACAATTTGTAATAGGTATTTTGAAATTTTTTGAGCAATTTAATTATTTCCAGATCTAGGAGTTTGTTCTTGTAAAGAATAATATATATTTTTAATGGCATCAACTAGCCTCAAGATCAAGAATGGATTAGATGATGCATTAAATTTTTTACCTTGGAAAGTCAAGGTGACTTTGTTGTTGGAGGAAAATGATCTCTAGGATATCATGTCAATTGAAGTGTCTCCACCTACAAATCCCTAGTAGTTGGCAACTCACAAAAGAAAGAGGTTAAAGCTAAGCAGATGATCATGAATGGGGTGAAGGATCACTCAATCCCTCATTTGTCAGAAAAGAAAACAGCCAAGGAGATGTTTGATGCTCTAGTTAGTCTTTTCCAAAGTGAAAAAATAAACAAGAAAATAATATTGAGAAACAAAGTCAGACCCAAAGAGATGACTAAATCAGATATTGTTTACAATTACTTGATGTGAAGATCACACGGCCTCATGATCAACTTGCAACAGTTGGGGAGAAGGTTGAAAATGCAAAGCTTGTTAACTTGGCATGGAATAGATTCTCATCTTCGTGGCAGGCATTTGTTTGGAGCATTTGTGCCTAGGGGAACCTTCCTTCCATTGAAAGACTATGGGATGACTCTATCCAAAAGGAAACTCAAATGGAGTCAAAAGCCAACAAAAAGGGTGGTGACAAGAATTTAGCCCTCTATTGGCAGACAAAGGAAAATAAAGGAAAAGTCAACAACAAGGGTAAGAGAAAGGATGAGGATGTCATGCCCCCACCAAAGTGGTAATCAACTCACAATATCGCAGCAATATTAACTCCTTGATCACCTCTTTTAAAAACAACGGTGAATAAATCAAAAGGCAGCGACCCTACCAAGATAATTGGTTAAGGATAAATAAAAAGGATTAGCTGCGATCCATAAAACAGAAAATTAAAAGTAAATTATTAAGAGTTTAGGCAGCGATGGGTTGTGACTCTTGCAAAGGGTAAGATGAAGAGTTATGACCACCTCTCAATTAAATATATAAAAGAGAGAACAAATGAGTGGGGAGAGGCATCAAGGGGATCAGATTGGAAAAAGGAAAATAAGAAATTGAAATATAAGATATCTATTAGAAATAAATATTGTTTTCAGCAAGAATATTATTGGGAAGTAAGTTTTAGAATATAAATTAGGAAGAGGCTGATAAACCTTTGGAGTTCACGAGAGGTGAAGTACCAACCTTTCCTTCATCAAGCATGCCACCTCAAGATGCAAGCTTGTGGGCTAGGAGGCATATGAGTACTCCTAGGCTTGTTGAGGAAAGCAATCTTCATGCATCTTATCAAGCACGCCACCTCGAGATGGATGGATTGGAGATCCTGTCATGCTCGTGGGTTAGGTGGTGAATGATGCTCCTGGGCTTGATCAAGGAGGATGGCGCGCCTCCAAGGTTGACTAAGGGATGAAGTGGACCTGAGATCCTACCATGTTCATGGGTTGGGAGGCAGATGAGTGCTCCTGGGCTTGAGGGTCTTCTCAAGTATGCCACCCCGAGATGGATGGATGGGGATCCACCCATGCTCTCGCTATACAAGGACAACCATCCTTGAGATTGTGGTTTGCAAGCATTTCAAGTGAATTCCTAATATGATTGGCTATAGGAATATGCCTTGGAATAATCATTAATGATGTTAAGATGTTTTTGAACTCAAATATTGATAATGTTATGAACTATAGATCTAAATATTATGATGTTTTAGCTATGATGTATTGCTCTTGATATTACAATATTTTATATATTAATTTGAATATAACCCTAAAATTGATACTTGTTATTACTAATATCAGTTTTTAGTGATTACTATTGTTTTGCAGGCCTAAAATTAGGAATTTCCCAAAAGGGGACATTACAAAGGAAGGATCCTCATAGCGAAAAAAGGACTTTTGTCATATCAAGTGCTTTAGTTGTCATAAGTTTGGTCATCATGCATCAAAGTGTCGAGACAAAAAGAAAAATCAAGGGAAGTAGTAGCAAGAGGAAATGGCAACCTTTGGAGGAATTCAAGTGAATGAATTTGTTGCTAAATTTGAGAAAGATTTCTCAATGGTATCTTTTATTTCTACCAGCACATTTCTGAGGAATGCTTGGTATGTGGATAGTTGGGCTTCTAGGCATATGACATCAGCCCGAAAGTGTTTTACCAATTTAAGGGTTCATAACTCTGAAGTTCATGTTGAGCTCAATAATAGTGCCAAGTATCCAATAGCAAAAGTTGGTACAATTTCTTTCCAACCACAGTTAGGTAACTCTTTAGAGTTTGATGATGTGTTGTTTGTTCCTAATCTCAAGAAAAATTTGCTTTCAGTTTCAAATACAGAGGATAAGGGCTTTGTAGTCAAATTCAAGGATCAATGAGTTCTTATCAGACTGAAGGAGCCTGGCCCAATTGTAGAATAGGTTATATGGATTAGATAAGGCAATCTATATAGGTTATAGAGTGAAACAGTTCAATCTGTAGTTCATAACAATGACAATCTATGTGAGCTATGGCATAAGAGGATGGGGCATCTACATCACAAAGCATTGCCTTTTCTGAGGGAGATTGTCACAGGTCTTTCAGAATTTAGTATTGAACAACGAAGAGTATGTAGAGGATGCACACTTGGCAAGCATGTTAAGTCTACTTTCCCAAGCAACAAGCATGGGTCTAAGGAGATTCTAAACTTAGTGCATTCAGATGTTTGTGGACAAATGTCAATAGGATCAATTGTACGCAGCATGTATTATGTTTCCTGCATTGATGACTTCTCTCACAAAATGTGGATCTACAGATGAGGTCTCTAGCAAGTTTCAGAGGTTCAAATCTCTAGTTGAAAATCAAACAAGGAAGAAGATCAAGGTCTTAAGATCAGACAATGGGGGAGAGTATACCTCCAAGGAGTTTGGGGATTTCTGCAAGAAAGCAAGGATAAAGAGGGAGCTTACAATTTTGTACAACCCACAATAGAATGGTGTTGTAGAGCAGAAGAATCGATCCATAATAAGGGTTGTTAAGGCCACGATTCATGAATTGGACTTGCTGATGTTTCTTTGGTCAGAAGCATGTCTTATAGCAGTCTATATTGAGAACAGGTGTCATCACAAGATTTTGGAGGAAAAGACACTAGAAGAAGAATTCAATGGTGTGAACCCTGAGATGAGTTGTTTCCACATCTTTGGTTGTCCAGTTTATATCCATATACTTGTAGAGAAAAGGACCAAGTTGGAGCCTTCCAAAAGGAAGGGCTTATTTGTGGGTTACAATGAAACTTCAAAGGCCCGCAGGATCTTTATTCTAGAGTAGAGGAAAGCAGTAGTCAATAAGGATATAAAGTTTGAAGAAGACTTTGCATCCAAGAAGACTCGTGAGATCTTTCCACTAATAGAGAATGAGGAACAAGAAGCTTTGAAGATTGAGCCTGGATCTCCAAAGAGACCAAAGGCTTCCAATTCAGAACAGCAGCCTTCAAATGAGGGGGGAGAGACTTCAGCCCCTTCCAGTTCTGTTCAAAAGACTTCAATGGTTCAGACTAGGAGCACATTCAAGGAGAACAGACCTCCAAAGAAGTTTCCTAACTACATAGCACTGATGAGCAGCATCATAGAGCCTTCCAATTTTTAGGAAGGAAGCAACAAATCAGCAGGTCGCTGATGGATTGGTATAGAATTCCTTCCTCGCTAAAAGGGAGTGTTGAGTTTTTAGCCTGGATAGGAACTTCTACATAGGTTCAGCATAAACGTGTGAAAAGGTTTGAGTTATTCTATTTTGTATTTCAATCTTAAGAATTAAAATGAAAGTCTTTTATTTAACTAGAAATAAGTCTAAATAAAGTGTACGTAAACATTTAGACTCATCTTCCATCTTGTCCTTATAAGTAATAAGGATGCTTTTTGTAAATAATACTGATTTTTGGGAGATTTGATTTTTAACTGAATTTGTATAAAGACAGGAACAAGATAGAAAGATTGTAACATACTAAATATAGTGAGTTTCAATGCAGCTCTGAATAACATCAGTTTTGGAAGTTGCCTTGTTAGTTTTTCCAAGAAATGAAAGACTGATTTGAAGGAGTAATTATATGTGTATGCTTCCGCATTTTGAAGATTTCATTATTGTGTGACTTATGCAATGTTATTTAGCATTAGGACACTATTATCGGGATTTTGAAAATTTCTTCACATTTGTAAACACATGCAATTTTCACCTTGAAAATTCATGTCAGCCCTCTATATGGTGCACTCCTTTAAATGCGCTTGCAATTTTTTATGACCTAGATTTCAGCATCATTCACAGGAGTGCTCCATTGTACTGACTCTAAGTAACAGTTTTCCTGACTTGATGAATTTTCCGCCACTTCTCTACCATTAGAACACCAATGTTCACCTCAGCAGATGTGTTCAAAAGCTCTTTTCATTGGCACTGCAAAGATACATATGATAGACAACAAAAACAACATGGACAACCACGACAAGGCTTATTGTAACTCAACCTATGACTGAAGAAATGACAAGGATTTTATTTACAATATGACATGATACAAAAAAATTCATATGGTATGACAAAACCCTTAGCTTCAATGGTGATATTATACTGTAAATAATGCAATATTTCGTTCTCAACGATTAATTTTGCAGTAAATGTTCACGCATCCTAAAAATAAGCAGTATTTGTTATTATGGATGAGATTTACTGGATAAGCAGGCGGCAAGTAACGCCGCTTAGACAAATTGAACTATTACTCATACTTTCTTCCCTAATTCCATCTCGCTAAAGACAATAATTGTAATAATAGACCTTAATTTGGTAGCATTTTATCTTTTTCCGTTCGAAGAATAAGCAGGGCCAAACTCGGAGATCCTACAGAGAGCAATTACTGTAAATAATCAAATATTTCACTCTCCCTGCTACAGCCTCCATACCTGACGTAGATTTCACCAAATTTGACCCTTACTGTTAAGTTTTATGCCCTAAATTCCCTCGCTAAAGACAAGTGTGCACTAAATAGAACGCAATTCAGCGGTATTTTAACATTTCTTGTTATTGAAAAAAAAGTTTTAAAACTTGAAAAGTAAACCCTGCCATGTACAGTAAATTATCCGATATTTCACTCTTTTTGCTTCATTTTCTATGTCTGTTGTAATTTTCGTGGCATTTTTACAAATATTATTTAAAATGATGCAATATAAGAATACTATTTTCCATTTCAACCTTGAGATCAAGCATCAAATGTAAATTCTCTGAAGATATTCACGGCTTATAAAGACGAATGCGGCGTCTACACTCCCAGAAATCACATAAATAGATTTAAAACAGCACATTTTCATCTAAAACTGCAAAGCTTACCTGCATTGCAGATGTTCCACAGAACCTCACACCTTCTGCAAATCGAAAAATACAAGTCACTCAATACTCAATTCAAACTAAATACACCGCAAGATCCATCTGGCAATATGAAAACGTCATATTATTTCAGATTCAGTTAGTGTCAAATATAGAGGAAAAAATAATTTAACATTATGCTTCAGATTTGCTTACACTAAAATGGAGAGGAAAAAAATAGTTTAAGTTATTCTGCTTCAGATTCAGTTACAGTGAAATATAGAGGAAAAAAACGGTCTGTCCAATTAACTGAATGACAAACTGAGCTACATTGCGAGATCTGGAGCAAGCCATTGTTCAAATGATTAGTATAAATTCAAATTTACTTGAATCGCAAAATGTAGTAAGTACCATTTGGTAAATAGCTGCTGGGAGTTGACATTTGTTATTTCGCCATGGCCATAGCTACATACAAACTAGCAGTATCTGTTTATTTATACAGACGCTCCATGCTTACCCTGTCCGAAAGTCTGACCTCCGCACACGGTCATATGCGCTGGCTTATCGGCTGTGGGATAAAAAATCGTCACAAGGATTTATCCGTGGGCCCATGTGACTATCTGGTGACGGTGAATCCTTATTTCGGTGAATGCCGGGCCGCGCTGTTATTCGGATAAAGGCTTTGTACCTAATAATTTGGCTATTCGAGAGGAACGTGATGGGATAAAAGTCCATTCGTATTCGTTCGTAAAATGTAATTTCAAATCATATGTGAAGGTTTGGTTAGGGAGAGCATTCTTTCTTAAACGAGTAAGGTTTAAATTATACATAAGTTCTCTCCTCTAAGATTTCTCTAAACTAGGAAAGCTTGGTTGGAAGTAGTCTTCAATGAAATTAAAGGAAATACGTAAGTTCTCTCCTCCGTTAAGATTTCTTTAAATTAAGAAAGCTTGGTTGGAAGTAGTCTTCAATGAAATTGAAGGAAATGATTAAATTTTAATTTTATTTGGGACTTTTTCAAATTATTAATTAAAAAAGAATACATTATGTTTAGAAAGAAAAAAAAAAGTTAGTTCGTGGATAGTAGTATGAAAATTTGACTTATGCAAGATTTTTTGCTCATGGACATTAGTATGAAGATTTGACTTATGCAAGAATTTTTAATTAACTAGTTGGTTGGAAGTAGATCTCAATGAGAAATGAAATTAGGAATGAAAGATTTTAATATCGTCCACGAGATCAAGCACTCTAATGAACCAAGAACCACAACACTAAGATATCTCCAAATTCTTTTCAATCTTGAATCTCTCACTATGGATTTGACTAAAAAGCTAGCAGTCTTCTTGATATTTTCTTCCTCAAATAGGTAGCTTGTGCACGTTGTCAGCGTTTAAGTTGCCCTCATACTGAATACAAATACCCTCATAACCTGTGCACTCCATGATAAAGTGTCATTTTGTCTCCACCACCCCCTTACTACAAAATATGTATATTCTACCCTCCCACGCTTTCTTAGGTATAGTCCACCTTTCGGTCTCACACCTAAAATGATGCGATCCAATCCTCAACTAAGCTATTAACAACCTTGTTTTTCCTTTAATAGTTGCTTCTAACTAAGTTGTTCACCATGCTCCCAAGTTGGGTTGAGCTCTTTGACATAGTAAGCTTTCTTTCGCCCAATCTACTTTGTCCACATGGCAATCCTAAATTTTTTGCAACATATTTTTTTTATTTCCTCATTAGTGTTAGGGCACTCGTACAAATTGATGTTTCATTTGCTCGACCATTTGTTATTTTGCTTCATCTGCGTTTTCTTCCTACGGCCTAATTCCTCCTCCACAACTATTTTGGACCAACGGTTATTATCCATATTTCCAACCTTCTTAAATAGTTTAGTAATAGGAGAAGAAAGGAAATGAAGAATTCAAATTTTTTCTATGATTTGATCTATAGAGATTTATGTTTTTAAGACATGACTTTTATGTTAAATCATTTTAATGAGTTTTTTATACTGTGTTTTTTGATAGTAATTATGAAATAAGAGGTTATTGAACACTTTTAAATAATTATTGATAGGGGAAGTATTTTAAGTATAATGTATCTTTTAAAATATATTTTTTATTGTGTATTCTATTAATTGAAAATAATAAGTTTAATTATATTTATAAGATTTAATAAGTTTTTAATTTATGAGTAAGGGAAGTGGGTTTTTTATTATTAATGGAAGAAAAGGTAATACATTGTATGTAAAACATCTATCATGTATATAGAAAAAATAAAATTTGATTATGAAGGAATGTTCATGGAATATCAATTCTACAATCTTATTATCTATGTATTATCACAAAAATGGAGAAGTGCGAATGAAACTACTTATAAACCTACACCAAATAATATTATATCATAATTAGATAAATAAATAGAACCCTAAAAGTATTAGACTCGTACCATGAGGTAATAGGATCTCTCCCTTCATCTAATTGAGCTTGCTTCTAATGCCACCATCCTTGCTCCATTAATGCCAATGCATATCATCAAATGAGCTACTTTCCCCTTTGCCATAGTTAGCTCATGATCTTGCCAAGGGAGGTTGAGTGGTAAAAGGTTTAGAAAGGGTGTAGAAATCAAAAGCCATTATATCACCTTCAACTTCTCCTTCCAATATGAGAGTTTAACTCCACAATTTCTCTAAATTCTAGTAGAAGACTAAGGAGTTGAGTCCTTAAACATTATAAGTTAGTTCTCTTTTATTATTAGGTTTACAATTTTTTAAAATTCAATGTTATTATTAGTTTTCAAGGAATGAACCAATGAGAATAGAATTAAAATAGTTTGACCAAATTTTCTAATGTATATTTTTTCCAAAAAAAAATTAAATACCTAAATTAATTTATCTATCATTCTATTAGATAATAATTGTGAATAGCAAGGGTTCACCCCGTAGCGTGACGGTTAAGTCACAGGCCCTATTGATAGGGCAGCACAAATTCGAGTATCTCCCAACGCTCGAAGAAGAAGGCTTTGTTGGCAGCTAAAGGAGGAATGAAGGATGGTCAAAGTCGAAGGTGGTGTTTAGACCACTCAAATACCCTACAACAGTAACTTAGAGTTGTGGGTAGTGTGGAGACCGTAATGAAATGAAATGAAATGAAAAAATTTAATGACGTCCACGAGGCCAAAGAAGCCTATGGGACCCAAGAGCAGCACCAGAACAACCCACAGCACAGCCCTAGACAAAATGGAGGAGTCGGGGCAGAGGATCGGTTGCCAAGGTGGAAGCAGCGGAGGAAGACGGGAAAGAATACGACGCAGATTTGTGGGGAGGACACGTTGATGGGAGGTCTTGAATACGGAGAAGTTACAGGTGGCGGGTGACAGGGAGGAGACAAAAGTACGAATGGAGAAGGAGACACGGAGAGTTGACAGGTGGTAGGGAGGAGTTCGAAGGAGTATGGAGCGGAGAAAGAAACATGGAGAGAAGGGAGAACGGAGAACGAAGGAAACGGAGTACAAGACAGAGAGGGGAGAACGGAGGAAACAAAGTATGGGGATGTGAGGTGGTGCAAGGAGAGAAGAGACGAAGGGAGGAAGGAAAGGACTGACAGAGGGAGTAGAGGAGCAGAAGTAGAGAAAAATGGATTGGTGTCAAACCAGACAAATATGGGGATGAGGTCCCTCATAAATTGTGGCCTCACTGGTTCAAAGCTCCAGTCAAAAGCGATTACCAACTAAAAAAAAAATTGTGAATAGCAATATTAGTGTGATGTAAGCTATGGAATCTTTCAACTATTTCATTTTGACTATAAAAAAGTTAATAGTGCAAAGGTATTTTCATGTCTTTTTTTATTTTAAATCTATTTAGTGTCCTATTTGATAAATGACATTTTTTTTTAAAGATTGTGGGCCAATGAATATAATTTTTCAATCATACTTGAGAAATTTTTAATTTATTGAAGCTATGAAATAAATGTGAGAGATGTGATTAAAATAATTAATAATTATATAAAGGGGCGCCGGTCCTAGCTCAGTTGGTTAAGGTGTTCCCTGTAGCAGGGCGCCCACCATGGGTTCGACTCTCTGGCGCTCCCGTGGTACCGGTTGGTGTGTCCCGCCAGCATTGCCGGTCACGGTAAAAAGTTTACCGGCGGTGGGGGGTTATATGGGGGGCCGTGCTGCACCCAATTCCCCTCGTTAAAAAAAAAATAATAATAATAATCATATAAACAAAATTTATATTTATTAATTTAAAATATTTTAAAAATTAATAATAAAAAATCATATTTAATAAAACATAATGAAAAAAAAACATTGATCTATTTTTTATTTATTTATTTCATAGTTTACTCAAGAAACACTATATATGTAAATTCTAACATATTTTATCAGTTTAAAGTCAAATACACTCATGTTAAAATTCAATTATTAAATTGCATCATATTTAGAGCTTTAATTCTTATTTGGCAATGCCTTTCTTTGATTAACATTTGCAACATAATTCTAAGTTTTGTTGAATTAGGTTTTTCTATTTTAACTTTAAACATCATTTAGGAAAAAAAAATTCAAAGGAGTTAAACAAATTTCATCTCTAGTATGTCAAGTGATTTAATAAAATTTCATTATGTTAGTAGTATTGACAAGTTAATTATTCTAACAATAATATTTTAAATCAACTACTATGTTACACATCTTATAGGCAGAATTTAGACTCAATGCATTACTTGTTTTTTGAAAGAGTTTGATATGCATATAATTTTTTAAGCTTATTTATAAACCTAAAAATCATCAAAATTTTCCATTCATTTTTAGATAAAAAACAATATCTCTTCCTATTCCTTTTAGATGTTGATCATCTACTTCTCTCACATATGACGGTGGGTAAACAAAGTTTTTATTAAAAACTATTTTCTTCAAGCTCCATTCATTTTTTGAATTTTTTTTTAAGTGGGTTGATTCACAAGATAGTTTGGCATTTCATATATATATATATAGTAATGTGTGTTTTCTTTATTAGTGTTTCCAAGTGCCTTTTAATATATGCATCTCTTATTTAGTTAAGACCTTAAGACACTAGTCTATGTGTTCATTTGTTAACACACATATTAACTAAGTTATGTAGCCTACCTCTAAGGTGAGAATACATGTTTTTACTTATACTATCGTAGATGACCAAGGACTTGATTTTAGAATTTTGTGAGATTAAGTATTTTTTATCCTTTGTATCTACCTCTTTTTCAAACTCAATATGAAGTTTGTACATGCCCTACATCCATGAAGGACGGCTTAGGAAAAAATTAATATCATATAAAACTTTAATGGTCATCCAATCTATAACAACTTGTGATCACCGCTTTAAGACTTGATATTTTAGTTAAGAACCTTTGGTTATTTTATTGGTTGGTATCACTAGATATATGGTGTTCTAAGGACTACCAATGAAATTCGAGATGTATAGTAAAAAATAAGTTCGAGAAATTAAATAGATGAACAAATACTTTGATATATAAAATTAATCAAAGTATGAATAATTAACTTAGTTGATTCAAATAATGGTTTGAATATTAGATCATTGATAAAAATATGGTTAATAATTAACATTAGCTAAGAAAGTCAAATTAATATTTAATATTGATTTTATTTGATGCCCATGATTAACTATTTGTAAGTGTGTAGATCATAGGTGGCAAGACAACCAAGGTAGAATGGGGTACCTATATATGCATGAGTGTAATAGAGTGCTTACCCATGTTCAACAAGAAGCAATGTGGAAATTAGAAATGGGTTAAGTTAATCAATCATGGCATGTTAGATGGTGTTTCAATTAGAATAAATATCATGATAGTTATATAAAATGTTAGACGATAATAGACAAATGTTTGGGGAATAACTACTCAAACAATAAAATCCTAGTGAAAAAGAGGAGACAAACAAAAGGCCAACAAAAATTTGAATGGTTTAAAGAAATATCAAAGTGCCACAAGTGATGTAGAAAGTGGCACCTGTAGACAAAGAATTTAAAGAGATTGAGTGTGTTTTTTGGTAGTGCAATTGGGACATTACACAATTCCATATTATATTTTTTAAATATTTTATATGGTGAGTATAAGAATCCTCATCCTCATTATTTCCATGTTGAATTTATTTTGTATGTGTCTAGACTTATACACTCATAATTATTTGAGAACATCCCTATCAATTAGAGATTTACCCTTTTATTCTTTAAATGAGGAATTATAATATTTTAGTTTTGATGATATTTACCGTTGTCCCTTCTTTTTACAAAACTATTTAAACAATTTGAGTGGTCTCTTAACCTTAATATTTTTAATTAAAATGAGATCATTTGCTTGTCAAATAGGTTTTTTGTATAAAATATGGATAAATAAGCCTCTCACCACCACAATTATATATAAATTAATCTAGTTTTTGTTGTATATGTCGAATAATATGGGTGACTATGGGTAGCATTGCTTTCAACCCATATACCACTTCTAAGGCATTCAAACAACCATGCTTGCATATTAATTTTGACTTATCCTTAGTTCATAAATTTTATGGACCTTATAATCATATGAAATTTTCACCATAAACTCCTACATGGCATCAGAGCTTTAGTGCTGCAAACTTCTTCTCAGATTTGAGGGACCCATCTTTGTGTGAATTTTTTGGGTGTGAGTGGGGGTTTCAAGGACCTCACAGTTGAATCTAGGGCGTCAAATAAAGTCAAGTTTGTCTTTTGTTTCATCAATTTTTATCATGTTTTAACTTATCTAAAAGGGTTTCAAGGAGGGTTTTAGTTGTTAGATCTTAGAGGTATCTAATTTTTTGGAGCACTTTGGGCCAAATTTGACCCTTCTGTTGCATCTGGAAGGCCCAAAAACCTAAGAAACGATTATCAATTCGTCAATTTTTGGCTCAGTTGCTAATTCCCTACGGTCATACAAATCTGTACTCAACCGTACTGTATGGCGTTGTCGTTGTCAGTCTGTAGTCGTAAGGAATATTCCTTGGCATCTAGCATATTATGTGCACCCTCTACTTACCTCCCATACTATGTTGGTGTAATATTTTTGCAAATTGGTTGGGTGAATTGTCAAATTGACAGGGCACAAAATTCATTTATAATCCATAATATTGCGTTGTCAATGTGTTGGTACAATTTTTTTTTAAATCATATTTATTAATATTAAAAAAAACAAAAATCATTGACTTATTGGTTGGTTTTCGGTTGCAAGAGCTTAGTGCTATGTGGGGTCTGCCCAATGGAGCGGCTAAAAACCATGAGCGACACGACATGTGGCCCACCGCCCCCATGACCAACCCCCTCAATGATGCCACTGCCACTAGTGGCAACAAATTATTTTTTTTCTAAACATTATTTTATAAATACGATCATATGGTAGACCACAGGCTTAGCGCCTGGGGGCCTAATTTTGTTCTCTTATATGCTCAAAGTAAGCAATTTTTTTCAGAATGCCACAACTTACAACGAGGAGGCCATTTTTCAAAAATGAAATATCACCGAAAAGCTAGCTTTGTCAATTTTGTAGTGGTGTACATTATTTTCCAAAATTTTACTATTTGGATACATTTATTATTGTTTGAAGTTAGATCTTCATTTTTGTCTCTCGAGCTTATTTTTTGCCATAATCTATGATTTTCATGATTCTTGCAGCATTGGAAAGGTATTGAGGAGCTTTATCATGCCATCCATGCACTTTTTTCCAATTAGCCTCATGTATCTTTTATTTAGATTTGTGCATATTCACATTTTGGTTGATCACTTGGACATATTGCCACTTGGGAAGGTGCAATTTTGATCTTTGCACTTCATTTTAGCTCTAGAATGATGTTTTATCTCTTGTTGCCTCATTCAAATTTTAGGGTTTCTCCATATCGAGAGTTTTCTAGTGTTCCTTGGCATTGATACTATTGTTTCTTTATCATGATTTTAGACTTGATTCCTTGAGTGACTCTGATACGATTTCTAGCGTCAAAATTATCTTTGATTTGCTTGCCTTGATTAAGGTTCCAAAGTTACTCCATGATTAGTGTACTTTCAGTGTTTCTTTGCAACAAGTTATCTCATTAAGGGGGGTTGAATGGTCTCTCTTCTTCTCTCTTATGAGGGGGGTTATTTTTCCTCGGATGGGATTTTGTACTTCTCACGCATCATTGAGAGCATCTTTTTTTATCTCTCTTTTGGGGAGGAGTTTTGTCCCATTGGGTTTTCTCCTTTTCTTTGTTTGTGAGAAATTGAATTTGCATATGTACATGGGTACCTAACATGGCCTCATAGCCATGATCAATCTTTGAGCCATTTGCATAATAACTCCCTAAGTTGTACTTAAAGGGGGTGTTGGTGTAACTAGGTGTTTTACCTATCTAGGTCCTATTTACATGTTAAGTCCACTTAGGTCTTAGGAGGGAATCTTTCTAGTTAGTGTTAATTGTCACTAGATCTTATCTTATCTTTTGGAATTTAATGCTTGTGTCCTAAGTCATTTTTGAGGTAGTTATCTCATTTTATAATATTAAGACACATGTCAAGATATTGTCTAATCTTATATTACAAATTATCTTTATAAGGCATCGTATGTACATTATCATATTCAATCTTGCAATCTTGCATCCATGATCATAGCATGATATTTCTACCATTTCTCTCTTGTGGAAGTTATTATTTTCTTGCAAGTGATATTAGGGTGTTGACAAGTTCACCGTAAACTCCTGCATATGTTTCATATTTGAGTTGAACCATTAGATGTTGATAAGGATTTTCTATATGGGGTATATTGAAAGAGATTATTTTTCCCAAAAGTAACACTTAGGTGTTGGTAAAAGGAAATGCCACATGGTTTCATCTTGCAAATTCTCTCTTGATGGTCTTGTGTTTCTTCTTGGAGGTTGATGCTTATATGACATTATAGTTGAGGCTTCTATGGAGCCATTGTGATCACTATGTTTGGGGTTACTTTTTGTTATTGCACTTTTTTTTTTGGTAACAAAAAGGATGCTCTTTAATATATTTCATTTGTTGTGTGGAGAACTTGAGAAATATATGGAGACTAGTGGTGAGATTTATGTTGTAGTGGTTTATTTTGTAAGTTTGCATATCATTGTGGATGTTCCTTAGTACTACATTATATTGAAGATATTTGCTACACCTATGTGAGTTCCATTGGAAAAATTTGGATGCCTTAAATAATTTAAAATTTGGCATTAACCATGAAATGGGAGTTCTAAGTTGCATATATGTCCTTGTTGGATGTTCATATTATACTATGGTGTTGACGGTTTTCATGTCTTCCTTATGAGAGATAATGTATAAATAGGGACTTGTGATTGATATTTGTATTTGGTTGGATATGTTGATGGCATCAAGTCCATCTATTATGATGACAATACATTTTTTGAGGTAGTGTGAGTTGGATATGTTAGCAACTAGTTTTGGTTGTTATTCTATTTATAAAAATTATTTATTGGTAGCTACTCATGCCAATTTTTTACCATTAGATTTAGTTTTTTTGTTTGGATATTGGGTCAAGGTAGGATTTGTGCTTTTATGTGGTAATTATTGTGTCATCTCTTTGGATAGGATCTTATTTTTTTGCCTTGACATGATGGATGATGAGAGATTTATTATTTGAGATGGTAACCTCATCTTAGTTATTCTTACAAGTATATTGATGGAAAACTTAAATGTCTTGATGGTACATCTTGGTTGTAGGGATTGTTCCTTTGATGATCGAGTTTATTTTTAATACCTTATGAAATATATACAACAAGTGGGAGAATGTTGGGAAAAGGTGTGTTGTTCGCCTTTCATAATGCTAGTAATGTACATTAATATTTTTTTTTGGTGCACCTAAGGCATCTAGGGATGTGTACATCACATGGATTAGACATTATTGGAGACAATTTGTATGTTCTATGTAACATTGGGATACATGTTTAATGTGGGTTGTACAATAGAAAAACATTTAATATTGGGAAAACTTAGTACCAAAAGAGAAAATTAGTACCAAAAAGTAAATGAGGGCATCATGATTTACAAGCTCATGGTTTAGAGGCACATGGTTTTTGTAATAACACTTTGTGGATTTGTACAAGCTTGTTCCTATAAAAGAAAACACATGAGTAGTTTATGAGGCTAGTTTTCATAACCATTGGCTTGTTGGCTAAGGTTGATTGAGATTCTCTTGTAAGTTGTATATGTGATGAGAGGAAATATGGATAGGGATGTTTAGTTATATGATTCAAATTTTCTTATTCACATGGAGTGTACTTAGGGAGTTTGACGTTTTAGAAGTCTTGATGGATAATTTGTAAAATTGTATTGTAATGTTTATTGATGAGATAATACATTGAGTGTGTGAGTGCTTTTGGATATTTAAAATTTCCTTATATCTCAATATGTATTATGAATACTTATCTATTATTTTGTATTGTAGATTATGAATACTTGCTTACACATTTTCTTTGTTGGGGTTGTGTGGAAATAGTTTATTATGACTACAAATTCCTTTTCACCATTGTATCTCAATATCTCCACTATCAATGAGATCTCGGACATAATTTTTCAATTTCATACATCTATTAGTGTAATTTCCTTTAATCATGTGGTGCTTACAATTTTTATTTTCATTGTACCATGTTGGCTTGGGCTTAATTTCATCAAATGGTTTGGTTGATGGAAAGGTGATCATGTTTTCTTTGACTAATTTATAAAAAACTATCTCTAATAGTTCACCAATAGGTGTGCATTTTGTTTTGGTTGTCTAGTGGGAATCATCTCATAATTTTTTGCACAACTTGAACATACTTTGAGTTGGAAACACCACCACTAACTACTTATTTTTTTGGTTAAGGAGTTTTGGTTTGTCATGTTGAATTTGATCCTTTAAAAATATTTTTAGAAGTCCTTTAGCTATGAGGGATTTTTAAATTTGCACACTTTTTCAATGATCTCATTCAAAGTAGTGACACAATGGACTTATAAGTGAAATACCATTTCTTGGTTTAAGTTTTTAATAAAGTTATTCATCAATTAATTTTTAGGTTTTCCCAATGGAATCAATATTTGACGCCTATCCATTTTTGTAAGAAGGAAGAGAAACTTTCTCCATTATGTTGTTTGACATTATAAAGGTTTATTATGGTGAGTTTGTGATCTACAAATCTTTTAGCTAATCTTTGAATATGGTGATGGTTTTCTTTGGCAAGTGTAAAAATGACTCAAATAATTGTCCACCTAAGCTTTGCAAAAATAATATATTCAATTGCATGCCATCAAAATAAAATTTTTGGCTAGCCATGGAAAATTTCTTAACATGTTCTTAGGTATCCTCTTTTACCTTATATTTGTCAAATTGTAGAATCTCAAAATGTGAAGGGAATGGAATTTACATTATGGATCTATCTAATGGATAGGGACATAATTCTTCAAATGTATATCCCTTGCATTGAGTTTTCTTTTCTACTTGTAAACCTCTTATTGTGTCTTTTATTTCTTACCATTCTTGGTTTAATGGGGTATTGGGAGGTGGTGTGTTGTTATTTTGATTGTGTATATATTATAGTTATGTTGAATTGTTGAGATTGGATTGATTCAATTGATGATTTATATTGGTTTAATTTCACAAGTTGATTTGTTTCATTGGATTCTATTGATTTTTTTGATGCTCTTGATTTATTTTGATTGAATTTATTTTACTGAGGATTTTAATATTGGGCTTAAATTGGTATAATTGATGGTAACATAGAAATGTGAGCAATGAGGTTTTTATTTTGTCATTATGTTGGGGATTATATTGTGATTTTTTCTTTATGGTGAGGTTAGGCACGTCTACATTAACATTGTCTTGGTCAACATGGATGTTGGTGGTATTTTAGTTGGATGGATCTTGGTTTATGATGTTTTTGATTAGGGATAAAACAATTTTTGATGGGAATCGAAACCCATTATAGACTAGTTTTGAAGGGCTCTATAACCCATTCATTGAAAAGCAAGTTGCATACAAGATAATCCACAAACCATCAGCAACCAAAAAACAACAACCTATAGATGAACATGACAAGACAAGATGCAACAAAAAATAAAACAAGGGACCGAGATCCGCTTACATCCAAGTTTTAACAGGGACTTGGAACTCTTAGGTAAATAAAGAAACAACCTGCATCAACCAGGCATCAACAAAATAACCACTCAAGAAAGGCAACACTGAGCCAAGAAAAATAGACAACTTAATGGTGTAGGTTACCATCAAACCCCTAAACAAAAACATCAGCAAATCCAAACACCCCACCTTAATAGGGGAATAAGAGAGTACAATGGAACACTAAAGCATAACAGCCTTCTTGTAGCAGCATCCCACCAACACCATCCCCACCTTCACCTTAATATGATGGATCTCCCCTCTATAGGAGAGGAAGAAATGAGAGCCCCAAACTCCAAAGCCTTCACTCTTCAGCCCACACACGCTCCACCTAGATAGGAACAAGTTGAGGAAAAAGGTACTTCCTACCAAATCTACAACAACCACCTTCACCTTAGTAGAAGAGGGCTCCACCTCAATGGGAGTTGTCGTCACCACCATAGAAGACACCAATTGTAGACCTGGAGAGAAAGAAAGAACTTCAAAAAGAGTGACAAAAAAAACCTCCTTAGGCTTAGCGAGATACAAGTCTAAGAAAGATGAATAAAGCACTTTAGCCAATAGGAAAAAACACAACTTATGAGCTTTGAAAATAAAAATTTGTAACAGCCCAGCCCAATAGTGACTCTTAGTCACTAGCATAAAATAACAAGAACCTCAAGTCTTATAACAACAAAACATCTGGGTCTTGAGGATCAACATGAAATAAAGCCCATCTGAGAACCAAAAAACCTTACGAAAAGTAAAGTAGAACCACCAGCAAACCTAGAGCCCACCCTCCGTAGACAAACTTAGCATCCCATAATGGAAAACCCTCAAGAGCATCGGTGCTAACAAAGCCTCTAAGGCTGCACCAAATAGAGGAGTAATCATCGAGAAAGGTAGAAACGTCACCCAACAGCACACCCAGCCAGCAGAAGAAGTAGAGCACGCAAATCAACACCACAACCTGAACCAACTCAAATTGAAAGCCCAAGAAGGTAGAAAATAACCTCGACAAAAAGCCAAGAAAACAAGCAGACCAAGGAACCAAACCCTCACAGCAAAAAGGGGAAGCCACAAATACTTCCACCACAACAAATGCCTCTTTAAAAGCAACCTTCCCATCAAGAACAGAGGCCAACCAAAGCACCCCCCAAAGGGTCAAACCCTTCACCAAAGAGCACACACGCCACCATAGATCTCCCAAGAACTCTCGCATAAACCAAAAAAGCAATAGCTTTAGCAAGGAAAAGTTGCACCAACCACCCAACAATGCCCAACAGAAGGACACCGGGCCAAACAACAATGCCAACTCACAGATAATTTGGATCGTGATTCTATAATTAATATGATGTTATTATTGTTATAACTAATAGATAATTTTGCTCAAGATTCTATAATAATTCTAATTTTATGTCATCCTTGTTTTGATATGAATAAATCTATTAAGGTATGTCCTTGTTCATAGTTAAGGAAATCATGATAGCCATGGGAATAGTCACTTTCATTAGAGAGAATATCACTATCATCATCATTATCTTCTTGGTTTTCATGTGGAATGTGACACAAGGTTTCTCTAGCTTGGTATAGGATTTTGATGCATGCATTTTCTAAAAGAAAAGTATTTTCATCAAGGAACTTCATGCTTCCCTTTGCTTAATTTCTATTGGTAGGTGACATGAAATTTTCTTAGAGACATTGGTTTTGGACTGTTGATTTTCTATACTTCAAAAAAAATTATTTTTCTTAATTTTTTGTAACTTAAACACCAGTTTCACACAAAGGGAAAGACAAAGCAAAAATAACAACCTATTCTATTCAAGTGTGTGAGTGTTTAATGTTATAATCCATCAAATATACCTAGACTCGATCATAGATAATAGCTTATTTTCTCAAGGTACTAACCAATTTTTATCCTCAAGATTATCCTAAGGCATGAGAAGATAACATATGTGGCCTACTTTATCATTTTTAAATGTAAACATAAGTAATTTTTTTGGGATAAGTATATATTGGTACATCACATAAACTAAATGATTGAAAGGTTCATGAGCTTGTACGAGTTCAACTAATGTCCAGTCCTCTATAAAACAAAAGGTACACATGAGACCCACGTCCATAAAATTAGAGAGCTTATCTAAGGAGTGTGATTAGGGTCAAATGACTCCTCACTTCACTTTGTCCTCTAGAATAGATGTACACCAAAAATGATGATTTATACCTTGTAAGGAGAGGCTTTTAATTTTCAGTCCCTAAATTTACATACCCTACTAGAAAATGTGGCTTTGAGTCAACACTTGGTGATGAAATCTAAGCCATAGATGTTAAAAAATAAAAAATAAACGGAGACATAATCACTTTTTCTTTTTAATATTGTTGGTGTAAATAGGTGTTTTACCTATTTAGGTCCTATTTACATGTTAAGTCCACTTAGGTCCTAGGAGGGAATCTTTCAGATAGTCTTAGTTGTCACTAGATCTTATCTTATCTTTTGGTATTCAATGCTTGTGTTGTAATTCATTTAATATTTTTTAAGGTAGTTGTCTCATTGTATAGGATTAAGACACATGTAATGATCTTGTCTAATCCTATCTTAAAAACTTTCCTTTATAAGCAAGGCATCATATGTACATCATATTCAATCTAGAAATATTGTATTTATAATCATAGCATGATATTTTTTCTATTTCTCTCTTGTGGAATTTATTGTTGTCTTGCAGGTGATCCTGGGGTGTTGAGGAGTTCACCATAAACTCCTACATGGTATCAGAGCTTCAGTGTTGTAGACTTCTTCCCAAATATGAGGGACCAATCTTGGCTTGAATATTTTTTTATACATGATTGGAGGTTTCAAGGACCTCACCATTAAATCCAAGGAATCACAGAAAGCCAATTTTGCTTTTTTTTCAATCATATTTTTTCAAATCTACAAGGGTTTCAAGTTGGGAAAATGTTACCAGATCTGGGAGCTAGTTGAATTTTTGGAGCACTTTAGGCCAAAACAGACCCCTCCTTCACATCTAGAAGGCTCGAAAACCTAAAGATCGACTATCAAATCATGAAAATATGAGCACTTCACCTAGGGATCGAGGAAAAAAATACCCTCCTTTATCATCTATACAGTCATACGACCATCATAATTGTAGATTCTCACAAGTATTGTTGAGCTATTCTCATTTTGGAAACTTTCGAGGATTTGTTCTTACTCCTATGACAACATTTTCGAGTGATTTTTTTGAAAGTGCATAATTTTTTTTGTACTTTTTCAGTGGTATGATCAGATTGATCTCATCTTGTATAAGAATTTTACTTTGATCTTGTGGCCAAATTTGGCATCTATAAGCACTAAGATCAAGTCCACTTCATTATTTTTGGAAAATGGCACCTATAATCACACTAAGTTTAAAGTGCCACAATCATATATTACTAGGGGTTTCTTGATTAAGTTATTTATGGGGGGGGTAATATTGTAGTGGTTAATTACTTTATTTTTCTTATTTTTTGTTCTTACAATGGGGAAATCTCAAATTGAACTACTAACTCCATATAACTATGTTTCATGGAGAAAATTAGTATGTAATTATCTCATGGAGAAGGGTTTTATAGGCTATCTAAAAGAAACTATTCCTCAACCTACTAATGTTAAAGAATTGGAAAAATGGGAGATTGATTGTGATAAAATATGTGGATGCATATGTTCATTAGTCTCATTTGATTTACAATTTCCTATTGAATCATGCAAAACACCTAAATATGCTTAGGAGACTTTTGAGAAATTGTATAGTAAAATTGATATCAGATTGATAATTATTTGATGAATCTTGATCCTAAATTTTTTGACTATATCAAAGACTACATCTCCAATATCAAACAACTAAGAACACAACTAAAAGATTACAACATTGATAAGGAGGATTTAAAATTGATTTTGAATGTGTTATCAAAACTTGTTCTTGAGTATTCAATGTTTGTTTCTGCCTTTCATACCCATCGAATTTCTATGAGAGCATCATATGTTGGTCCTAATTTTTATGACTTTGCAAATATCCTAATCCAAGAGGAATTGAAGTTAATGCAAATGGGTCTAATCAAGTTTTCCAAGTCACAAGCATTGTTCACTAGTGAGTCAAAGGTACAAAAAGAATTAGGGAATCCTAATAAGAAATGAAATGGAAAAAGAACAAGCCACACAAAGAATTTGAATCCTCTCCTTCAGAAGAGAAATCATTTAAAAAAGAGAGGCCTACATGTGCATATTTCAAGAAAAAAAGGGCATGATGAATATCAATATTATTCAAAACAAATTCATGAGTTGAAGCATCTTCTTAAGAAGTCTCAAATAAATACTTCTTCTTCAAGGTTCATATTATTTTTCTTCTTCAAATTATGATAAACTCAAGGGGAAAGCACTTGTTGCAGTTGTAGATTCTCAGTCAAAGAGGTGGATACTCGATTCAGGAGCCTCACATCATATAGCTTCATCAAAGAGTACGTTTGCTTCATTTAAGACTTGTTAATCACCACACATATTGATGGCTAACAATACATATACTTGAGGATGTTTGTGATTCCATAGTTTCTACTCCTTGTGATTAAGTACAACAAGATATGCATGATCTTCCAAAGATGGCTACTTAGGATGAGTACTTGATAGACATTGCTAGTTTGTTTTATGAGTATTGCATTTTAGATTTGAGATACATCACTGATTTCAATCATCTTCTCTTTGATGGAGATGATCCTTCTTCATTTGTTGTGAGGGAACACTCTAACCCTCTTGTTCATTCTCTACATGATCATCCTTTGTATTTTGACATGAGTGTGGATTCTTTTGGACAACATTTGGAGGAGGCTTCTTTGCCTTTATAGGAGGCATCTTTGTTTTTGTATCACATTTTACAATCATTTCTAGGAGATTTTGGATTGTCTTCTTTGATAGTGTGGCCTAGAACACCTATTTGGAGTGTGACACTTTTCAAAATCATCATGAAGACACTTGAGCATTTTCAGAGACATCACTCATCATCCTTCTTCCCACATCTTCCTTTCATGAATGGGAATACATCATGTATACCATGTTGGTCTTGTTTATTCCCAACAGGAGGAACATTATTCAACGGTCTTGGATCATCTTAAGCATTCATTTTCAAGCATCTACCATCTTTGCATGAGACACTACATTGAAGGGGGTTGCATGGTCTCTCTTATTCTCTCATGGGTTTTTTTTTCCTTGTATGGGGTTTTATCCTTCTCAGTCATCATTGAGAGTCTTTATAGTTCATCTCTCTTTTAGGGAGGAGTTTTGTCCCATGGGGTTTTCTCCTTTTCTCTATTTTTGAGATATTACATTGCATGTATATATAGGTACCTAACATGGCCTCATAGTCGAGACCCATATTTGTGCCATTTGTATAATAATCTACTCCCTAAGTTGTACTTAAGGGGTGGTGTTGGTGTAAATAGGTATTTTACCTATCTAGGTTCTATTTAAATGTTAAGTCCACTTAGGTCATAGGAGAGAATCTTTCTAGATAGTGTTAGTTGTCACTAGATCTTATCTTATCTTTTAGAATTCAATGCTTGTGTCCTAAGTCATTTAATATTTGTTGATCTATGGTTGTCTTATTGTACATGATAAATACATGTGTCATGATCTTGTCTAATCTATCTCAAAACTTTCCTTTATAGGCAAGGCATCATATGTACATCATATTCAATCTAGCAATCTTGCATCCATAATCATAGCATGATATTTCTACCATTTCTTTCTTGTGGAAGTTATTGTTGTCTTGTAAGTGATCCTGGGGTGTTGAGGAGTTCACCATAAAATCCTACAAATCTCACCCAAAAGGTGATAAGGAATAGCATACACAATGTTATTCCTTAGCTAACACAATTAGATAGAGTGTTTTTTATCCCCAAGATCACATAGGGGGCAAGGGAAGAGAACACACAACTCTATCCACACAAACATAACATATGCTCATGATTGATTTTTTTATCCTGAAGTTCACATGAAACACACAAGGAAAGCATATATAATGTTGATCACCTAAAACACCCATACAACAAGTAAGAAAGAAAAAAAAAATTATGAAAAAGATGTTAATAAGGTTTGACAATTTTTAACTTTGACAATCAAGCCTATAAACAAAATGTTAGTAGTTTGTTTGATTTAGTCTTTATCAAATAAAAAGCATTGCACTCACAAAAGAATTAACAATGAGAATTACTACAAATAAAATTAAATTATTACAAGACAAAAATCATCATTAGATCTATATGGCATCACACTAACATTATATTATGATTAGGTTATTTCTCACCACGGTGATTATTGTTGATATAAAGGGCTTGATTTCCAATTCATAAGACTTTCCCTTAAAATATAAATCTTGTTGGAAAAGGCAATACATTATAATTCATATCCTCTCACCACGATGAAAATTGATACCAAGGAATGGATCTTATTTGACTAATATGTACACACAAACTCAAAAAATCATAGAAATTAGAACTACAACTCCAATAGTAATAATATCAAATGACTTAAACCAAAATATTAATGAATTTAATCTTTATACATGAATATAAATATAAGTACACAATGCAAATACAAACACACAATGCACATGATTCTTTTCCTTGCAAAGCTGAGATTTTGGCAAATCGACTACCAAATGTGAGAACAAGTATAACAATAATTCATTAAATTTTTATATGCAGCCATGATTGTAAGATAATTCAACTAATAGAAATGTGGACAATCCAATAACACACTTGATAGAAAGGATAGAAAAATTCTTTCACATAATAATGGCAACTATTTTGGATGAGCATATTGTGACCAAGGTCATTTACCAAGTGGAGTTTTACTTTAGTGACAATAATCTTCTGTGAGAATAAAAGATATATCCTATGGTTTCATACTTGTGACCTACTTCACATAAATAATGTTATCGTGATGATATACAAGCTATTTGATTTTTACTACAAATTTTAGTGGGTACAACAATTTTAATTGGCTTTCACTCACTCAGTAAATTGGAGCACCTACAAACTTCAAAATGACATTTACTTTTGATAACATGAACATTGAAAGAAGTGACTTAAATAAAACACAATTAGTGAGTCAAGTTGGTACATTCATAGAAAACATAAAAGTAGAAATTGAAAAAAATACAAAAAAAATGTAATTTTAATTTGACTAATATCCATGGATGTATTTCTCCTGCAAGGTAGAATGATTAGGGTTTTACATGCTAGGCTCAAGAAACCCAAAAAATGATTCTCTAAATCAAATGATAAGATTGAAGACACAAACATTCTTATATGCAAATGAAAGCAAAAATTCTCCTACAACTATTGATACTGACAAGGAATTATTTATAAACCTTTGTTGTTGGTTATAATAGAAAGACTAGTTGAATTTCATAGCTAAAATTATAATTCTAACCAAAACTGTAAACAAAAAGAGGAGTTTAAGTTCCACCATGGTTGTGAGAATGTAAATACCAAATAAAAAATTAAACAAGGAAAATAAAATAATTTCTATTTTGAAAATAATACAAACTTCAAATAGAGAAAAATGAAGTTCAAACAATAATATATGAATAAACAAAGTTACCAATTAAGAACTCTATTGTTACAAGTGGATTTGCTCACTTGATTGAGATGTGGTTGCTCACCTATTCTTCAAAATCCCAACTAATTAGTGAAAACAAAAAATGGGAAGGAAAAACAATTAGTTGGTTATTTATTTTTAGAAATGAAGAAAATATAATGTAATTAATTATTCACGTGAAATAAAAATTGAAGTAAGATTATTTAATTAAATGTGAAGTGATAAATATTAATTAGATATAACATTCAATTAAATTAATTAAATAATAATTAATTAATTATTAATGACAAAAATATAATAAAAAAATTTTTTTACCTCAATTTTAAATATCAACATTATATTTAAATATTTATAATAAATTTAATTGTAATCAAATTTCATCTATATTAAAAAATGCTTACTCCCATCTTTACTAAAAATTAATACAAATTTACGATACCTATCCTTTATAATGTGTTAAAATGGCATAGTGACGAAAGCTTATGTATCACATACATATAAAGTTGAGTTGTACACCACCTTGGTAAATGAAAAGAAAACTTACCATAGATTTCCACAATTAAAGGTCCCATTCCCAAACTTAGTGTTGGGAATGATTTACATATTACCAAATTATTAGGTCTTCCCTAAAATCAATAATAATGCACAATAATAATGATGCTGCCCCCCATTTGATATTCCTCCATATAGGGTTTTTATTTACGTTATGGTTAAAACTTTCGATTTTTGCTACACTTATTTCATTTTATTAAATAAATTATTATTATATGAATTTTCATCATATTTTATTTAAGAAATGATTTTTTTAAGAATAAAATGAGATATTAAATATATATATAATTTAGTGTTAAAGATTAAAAGACATATATTTTATTAAATTTATTCTAAATTTATTTTTAATTCGTTATTTATGATATTAAATTTTAAAATTGAACACTTTAAAAATATTTATAACCAAAAAAAAAATTATTATGAATACAATAAAACACTTTAAATTAATTATGAATAAACCCACTACTCTCTTAACAATACAAATACAAATGAAACTTTACTTAAAACCTATAATCTCATATTTCCACATTTACAATTATAGCCAACCATTAGCCATATATAAAAACACCACAGCAACTCTTACTATAGCTCCGGTAATCATATTTCTTTGACCTTGTTAAAAACATAATAAAATATATATTCTACGAAAAAACAAATTTCACTAAAGCCAAACTTAACATTCACATCCAGGCTTCTTTAAAATTTGCCTTCAAAAAACAAAAAAACAAAAAAACATTCACATCAATATGCAATTACCAAGGCAGCAATTTTTTTAACCAAGAAAAAACATTTGCATTAATTATAAGAGACAGCGATACTTAGCACTAACATTTATAAACAATTATCATGATGCGCACACTTCAGCTTCTCACCTACGAATCATCACAAGTGTGCATCTCATGATAATGATTATTTTGACTCTAATTAGTATAATTTGACATAAGTGAAAGATGACAAGACAATTATGTTCTCCCTAAATTTTTTAAATAATTATTTTATATTGTTGATAGGTTAGTTTTAAGTGAATTTTTAAATAAATCATTAGTTTTCTAATTGTTATAAATAGATGGTCATTTAAAAATTATAGTTTGATATATTAAAAATTATTTTTCAAAATTTTATATAATAAGTTTAAGTCAATCAAGATAAGAAGGTATTATATTTAATTATGTGATTAATAATGTTATATTTCTTAATATGAATATCAATTTGTCATAATTGTCACTATGAATATTAATATGATATAGTTGTTGGATTGTATAATAAGTGAATAAAATAACCAAGATCAAATTTCATAGTAATAGTTATAACACTATCCAAGATTAGTGATACACTGAACAATACTATTTCCCATTAACCGAAAAAGCTAAACACAATGCAAAAGAATGAGAGAATGGAATATACTAGAAAAATAAAGCTAGATGAATGCATTTATAGGTGCGAGCCTAGTGTTTTAACCTATTCGAAGTGTGCAAAATAACTATTATGCAATAAAGAAAACACAAGGAACACTTCAAAGATTGGCCTAAGGAATGATAACACAAAGAAAGATACCAAAATAAAGATTGCAAATGATTATACCTTTGTGTTGTTGAATCCCTTGGTTGGCCCTTGATGTTTGAATGCTTATATGCTCCTTGGATGGCTATGGAGATGGCTAGATGCAAGATGAACAATGTGATAAAATGCAAGTGCTAATGGCTAAATGGATTGGTTAGATGAGGGAAAATGCTTGCAAATTAAGTAATCAAATTGGTAGCATAAGGGTGCAAATGGCTAAGTGTTGTAAAATGCATTAAAAAAGGGGGGTATTTATAAAAGTAATTGAATTCAATGGTCAAGATTGAGCCACCATGGCCAAGATGAAGGGCTATGGTGAGTTGAGGACTCACAAGCCCTCACATCTTGACATGTAGAAGGTGAAGTGGCCAAGGATGTGATGAGGTGTAGGTGAGAAGGACATGTGATGGAGGTACTTGCAAGTACCTTGATGTGACCACTCAATGATCACATGGGGAAGAGAAGATTCCTTAGAGGAATAAAAATGAATTTAAAATTCACAATGATTGAAAGATCTTATGGATGAGACAATGTTCCCAAAGAGAGGTGAGAAGTACCTTGGATAAAACAAGGTGCTTAAAAGGGTAAATACTTACCCACACGTGACTTGATGTGATACGTCAAAGATTCTAGAAGACTTTGACACATGTAATGTGACAAGTCAAAGGTTCTAGAACTTGCATGGGGAAGAGAAGATTCCTTAGAGAATAAAAGAGAATTAAAAATTCACATGGGGAAGAGAAGATTCCTTGGAGGAATAAAAATGAATTAAAAATTCACATGGGGAAGAGAGGAGCCTTGGATGAATAAAAAGAAATTAAAAATTCCTTAGAGGATGGGGAGAGTTGAGCAAGATGTGATTGGATTAGTTAATTAGTGATTAGAAGATAATTAGTGGTTAAGGAAGATTAGAGGTCAACTTGCAAAAGTTGGAGGATGTGACACATCCTAATCAAGGATTAGGCATGTGCACATCCCTAATGAAGAGATTAGGAGGTTGATTAGGGTAAAGGAAAAGGATGTGACATGTGAGGAATGAAATAAATGTCATATTTATTTAATTCGTTTGATGAAAGGGGAATTAAAGAGGTAAGATATTTAATTATTTAACTAGATACCTTAGGGATTAGAAGAATTTTAGAGGTATTAATTAAATAATATTAATATTACTTAATTAATGCAAATAAGGGGATATTTAGACGAACAAGGGGTAAATTTGGATAAATGAAGTGTCCAAATTTAGGTGTCTACATTTTGCCCCTCTTTGATATGGTGTTACGAAGTAGCATCATTTCAAAGAATATTAAAATGTAGAACCTAGAAAAAGATGGTTAGATTGGAAAAGATGCCTCAGTCATTCAAAGGAGTGACTAGGAAGAAAAAAATGATGAAGATTAGGGATTGAGGATGCCCCCTCGAGAGGACATGCGGGTTCAAGAGAACACGAGTGTGCTCTCAAAATGGATGAGATGATGAAAGGCGCTATGAGGATGATGATGTAAAGTGATGGATGAGAAATGATGGTAAGCAATGGAAGATGATGAGAAGCACAAATGGATTGAAATTCAAAGATGATGTTGCCCCAATCAAGCCACAAGCCAAAGTGGGTTGATGATGGATGGAGTGTTGTCGTTGAGGGGATGATATATCCCAAGACACACAAAAGGATAGGGAATGATACATCCTGATGATGATGATGATGATGATGATGATGATGATGATGATGATGATGATGAAAATGTTGTTGATGAGGGAAAGATACATCCCAAAACAACACGAGGATAGGGAAGCATAAATCCTGATAAAAAGGGTTGTTGATGAGGGAAGGATACATCTCGAAACAACACCAAAGGATAGGGAAGAATACATCCCGAGGATGAGGATGATGATGAGGATGATTGGATTGAGGCTTTTAACAAGGTTGGGGACAAGACCGAGGATGTGATTAGATGATTTGTGCTAGATTGAATTGATGAGGATCAGATTGAGATGTGAGATGGAATAAAAATGATGGGGGACAAGATGCTTAGAATAACCAATCAATATTATTCTTAGAAGTTTGAAGAGATGTTGATAAGAGATTGGATGGATAGGAGAGGGAGAGTGATGAAAAATGAATGGATAGGGGGATTTTGATAGATGAGAGGATGGGGGATACATGCATGACAATGGAATGGAAACTGAAATGCAATCCTAATGCAATTTGTCATCTTCAGAGCATTGATTTTTGCTATAGCATAAGACACAAGGTGCTAGGGTATAAAGAACCAAGGTCGATTCGTGTCTAATGCATAAAACAAATATAACAAACAAGAAGGTTATCCCAACAACCCAAAGTCATGAAGACCTTGGTCGGGCTAGGTATTGGGATAATCACAAGCACAGAAGGATGCCCCAGCATAACACAAGACCACAGGAGTCTTGGTGGGTACTACGCGGGACAACTGAGAAGAAAACTACAAAGAAAAGATCAAGATATGTCCCTATGTTTACTAGTCAAAGCACACCATGATATGATGGATCAAGGCGACCATGACAAGTGATGATAAGGAGCTCAAATGATAAATAAAATTCAAAAGCATCAAAAGATCACAATCAATTTCAAAATGTCCTTTGCCATAAGATCAAGGGGATGGATGGGATTGATGAGGTCTATGAGGAAGAATGCATCATGTTGAGACCGATGATGGATACTAAACTAAAAGATCGATATGATGCAGGATATTTGAAACTGATTAGATCTTTATAATACGAGTGGATCTCATTTGTGAAGAACCAGCTAGATAAGGGCATACTTGATGACACGATGCAGGAGAGGAGACACAAGACTGACACATCCTAAAGATCTAGGGGCTCGGGGGTCGATCAAAGATTAGCCTTGCCTACGTGAAAGCACAGAGCCCTCGTAGTTTGATGAAAGACCATGGATAAAAATAGAAAGAGGGCAATGGAGACAGATGATGGATGACCAAGATCGGGCAGACAAAAGCCCCGGGGGCGGATCAAATGATCGACCTTGCCTACATGAAAGCACAGGGGCAATGACAAATGATGGATAAGGGATGATGTGATGACCAGGATAAATGGATAAAATGATGGGACCAATACGATGAGACAAGATAGACCTGCTGGATTGGATAGGATTGATGATGGGAATTACATGAAGCTTAGGGATGAGATAGTTATCCAAATCAACAAAAGATGAATTGGGAGGATGGTACAATGGAGAGATGAGTGATGAGAAGTGATAGGAGATTGCAAAGATGATTGAGGATAGGGAGGATACATCCTGATTAAAGGGGTTGTTGATGGGGGAATAATATATCTCGAAACAACACCAAAGGATGATGATGATGACGATGATAATGATTCGATCAAGGCATTGGGTTGCATGATGGAGGAGCTTATAGCTAGATACCAATGACAAGGGATGGTGAGATAGGATGGGGATAAAGATGAAAGAATGGATAGAGAGATAAGGATGGGCGATGGAAGGGATTGCTAGGATGGATAGGAAGATAAGGATGGGGAGATGGATGAATAATGTCTCCAAGGACTATGTCACAAAGGAAGATAGTTGTCCCCACTCTAGATATGTCATGTGTGATAAAGCAAGAGGGACAAAAGATGAGTGGATGCAAAGGTAAAGGAGATAACTGGAGGAGGATAGGGTGGGTGATTGAGGGAGTTTGTGGGATGAATTTAGGATGTTAGGATAAGGAAGGGAGACCGATGGTAACATGACAGGTGGATAAAGAAGGTAGAGGATGGGGATAAGGATTAGGATAGTGTATGGATGAAGGGAATTTGTACCAAGAGGTGCCCAAAGCATGCATATATAGGTGATCCTATCGTGATCAAGATCATAAGAAGAATGGAGGGAATGGAGAGAAACGAGATATGATGGGAGGATACAAAAGGTAGGTGGGATGTAGGAAAAGGATGTATAACAAGGAGATGTATGCATAGCGGGAAGCATAGCAAGAGGCGTAGTGGATGGAGGGGATGCATATCAAGAAGTTGCGCCCAAGTGTGGAAAAGGATAGATGGGGATATACACATGATGCCTATTTTCTAGGGTTTCATCATGGTACTTATCCAAGGCACTTGTTTTCCAAGTTTTCACCATTGGACGAATTATTTCTCTTTACTTTTGCTTTCTTTTTTTTCTCTTTTTTTTTTGGACTTTTTTGGATTTCTGGATAGAATGTGGGTGGATATGGATAAAGATAGGGATGTGGATAGGGGGATTTAGAAGATACACAATAAGGATATGGATGAAGGACTCAAGCATCAAGTTCCATATAAGGTATTAAGAGCCCATGTGTGAAGTGATTGTTGGATGTTGGTACAACCTTATTGGGATAAATGGATTATGGAAGAGGATGAATTAGAGGGGTTTGATGGGGAAGATATGTGGGATAATGGATGGGATGTTGGAAAGGGTATGGATAGAATGATGGGGTAGGTGTGTGATGGGGTAGTGAGTTCAAGACCAACATTGGCACATGTGGTGGTGGATGTGAAATGATAGGAGTATTAATGGATGGATGTTGTGGGGATAGTGGAGGAGATGGAACAATGAACTTTGGAACATGAGGACCCAAAATATATTTAGGAGATAAAAGGGGTGTATGAGTAGCTTTAGGATTAGCAACTTTGGATGGTGTTGATAATATTTTTTTCATTTTCAAGCATTGCATCTTTTTTCTTTGGGATCCACATGGTTTTGATCTTTGCTTTGGTGGGCCTTTGCAGCCTGTAGATTTGATTTGGATTTTGGATTTGATTTTTCTTTTCTTCACCATGTCTTTTAGAGGGGAAATAGGGAGCTTTAGATTCATGTAGATGTTTAGATGTATGCATTTTTACTTTTGCATCCAAAATTATTTTATTAGTAATGGGATGGCTATGATGAGATGAGTGGTGTGGAGGAAACATGAATGGAGTAATGGAGGTAGGATTTTGAGTATGATATGTGGACAAGGGATGTGTGGGTATGTGCCTTTGTTGATCCTAATTGGGGGTCATGAGAGTGGGACATTGATGATGGGTGACACGGGTAGGACGAGATGGAGGAGGTGATTTTGGAATATAAGGGCCCAAAATAGACGTAGTACCTAGAGGAGACATGAACAAAATAGATGAAGGATGGGAGATGGTGTATCGAGGGATGTAAGGACCCAAAATGGATGGAGCAGATGGAGGAATATTGATGGTTGTTTTGAGGCGATATGATAGAGGGGAATGGCAAGGAATGATTTGGTGGAGCAATGGGAAGAGCCTCTTATGCTTTTGGAGGAAACTCGTTGAGGATGAGTAGAGGTTGTACCAAAAATTTTGGATTGTGAGTCTTGAGAAATATAACCAAGACCACATGTGTAATCATGCTCTTTGACTTGGATGGGCTCTAAAATACCTTTCTCGTGAAGGCCTAAACCTTTTCCTTGATAGTTCATACTCTTGAGCATTCGATCTATGATTGATATTTTTGTTATTCTAGAAGAATGATGCGAGTTCATTATTAGGCGGAGGATGATGGGTGGTATATATGCTTTGTTTTTCCTTTGCAAGGAGACCACCATGGAAGAATTTGAAATTACCAAGGGGATATAAAAGTGGTGTGGGGATGGTATGGTTAGGCGATGGTGGAGGATCATTAGATGGAGATGAGGGGATAGCAGCATCTTGATCGGGATAAGGGAGTGGTAAGGGATCAAGAGAGGGATTAGGTGACATGATAGGATCTAGATTTGTGGTAGCGGGTGATAAGGGCTTGTGTGATGGAGATGGAGATAAGGGCTCATGAGATGGAGCGGTGGAATCTTGAGTGACAAGGGGATCATGGGATGGAATGGATAGGAGACTATGATCTTGAGATGGGCTAGACAGGATGACAGGATCTTGATGTAGACGAAGGGATGTGGTATACTTTGGATTAAGTTCTTGGCATGACTCATTATGTGCAAGAGGCATGATAATGGAGGCATGTTGGATGGGCTCTTCAAGTAGGTGAGATGGAAGGATGGAGGATTCATGAAGTTCATGAGAGGGGATTTCGGTGATACTAGGAGTGGGAGGAGGGGATTGGATTTGATCATCATCAACGGGTTTGACGACACTCATAGTAGGGGATGGGGGTTCAATGGATTTGATGGGTGTGATGGTGTCAACGGTTTGAGTGGTGCTAGGAGTGGTAGAATCAATGATAGGCGTGATACGGAGAAGGGTCTCATCACTAGCGATCATGGATGATGGATTAGGATGGCATGGCTCCATGACTTCATGATGTGGGGTTACATATTTCTTCTTTGTCATAAGTCCTTGGAGAAATTATGGAGTGAGAAACTTTCATATTCTAGGTTTAGATGGCGAGGTAAGAGTGGATGAAGGATTGGGGATTGGTAGAGGATTGGGATTAGATGGGGGAATGGGATTGGATGTAGGATTGGGAGTAGATGGAGGATTAGGATTGGATGGAGGGTTAAGGTAGGGATATTGGAATGATGAAATAGGAGAAGAGGATATGGACGATGGATTAGGACAAAAGGATGTGGGTGGTATATTAGGACAAGAGGATGTGGGTGGTGTATTAGGACAAGAAGATATGGATGTTGGATTAGGATAGGTAGATATGGATGTTGGATTAGGATAGGAAGATGTGGATGTTGTATTAGGATGAGAAAAATGGTATGGAGGATTAGGATAGAGGGCATATGTGGACGAAGGATTGAGATAGGAGGATATGGATGGAAGATTATAATAGGGGTGTTGGGATACTAGGTTGGGATAAGAAGTCATGGATATCAGATAAGAAGATGATGTAGAGGGAGGATATGATGGAGATGTGGGCGAAGAAGATAATGGATATCCCTTGTCAAAAAAGGTAGGATAAGGAGCAGTATTAGGCATGGATGAAGACATAACGAGATAGCTCAGAGGGGGGATTGGATTTTGGAAAGTGATTGGGAAAAGCTTATTGGCAATGATAGCATCAAGGGGATCGATGCCATACACCTCTTGATCGACATGACTCTCGTTATTGTCATCAACATAATTAGGGTTTCCCTTGATCACTACTGATGGAGGATAAGGATTCATGATGACGGAAGGATAAATAGGATGGGTCAACGATTTTGGGTCAAGGATAAAGGATGATTATGATGCCAAATCTACCTCAAGATGGAAACAGATTAATTGGGTCTAAGATTATTGGATAAGGTTATGGTTCAATTAGATCAGATAGGATTGAATAATGAAATGATTGATGAGATCAAATGATAGATCATGTAGGGTTAGGAGAGGGATTCTAAATCTTGTTCAGAGATTACCCTAGGTGACTTAGGATGCTGATTGATCGACTTAAATGATGAATAGATGATTGCGACACAAAATCCACCTTGAGATTAAAGATGGATTGATTAGGCCAATGATGATAACTAACTTAGAATGGATGACAATCCTAAGAAACTATGGATGGTGACAATCAAATTCAAACTCCTAGGTCAATTTGGATAACTACTTCAAACAAAATTATGAGGATTTGGATGGGGACACGATGATGGATACATAACCTAGAGATGTTTGAGGATGATGTATCGATACGATTCAAATGATGAATGAATGAGCTTGGTAGAATGTAGATGGATTCAAATGCAAACCATGGGTGAATAGTGTATTGGAACGGGGTATCTAAATGAGCAAACAAACACTCGTAATGAAGAAATGGATGCTCAAAATGAGGAGAATGATGCTAGGAAGGGGAGATGACTACTCAGGATGACAATATGGATGGTCGAAATGAGGAAACAACCCCTCAAAATAGGAAAACGAATGTTTAAAATAGGCAAACGGATGCTTGGAACAAGCAAACAAATGCTTGAAACAAGAGGATGAAGACTCAAATTGAGGGGATGAATGCTCAAACTAGGGGATGGATGTTTGGAATGATGGAAGGAATGCTCAAAATGACCAAATAGATGCTCAAAATGAGGGAACAACTAGTTGAAACAAGCGAACGGACGCCCGAAATAAGTAGACGGGTGCTTGGATCAAGGAGACGACTATTTGGATCAAAGGGATGAATACTCAGAATGAGGAGATAAATATTTGGGATGGGGAATGGATGCTCAGAATGAGGAGACAAGGACTTGAAACAAGGAGGTGGATGATCAAACTGAGGAGACGTGCCTTCAAAACGAGCAAATGGGTGATAGAAATGGGCAAATAGGTGACTTAAGAGGATGAAGTTTTGGATCAAGGAGATGAATGCTTGGGATGGGGAATGGATTTTGGAATGGAGAGACAAATGCTCAAAATGGGTAAACGGGCCATCGAAACGAGCAAATGGGTGCTTGGAATGAGCAAACAGGTGCCTAAAATGATAAAACAGACGATGAAAAATGTTGTTTGGAGGACAAGTCCACCCATTTAGAGGGAAAGTACACCCCTCTCAAGGTCAGTTCCACCCAAGGATAAGGGCAAGTTTGCCTTTTAGTGAAAAACAAGCAGAAAATGGGTGATTGGATTAAGTAAACAGGTGCTTTGAGAGGATGAAGGTTTGGATCAAGGAGATGAATGCTTAGGATGGGGAATGGATATTTGGAATGGAGAGATGAATGCTCAAAATGGGTAAACGAGCACTCGAAACTAGCAAACAGGTGCTTGAAACGGGTAAATGGGTGCCTAAAATGACCAAACGGACAATGAAAAATTTTGTTTGGAGGGCAGGTATGCCCCTTTGCAAGGCAAGGGTGGGTACGCCCCTCTACAAGGATGGATACACCCCCTCTACAGGGTAAGGTTGGATACTCCCCTCTGTAGGGCAATTCCGGGTACACCCCTTTGCAGGGCAAGTGTAGATACACCCCTTTACAGAAGTGAAAATACGCCCCTCTATAGGGCAAGTGTAGATATGCTCCTCTACAAGGCAAGTGCGGGTACACCCCTCTGTAAGGACGGGTAGGCCCCTTTATAAGGCAAGGGCGAGTATGCCCCTCTATAGGGAAAGTGTTGATACGCCCCTCTACATGGCAAGTGTGAATATGCCCCTCTACAAGGCAAGTGCAAATACGCCCCTCTGTAGGGAAAGTGTGGGTACACCCCTCTGTAAGGATAGGTACACCCCTCTACAAGGGCAGGTGCACCTCTTTGTAGGGCAACTGCAGATATGCCCCTCTGTAGGGAAAGTGCAGATATGCTCCTCTGTAGGCCAAGTGTGGGTACACCTCTCTACAAGGGTGGGTATGCCCCTATGCAAGGCAAGGGCATGTACGCCCCTCTGCAAGGGTGGGTATGCCCCTCTATAGAGCAAGTGCGGGTACACCACTCTATAAGGGTGGCTACTCCCCTTTATAGGGCAAGTGCATATACGCCCCTTTGTAGGGCAAGTGCGGATATGCCCCTCTACAGGGCAAGTGCGGGTATGCCCCTCTGTAGGGAAAGTGTGGGTATGCCCCTCTACAAGGGAACATATGCCCCTCTGCAGGAAAGTGTAGATATGCCCCTCTATAGGGAAAGTGCGGGTACACCCCTCTACAAGGCACACAATTAGTAAACAATGTTTAGAAAACTAGTCCCTTGGGCAAGGTCGCCCCTCTGCAGCACATAATTAGTAAATAGTGTTCAGAAAACTAGTTCCTTGGGCAAGGTCGCCCCTCTGCAGCACACAGTTAGTAAACAATGTTCAGAAAACTAGTCCCTTGGGCAAGGTCCCCCCTCTACAACATAGCTAGTAAATAGTGTTAAAAAAACCAGTCCTTTTGGGAAAGTTCGCCCCTCTGCGACCTAAACCTTCATAGAACTTAAACAACAACAAATGTGAAAAGACAGAACCCGTTTGTGGGTCCCATTGGGTATGCCAGAAATGTGAGCCTAGTGTTTTAACCTATTTTAAATGTGCAAAATAACTATTATGCAATTAAAAAAAATACAACACTTCAAAGATTAGCCTAAGGAATGATAACACAAAGAAAGATATCAAAATAAAGATTGCAAATGATTATACCTTTGTGTTGTTGAATCCCTTGGTTGGCCCTTGATGTTTGAATGCTTATATGCTCCTTGGATGGCTATGAAGATGGCTAAATGCAAGATGAACAATGTGATAAAATGCAAGTGCTATTGGCTAAATGGCTTGGTTAAATGAGGGAAAATGCTTGCAAATTGAGTAATCAAATTGGTAGCATAAGGGTGCAAATGGCTAAGTGTTGTAAAATGCATTAAAAAAGGGGGGTATTTATAGAAGTAATTGAATTCAATGTTCAAGATTGAGCCACCATGGCCAAGATGAAGGGCTATGGTGAGTTGAGGACTCACAAGCCCTCACATCTTGACATGTGGAAGGTGAAGTGGCCAAGGATGTGATGAGGTGTAGGTGAGAAGGACATGTGATGGAGGTACTTGCAAGTACCTTGATGTGAACACTCAATGATCACATGGGGAAGCGAAGATTCCTTGGAGGAATAAAAGTGAATTTAAAATTCACAATGATTGAGAGATCTTATGGATGAGACAATGTTCCCAAAGAGAGGTGAGAAGTACCTTGGATAAAACAAGGTTCTTAGAAGGGTAAGTACTTACCCACACGTGACTTGATGTGACAGGTCAAAGATTCTAGAAGACTTTGGCACATGTGATGTGACAAGTCAAAGGTTCTATAACTTGCATGGGGAAGAGAAGATTCCTTGGAGGAATAAAAGAGAATTAAAAATTCACATGGGGAAGAGAAGATTCCTTGGAGGAATAAAAATGAATTAAAAATTCACATGGGGAAGAGAGGAGCCTTGGATGAATAAAAAGAAATTAAAAATTCCTTGGGGGATGGGGAGAGTTGATCAAGATGTGATTGGATTAGTTAATTAGTGATTAGAAGATAATTAGTGGTTAAGGAAGATTAGAGGCCAACTTGCAAAGTTGGAGGATGTGAAACATCATAATCAAGGATTAGGCATGTGCACATCCTTAATGAAGAGATTAGGAGGTTGATTAGGGTTAAGGAAAAGGATGTGACATGTGAGGAATGAAATAAATGTCATATTTATTTAATTCATTTGATGAAAGGGGAATTAAAGAGGTAAGGTATTTAATTATTTAACTAGATACCTTAGGGATTAGAAGAACTTTAGAGGCATTAATTAAATAATAGTGATATTACTTAATTAATGCAGATAAGGGGATATTTAGATGAAAAAGGGGTAAATTTGGACAAATGAAGTGTCCAAATTTAGGTGTCTACAATAAGATATGAAAAGGAGGAGGAAGATGGAATATGAAGCGACATTGCTCACTCCAATCACCATTATTAGCCAAAAGAAGACTACCCAAGCAAGCTAAACTAGGTTAAGGAAACTAACTAGTAAACAAATGAAAATGAATAAAACCTACACCAACAAGCCCTCCTTAAGCATATCTTAGGTGGGTTAACAAAGATGGGTAATGACAATGTGTAGCCTAATGAGGTACTCATGGAAATATGAATCCCTCCATAAAAAAAAATTCCCCAAAAAGGATAGAGAAGTCCCCTCCAAAGTAGAGAGAAAAATCCCCTAAAGAAGAGAGGGAGGGACCCCCCTAAATAAAGGAGAGGAAAGAAAGAAGGATTGCTTAGCCCTCCCTAAAGAATAGCCTCCTACAAGAGTAGTAACTCCACGTAGTAGAGAGAATGTAGACACACATAGTCTCATAAAAAGTGCTTAAGTAGGTCCCTCTACATCAGACAGAGCATCTTCCTTTTGGAAGAAGAAAACCCTATGGTGCAAGTCTACTAAATTCCTACTCCCAAGGTGAAGTGAGAGGAAAAATAGATTAAGGTATCTAGAAGCTACTCAAGTATTGTCATGTCCACACTAAAAGAAGTCACAACCAAATTAGGAGTCCTTGGCTTAACTAAAGAAAGTGACCATCTAGAATGATGTAGAAATTGATGAACATGAACCAAAGATCAAGGCGATCCTTCCAAAAAATACTCAAGACTCTCTAAACCTATGCTATGCTATGATAAATGTTGTGATCGATGCCATTTAAGGGCTTCATATGAATGGGCTCTCAATCCAAGTAAGAGATGTGCACCAATAAGAATTTGGTAACTCTACAAAAGATGTTAGTGGTGACATAGTCATATATAGGACTCATAAATAATAAAATTTGTCATTGTGGAAGTAGGAAGATGTGGAGAAACAATAAGAGCTAGAGAAGAGGAGACAAAAATTATGATGGAATTGTCATTGAAGAGGAATCACAAGTCCTCAATGTTGTCCTCCAAGTCTACAAGAAGAGACTCATAAAAGAAAGCTAGAAAGATCTATCAACTATTCATCACAATGAGCTATCTGTAGAAGATACTATGGATGACTATTATGGAATCATCGAATCTAACAAGGAAAAATAAAATAAAAGCCAATTCAATGATCAAATAACCTACTTCAATAAAGTGAGTGCACAAATAAAGTAAATGAAACCATAACAAAATTACCTCCACCAATGTGTCTAACCTTACTCCATTCCATGTGATAATATGATAAATATATGTGGATTTCTCTTTGACCTTACAATAACCTTGATAGAAAAATGGATGCAAGATTCATCAAAAATCGTGGAGAGATTGAATGACTAAATGATGGGTGTTTAATAGCTTTTACTAATATTTGATCAATGGTGTAAGACGATTGGAGAGATCAATGGATGAGATTGGTTGAGAGATCACGATGAATGCACAAGAGCCATGTCTCAAGATGAAGGGATAAGATGTGGAGTTAAGTGGTTGCATGAAAGAGATGACTGAATGCACAAGTGAGTCAAGTGAGTTAAGTGAGAGTGAACTAAGGTTATTTTTTAGTCAATTCGCTAAATTTAGCAATGAAAGAATATAAATAGAAATAAATAAATAAATTTAATTAATTCATGTGCATGAGGTGAAGATATAATTAGGAAATAAATAAAATATTATTTAAAAAAAAAGAATTTAAAGATAGAAAAATCATATTAAATAATAAAAATTATTTAATTATGGTGGATGAAGGGAAATGCATGAATTAATTAAATAATTAAAAATTATTTAATTTATGTGAATGAGGAAAATTAAAGAAAGAATTGAATAGTTTATAGTGGTCGAAAGAAAATGATAAATTAAATAAATAATTAAAAAATAAATTAGTGTGGATAAGTGAAAATGATAAATTAATTAAATAATGAAGAATCATTTAATTAATGTTGATGAGGGAAAATGATGAAATAATTTTTTAAAGAGAAAATGTGTTTAGCTTAATTAAATAATTGAACTATTTAATTAATAGTGATAAATGGGTTGATAAGAGACAAAGATGATGGTTTAAACGAAATGTGTTAGTCATTTTTAGGTGTCTATAGATACTAAAGATGATCCTATTAAATTGAATACTTGGAGGGCCCATTCAAAGCAACACTAAACTCAAAACAAGTAGGAGAAAATTGAGATGAGATCTCAATGCCTATCATTATACTACATTTCTCATCCTTAGATGATGTGTCTTGTTATGATATTTCTTGGAAATATTTATAAAAAGTCAGAAATATAGCAGACCACTTCAAGGGGGATACCTCCAATAATAAAAAAATATGATATGAATTGAATAGATTATATGATGAATTGGGAGGAACATCTCCTCTTTTATTTATAGGCTTTAACCATGTAGAGACATACCTCTTCATCTTAATAAGGAGTATTTAAGGTATTAACTAAAACTAATGTCAAGGTTAAGCATGCCACAAGTGTTTAACTCATTATACTTGGGAATATATTATATTCTTATGATACATGATATTAGGGTCATAATATTAGATAGAATATTAGGGACCTAACATGCCCCTCCCCTTCAAAAAAGAATTGTCCTTAATGCTTAGTAATTTTGGATGCTTTAGTATGAATTGTTCATCTTCCCATGTGGCATATTCAATTGGCATATTCTTTCACTTGATTAGGAACTCAGAGATAGCTCTATTTTGTAACTATTTCACTGTTTTCTCAATAATTTTCTTAGGTTCTAAAATAAACTTTCCTTCTTCATCTAACTCTGGAAAAAAATAAAATTGGATTGGGATATTGTTACCTATTACTTTCTTTAAACAAGAAACATGGAACATAGGATGAATTTTGGAAGAGGGTGGAAGTTCTAACTTATAAGCTACAATTCCTATTCTATGGAGAACCTTATAATGACAAGAAAATTTAGGTGTGAGCTTCATATTCTCATGTTTCATAAGGGAAATGTGTTTATAAGGTTGTAATCAAAGAAATATCTAATCTACCTCTTCAAAATTCCTCTCACTACATTGTTGATCAACTTGTTTCATTTGATTTTGAGTCATAATTAAATTATCCTTAAGGATTTGTAGTATTTCTTGTTGGTGTTGAATATGGTTCTCTACTATATGAGCTTTAGAACGAGATTATAAATAAGAAGTAGCAAATGGTGGAGGATAGCCATAAAGAGCCTCAAATGGAATCATTTTAGTGGATGTGTGAAATGATGTGTTGTACCGCCACTCTACTAATGGTAGCCATTTGGACCATTGTGTTTTTTTATCAAAGGAAAACCAATGTAAATATCCTTCTAAAAATTTATTCATAATTTTTGTTTTGCCATCTGATTATGGACGATAAGAGGAACTATGTTTAGGTTTTGTACCGCATGCTTAAAAATAATTTTGTCCAAAAAATGCTAGTGAAGATAGGACCTCACAATCACTCACTATAATTTTGGGAATTCCATAAAGTTTTTGTACACTTTCCATGAATATTTTGGCCACAGTACTTGCTTAAAATGATTAAAATTACATCAAGATTAGTAGATTTTGGTAGACTTATAATGAATTCCATTGATATTTCCTCCCAAAGTTGTGTTGGAATTGTAGAGATAAAAAAAATTGTCCTCTTACGATACCTTGTCACAACATTGCATCATTTAGACACCTTGTAGTATGTTTTGCCACTAGGTACCCATGTCATCATCTAATTAGTTAAATAAACCTTATTTATTTGACTAATTTCATTTATTCCTTTCCTATGCATAATTCATCAATTCCTCTAATGTTAATTAAATAATTTATATTATTTGATTAATTAAATCATTTTCATTCATTCCTCTAATGTTAATTAAATAATTTATAAATTAAATCATTTCCATCCATTCCTCTAATGTTAATTAAATAATTTATATTATTTAATTAATTAAATCATTTCCATCCATTCCTCTAATGTTAATTAAATAATTTATATTATTTAATTAATTAAATCATTTTCATCCATTCCTCTAATGTTAATTAAATAATTTATATTATTTAATTAATTAAATCATTTCTATCAATTCTTCTAATGTTAATTAAATAATTTATATTATTTAATTGATGAAATCATAAATCCAGCATTAATTAAATAAATCAAATATTTATTTAATTAATAAAATCCTAAAAAGATCTTCTCGCTTTCTTTCCAAAATTGAAACTCATGTGTATCTAATTAATTTATTTAATTAGATAATTCATCAATTATCCTTCTCGTCTTTTTCAAGATTTATTTCCTTTAAAAATAGGAAATGAAATCTTTCTATCTTTTTTAAACATCTTATCTCATCTCATTATATTTCCTCTTTTGTCAAAAATCAAATCCTTATCAATCTTATCAAATCTTATCTCTGTCCACATCGAAAATCTATAAATCTAACCTTTCACAAGCCATTTGGATTGAATCTTCATCTAGCATCCTGATTCTGTCAAAATAATTCTTCAATCCATCTCTATCATTCTTCATTGTCAAGTCATTATGCTGCAAGAATGAGCAATCAACATTCCTCCTCTATTATCAACCTTCAAAATCTTGCATCCTTGTGCAGGTGGAGAAGAGCAATGGAGATAAATCGAGTTTAGCATGGAGATCAGTTTGCATTTTGCTTCTTATTTTGATTTTCATATTGTCTCGTACTCTATTGTGCTTGATACAGAATTAGTTAATTTATTGTTTCAACATTAAATTTGATTGATTATTTCCCTATCTACATTTGGTGAACCCAACGTGAACATGCTCCAAAGATTTAATCATTAGTTAAGGTGACCTCTTGGGCTGAAACCGACATCACCACTGCATCTGGATAAAATTTTGTATGCAGGCTTAATATTCAAATTTGCAGGTTTCATGCTTAAGTTACAAGGTTAACGTCATTTAGAAAACCTCTGGACAATGTGTTTGCATTTGAATGCTCCCTTATTTTCATTAGATAAGAACGACTGTCATCATCGACTCCTCAACATCTTCCTCTCACTGTTGGAAAATCCTCCCTTTGCTGCCACTTTCATCATTACTATTACCATCAGTCATACCATAAATCTTTGTTGAGTGCTCGTCTCATATATGTGGCAAGCCTAGCCATTGGATTTTTAAATTCTTGCCTCGATTTCTATTGTACAACTATATGGAGCTATAAGTTGGATAAACATTTCCTCCTTGGCTTTCTTAACTTGGTAGAATATCATAGCTTTGGGAATATTTGCAGCAAGACTATTAAAAATAGCTTCCACATAACCACGTACTTCTCCATGCCTTTTCTCAGCATCCCCTCTTCTTCCAAAGTCCATTTCTGCTTCAAGGTGCCCGTCAAATATAATATATGATGCATCCTTTATAATCTACAATTGCTATTTTAACTTGTCATGTGCCTTACAACCAAAAGCCCATCATATTCCTTTCCCCAAAAACTCTCACCAGTCGTTGCTCTAAAACATTTCTTGTATGGTCTCTGGGGCGTCCTTCACAACTTTTCCAGTAGTAGGTAGCTAGATCGATCATTGTAATAGAATTTGAATTGGAAGCTTCGAATCCATACTTGTGTATAAGGACCCACATACGTAGTCAAACGCAATCTAGGCAACAAGATGACAAAGTAACTGTGTTAGGACAAACATAGTTACTCTATGGAGCGAAATTTTTAGAACTTCCATTGTTCGTGGTAGAATCTTGAAGATTCAACTGCACATCTCCAAGCAAAAAATCCATTGAGCTCGCATGTGACAGTTTTTTTGAAGGTTCTATAAGCAGTTTTTGAATCAATTTCCATTACTCCAAAAGCTTTTGACAGCTTCTATTGCTAACGCAACGATGGGCGAAAGTTTACATAGTCGACATGTAATTCTATTTTCATCAAAACTGTGTGTTGAGGGCTTGCCGCGGCTGAGCAAGGAGTCTTTTATTTGTGTCTACTTTAGTTTTGATTTTTAGGTTTTTAATTTAGATCTTAGAATAAATTTAGATTTAATTTAAAGTCAAATCTAGTTTTGCTTTTTAAAATTTAGATTTTATTTAGATTTAAATTAGATTGTAGTTAGGTTTTTAATTAGATTTAAATTTTAATTAGATTTTTAGATTTCAAAGATTAGTTTAGATTCTTAATTCGAATTGGATTTTTAATTTAAATCTTAGTTTATTTATTTTTAGAATAGATTTCTAATTTAAATTTTAGTTTAGATTTTAGAATAGATTTTTTTTCTAATCTAGATGAGATAATTTTAGATTTAACTTCTAATTTAGATCTAGGTTTTTAAACTTTTTAATTAAGTTTAGATTTCTATTTTTTTCATTTATATATTTATTTTAGTTTAGATTTTTAATAGATTGTATATTTTGAACTAATCTCACTTTGGCTAGCACGTTGTGTTTCTTCTTGTCTTGGTGACTTCTTGGTGCATCATACGGAGCTGGAAAAACATTGGCATCAGCCCTACACATCAAATTGGAAAGCGAATAATTAGGTGCATACATTCTAATCTTTCATTTCTCATTGATCATTGCTTGTCACACATTTCAATTTGGGGCATAAAATCAATCCTGATTGATCGCATATTTGAAATTGGGCTTAAAATGAATTTTGTCTTCAATCACACGTCTTGATTTGGGGTTAAAAAGAACAAGTGCTTGAACCATTTTATAAACATTTCAATTTTCTAAACTGTAAATTAACAATTGTGAGTGTGAATCAAGTGTGTGTGTGTGATCACAGACACCTCACTTGGTTTACTTTTGTCAAACCCTTCATAGGAGTCCTGCTAGGGGATTTCATCACCCCTGGGGATGACCTCAATCAAATTGTGAATCAAAAGACACGCTCCTTTGGGAGTTGAAATCTTGTCACTCTGAGCTAAACCCCAAATAACTTTATACCTTTGGGAAGTGAAGGTGAAGGGTGGGTTACCCCTTTCTCCCAGCTTATTGGCAGGATTTTGCTTTCAAATTATCCTTAGTCAACCTTGTGTAGACTAGCTTGAGACCTAATTGGCCATACCCCACTTGCCTAGTCATAGAGCTTGTTGATGTGTCTTCCATGTGTGCTTGTTTAATAATCATCATTACATTCTTCAAATTTCAAATTTCAAACTTGCTTATGTGTCTTACGTGAGTGATTTATGTGTGTACATGTGTGATCATTCATTTAAACATTTCCAAATCAAGCTAAACACCAAACATGTAAAGATAAGTCACTCTACATGTTCTTCCAACACATTCATATCCAATCACTTTCATCCTAATCACTCTTCTTAGTCACATCCTATCCATTTCATCCTAATCAATCCAAGTCATCCAATCTAATCATTCCACATCATCACCATCACCACTTGTCAAAATGGTCATAATCATAAACAAGCCCAATCCTAATCATAAGCCAAATGTCATAATCCAAGGGGGCTATCCCTCTAGTCCAAATCATGAGACAACACCTAAGCCTAAAGTCATAATTCAAGGAGTCTCTTTCTCTAGTTCAAATCATGAAACAAAACCAAAACATAAAATCAGACTTCGAGGGGCTTCTCCTACCACTGCTAATAATTACATGAACGATGTTACATACTTTGAGGAACAAATCGATGTACAAGAGCTTACACACAAGTGTGACACCATGCCCACATTCGAACACAAATCCCTAGCATCCCAATTTCAAAACCTCCTTCAGACACTTCACCAAATACCCCAATCCCTAGACCACCAAACCATACAAAGCTTTCAAACCCTTTTCCAAGATTTTCAACAAATTAAATCACCTAAAATCCAACACCTCCTAGCTCAAGCCAGTCAATTCATTGCCACTTGTCAAATCTAGCAACCACAACATCATCCCCTATCCATTCATTATCACCCTTCCACCTCATACCAATCTAATTCATCCACTTCTTTGCATGTCGATGCCACATCAACCTATCAAGCCACATCACAACAAACACATGTGACTTTAAGTTATACCTTGCAACAAGGCCAAACTTCCTCATGTTCTAATGCAACCATTAACAAGGGGAATACCAATCTAGCACATGCACCTTATAACTTTATCATACCATCATCCAATCAAAATCAAAACCCTAAGCCAACACCTTCCACCCCTACACCTCCAAAGGATGTGACCCAAGGGCTACGAGCAAGGAATCAACTGTTGCCATGTCATTCAACACATATACCTAAAAATACAAAAGAATCCTCAAACATCATGCCAAGTCCTTCAAGCCAACCATGTCATCCACAACCCCTTGATCCAATTCAAGAGTCTCCCCTCATAATTCCAAGTCACCCTCTTTCATGCTCCTATGTTGTTGACCATCAAGAACATGTCGAGCCCATTCAAGAGTCATCCCCTTCCACTTCCATTCAAGAAAACCAAGAGTTATGTCAAGAGCACAATCCTAAACATGAGGAAACATTACCCCCTCATCCACATAAATATCAACACCCTCCCACTGATTCTACTCATAACATACTTGGTCCTATTCATGATCAATCTTTCATCTTTGATCAAGACCCCTTTTATGATCAAGAAGACCATGATGATCCCCTTAGCCAACTTTATGCATTCCATGGTCAAGAGCTTGCCACCTCACCCATCCATGATGCACAAACATCCACTTCCCATGATGAGACATATGCCTCCCCAACACACATAGAAAATCAAACAAATACCTTGGATCTAAGTGAACACAATGCTCATCAAGATCCTAATGATCCTCCATCACCCACTATGGACCCCATTGCAAGTCCTCCATCCTATCCTATTGGTCTCTCCACCCTCATTCATGAATGTTCCTCAAAAAAACAAAAACCATTATCTTCCCTTGCGCCATTTTCTCCATCCAATAAGGAACTCGTGTCTAGTGTTCCACCTACACCTAGTCCCATTGTCCATTGCACACTCCAAAATATGAACCACCAAGGTAAAGGTTTAGACCTTCATGAACAAGGTATTTTGGAGCCCATCCATGTCAAAGTCCCTCCACGCTCTTATGGCCTTGGACATACACCCCAAGGACAACAACCTAAAGATGTTGGTACTTCCTCCATGCATCCCAAGTCCACCTCTTTCATCATAAAGCCTATCGTATCCCTAAAACATATGTTTCCATTCCACCTCCATCATCCTACAAATGCCAAAATCATGTGACCATACACCTTCCGCCATCAACTTTGCCACCATTGCTTCCAACTCCTAATATCCCTCCATCAACTCTGCCACCATTGCTTCCAACTCCTAATATCCCTCAATCCATTTTACCACCATTACTTCCAACACCTAATATTCCTACCATTCAATCCTCTTATCCATTTATCCATAAATACCCTAACATTCCTAATCATGACCAACAAATGCACACATTGTATAAACATGAAGCTTCCACCCATTCCACCAAACCCAAGGGATTCCAAAATAAAAATTTGGATGCCTCTACACATAAATTCAAAAATTCTAAAGGTCCTAATGCCTTAGCATACAATTGCAAATATCAAACCCAAGTACATCTAAAAAGTTATATAAGCCCATACCTCCAAAAGTAAAGGCCAAAAGTAAATTAGTTTGGGCACCTAAGAAAAAAGAAAGCAAGTCAAATGAGGCATCCACATCACAAAAATCCCAAAAATCCCCTTCCATCCAAAACACACATTCCCACTCTATTCAAAAGTCTCAAATTCCTAAGTCCCATAAGCCAAACAAAAATCATAAAAATATTAAATCTATGTGGGTACCTAAAACACTTCATCCACCACCTCCTAAGAAAACATCTCCATTGCTTCCTACACCCCATCCACATCAAAAGCTTCAACGTTTATCATAGTGTGTGCAACCATTGGTCATGGTTTCCTTCCATTTCACAACAATTCCACATACCTCCATCTCCCCATCCTTCACGCATTATCCTACATATCTCCCCCACCATCTTCCTACAGTCCATACTTTTGCATAAACCTTTCATCCATCCTTTTGCACAAGTCCTATTCAATCCACATCATCATCCACTATTCCCCATCCATTCTTACATAAGACTTTCATAATCTGCCATCTACCTAATCCATCTCCCTTTCATGTCATCCCTTACCAACATCTATGAGCATAATGACATTTGACATGGTCCATGCAATGACATCCATATCTAGTGGGACTATCACCTTTCACGGAACTAGACACTTGAGTCCCTCCCATCCATATTCCCCTTCTCCTATCCAAAAAGACAAAAAAAAAAGGAAAAAAAAAAGTAAAGAGAAATCCTTTCATCCAACGGTGAAAACCTGGTAAACAGGCACCCTGGATAAGTACCATGATGAAAACCTAGCAAATAGGCGTCATGTGTAGGTTGATCTTCTATGTCACTTACACTTGGGGGCACGATGTCTTATCTATCCCTCCTATCATTCATGTCTTGTCATTTCCATCCTACCTACCATCTTTAGCCATCATATTGAGTCTATTCATACATACCTATCATATTGAGTCCATTCATCCACTCTTCTTATTTTGATCTTGATGAAGACATAGGGGGAAAATTTTGAAACATGTTTTGGGTATCTCTTGACATACCTCATCCTTCTAAACCAATCCTATCATTATCCTATTGTCATAAGATTTGTCATGTAAAAATCCTAAGTCTTGTACCTAGAATGGGGCATGTTATTCCTATGCAACATAGTCTTTGAAATCACATCCTTGCTCTCTTATGATGCATACATCCATTTCATTCACTATGACTTATCCTTTTCATCCATCCATTTATCATGAGCCTTTTATCCCTTATCCCATCACCCACCCTTTCATCCATCAATCCCATTTATCTCCTTGCACGTAGACTTGGTTTTCCCCTTGTTGTTGGTATCTAGCACAAAGGCTACTCAAAAATCCAAAAAAAAAGAAAAACATTTCAAAAGTCCAAAAAATAATCAAAACATTTCAAAATTCCAAAAACATCAAAACATTTCAAAATCCAAAACATCAAAACATTTCAAAATCCAAAAAATCAAAACATTTCAAAAGTCAAAAAAATCAAAACATTTCAAAAGTCCAAAAAATCAAAACATTTCAAAAATACAAAAAATCATAAAATGTCAAAATCAAAAAAAAATAGCCAACAAAAATCCAAGCAATAATCCAAATGCAAGTCAATCCTTAATCCATACCAATCAAGTCAATCAATCTTGTCAAATTATCCAATCACATTCTTTGGTCTTGATCCTAATCTTGTCGTAAACCAAATCAACCAATCAATCAATCAACTATCAGTCATCCTTGTGTTGCTCTAGGTACATGTCGCTCCCCACAATGACAACACTATCATCATCATCAATCAATCAATCAATGGTTTACAACTTGACAGGGGCAATTCCTTGTTTGTTTTTGTATCATTTGTGCATGCTTGCTTGCTTGCTTGAGTGTGTTATCATTTTATCTTGCATTTGTATTAAATCCATATCATTCCAGCTAATATTCATATCTTGTGTATGTTAGAGTAGCTTTTTGCACTATCCTTTGCATCTAAGGTCACATCATACCTTTTGTGCATTAGGACTTTAATGCTCTAAGTCTACTTTCTCATATGTCTAGACAAGGTTGTATTATGCTGGGGCACGAGACACATCGTCACCTTGGTCCTTATATCTTGGTGCATAACGTCTAGTGCTATATCAAACATCATGGTTTCTCACCTTCATTGCAGCACAACGTATCATTCCTCTCCTTCATCCACTTTCTATCTTGCATCATCCTGTCTATCCTTATCATTTCATTTCGAGAGCCTACCCGTGTTTGTTCAACCCACCTATCCTCTCGAGGGGGCATCATCATTCCATTATCCTATCTTTATATCATTATCCATTTTCCTCTATCAATACCTTAACTTCTTTGAAATGATGTTACTCGACACAAATCTCATCATCTCGAACATCATCTCAAAGAGGGGCAAAATGTAGACATCAAAAAATTGTCCTCTTACGATACCTTGTCACAACATTGCATCATTTAGACACCTTGTAGTATGTTTTGCCACTAGGTACCCATGTCATCATCTAATTAGTTAAATAAACCTTATTTATTTGACTAATTTCATTTATTCCTTTCCTATGCATAATTCATCAATTCCTCTAATGTTAATTAAATAATTTATATTATTTAATTAATTAAATCATTTTCATCCATTCCTCTAATGTTAATTAAATAATTTATATTATTTAATTAATTAAATCATTTCCATCCATTCCTCTAATGTTAATTAAATAATTTATATTATTTAATTAATTAAATCATTTCCATCCATTCCTCTAATGTTAATTAAATAATTTATATTATTTAATTAATTAAATCATTTTCATCCATTCCTCTAATGTTAATTAAATAATTTATATTATTTAATTAATTAAATCATTTCTATCATTCTTCTAATGTTAATTAAATAATTTATATTATTTAATTGATGAAATCATAAATCCAGCATTAATTAAATAAATCAAATATTTATTTAATTAATAAAATCCTAAAAAGATCTTCTCGCTTTCTTTCCAAAATTGAAACTCATGTGTATCTAATTAATTTATTTAATTAGATAATTCATCAATTATCCTTCTCATCTTTTTCAAGATTTATTTCCTTTAAAACAGGAAATGAAATCTTTCTATCTTTTTTAAACATCTTATCTCATCTCATTATATTTCCTCTTTTGTCAAAAATCAAATCCTTATCAATCTTATCAAATCTTATCTCTGTCCACATCAAAAATCTATAAATCTAACCTTTCACAAGCCATTTGGATCGAATCTTCATCTAGCATCCTAATTTTGTCAAAATAATTCTTCAATCCATCTCTATCATTCTTCATCGTCAAGTCATTATGCTGCAAGAATGAGCAATCAACATTCCTCCTCTATTATCAACCTTCAAAATCTTGCATCCTTGTGCAGGTGGAGAAGAGCAATGGAGATAAATCGAGTTTAGTGTGGAGATTGGTTTGCGTTTTGCTTCTTATTTTGATTTTCATATTGTCTCGTACTCTATTGTGCTTGTAGGGAATTAGTTAATTTATTGTTTCAACATTAAAGCTAATTGATTATTTCCCTATCTACAGGAATGACTAAAGGTTGCAAGAGGCCTGAATTATTTATTGTTTCACCTTTATTTCTTTGGCATATTAAATATTCAACCACAATTTTTTTGACATCTCCTTTTAGACCTTCTCAAAAGAAATATTTCTTTATACGATGACAGGTCTTTAAAAACCTTGAATGTCCTCTTGTTGGTGATTCATGCATTTGAGATAATATGTCTTCTTTTAAATTAGAATTTTTACATAAAAATAATCTATCTTTGTACCATAACGAATCTTCTTTCCAAACATACTTATTGAAAGAAGATGGGTCATGTTGCAGTTTTAGAACATGAGATTATGTATTTGAGGATCATTTTTCCACTATTTTGTTGCATTTTGACTTTGAAATGCCTTCCCATTAAATATTGACGCCATTTTTTAATTGCATAATAATGGCTAACATTTCCTTCTCATATGTGGGTCTTAGCAAGCTTTTTCCTTTGAGTTGTCGAATCTCAAATGTTAATGGACACCCTTCTTGCATTATTACTACCTCAATTTCATTTCTAAAAGCATTACATTCTACCATAAATGTTTTAAATAATTTAGGGGTAGCCATTATTGGGGTTGAAGTGAGAGCTTCTTTTAGTTGTAGGAAGGCCTAAATGGCTAGCTTTGACCATGAAAATGAATCCTTCTTTAATAACATTGTTAAGGATGTTGAGATACAGACATAATTATGAATAAATATTATATAGTATCCTATTAGACTGAAAAATCCTCTCAACCCTTTGATATTTTTAGGTTTTAGTCATTCCTTTATTGCAACAATATTCTTGGGGTCTACCTTAACACCTTCATGTGACACCACATGTCCCAAGTATTATATTTCTTTTACCCCAAAAACACATTTGGATTACTTGGAATAGAGTTGATTATCTCCAATACTTGTAATATCTTATCTACATGTTGCAAATGTTCTTCCCATGATTTACTATAGATAAGGATATCATCAAAGAAATCCACCTAAAGATTGTGAAGAAATGGGTGAAGTATTAAGTTCATGAGACTTTGAAAAGTTGATGGGGCATTAGATAATCCAAATGGCATTACTAAGAATATATAATGTCCCTCAGGTGTTCTAAAGGAAATTTTATGTATATCCTCTTCCTTTATATGAATTTGATGAAAACCAAAACGTAAACCTAACTTAGTAAAGAAAATTTCACCATTTAATTCATCTAATAATTCATCAATGGTAGGAATAGGAAACTTATCCTCAAGAGTGAGCTTAGAGTTCCCTCTAACTAAGAAACATTCTCCATGACTCATCATTCCTTTTAACCATAAACCATTGGAGATGAATTGGGACTTTTACTAGGATGAATAATTCTTGACTCCAAAATTTTCTTGATTATATTTTTAATTTATGTCTTTTATTCATAAGGATAATGATAAGGTGTAATACTAGGAGGAATGCTTTCGGGTATTAATTCAATGGCATGACCATGGTCTCTAATTGGAGGTAGACACTTAGGTTCTATAAAAATTTGTTGGTGTTTTTGAATTATCTCTTGAATTTCTTGTGGATGTTGAGTTTTCACATCTTATGCTTCTATAAAATTTAGTTGTGCCACTAGACCATACGAGCCTTATTAATTAATTCTTCCATCCTATGGAAGCTAATAATTTGATTTGGTGGTGATGTTACTCCTATAAGTTTATAATTTTATTGAAAGTCATAAATAATTCTTGAAAACTAAAGGACATTATTCCCATCTTTTTAAGCCATTATACTCCTAAAACTAGATCTACTCCTATTGAAATAGCAAATATTTTTGAATCTAGATGGTAATTTTTCCCATTGAAAGTTTTATATGATGACACTTACCACCGCAAGGTAGTTTAGCTATCATGACTTGGAAGTTAAAGAGTGGATATAAAAAAAAATTAAGCTCACGAGCTAATCTTCTATCAATAAAGTTATGTGTACTACCTATATCAATCAACACTATTACCTTTCTCTTTTTTATATAATCAAAAAAATTAAGTGCTTGTGGTGTTCTTGTTCCATTCAATGCATGTATTGAGGTAGCAATATTGTCTTCTTCCTCTAAATTTTAAGTCTTTAGTTCCATATTCGGTTCTTCTATAGATACTTCTTCCTCTTCTTCGATCTCATTCTCAATAATTATTAGTCTCTTCTCATTATTACCATATTTAAGGCCTCTAGGCCACTTTCTATCACAATGCTAACATAGACATTTTTCTCTTTTCTTTTCCTCTTGTTGAGGAGAGATATTAGTCATTTGTTTTAAGATAAAAAAGGTTAGCCCTTTTTTTGTTAGTAGGAATAGTAAAAAAAATCTTTTCATCCTACTATTTGGCATTGTGTTGATCTTTTTGTAGTGAGGTTTCTTTTCTCAATATGTAATGTTTGTTGCATTAATTTTCTAACTGTACAAGGTTCTAATAAATGAACATCATGTTTAATTTGTTCATTATTTCCATTGGTGTAGAGTTGTAGCCTTTGATAAGGTGTCACATCTTGAGTTTGAATCGCCAATCTCATGTGTTCAACATTGTATTCTACTACATACTCTATTTGTTTTAAATTTTTAAGATGGATAAAATAGCTCTCCTTCCATAGTTTCTCACTGTGGACTACTAATTCATTGGTAAATTATCTCCAACTAAGTAATTTCCCTTGTTTTTCACCCATCATCCATTGGTACCATTGATAAGGTTCATATTCTAAATGTAGTGAGGTTGTGTCAACCATTGCATTATCTGATATATTATGAAGTTTAAATATTGTTTCATGAGACTTATCCATGAAGTTACATGTGTACCATAAAAATTACATATGTCTATTTTGGGTAGGTTTAATTTTGAACCTTGAAAAAATTGACCTATTCCTTGATTTTTTCTATTAGGGTTGTACCCACCTTGGTGGCTTTTTGAACCCCTTAATTATGACCTATTCCTCATTCATAAAATAGTCCTCTAGTCCTAAAGATGACACAGATTGAAGTTTATTTATATAAATTTGAAATATAGATTCCTCTTTATTAATTAAGGGAGGATAGTATCTAGTGAAAGTTGTAACCATAAAAATTTAGAACATATGCCAAGACAAGTTTTAAAATTTATGGTTTGACTAAAAATTGATCACTAAATTAAGGAGCTTCTTTTATCTCTAACATTAAATTGCAAAGAATTAACCCTACCTATTTTTTAAAAGGTTTCCAAAAAATATGATATTTTTTAATTCCAAAAATTGTAGTTTATATAGCAAAATAATGAATTTTTTACTAAACTTTGACCACTAAATGAAATAATTTATTTTATTTTTAATAGTACATTAAAAAGAACAAACCCTAATTTTTTATAATCTTTCTAGAAATGTAAAATTTAGAAAAAAATCCAAAAACTTCGGCCTATAGAGCAAATTAAATTAATCAAAAACTATAAAATCTTAATAAGTGTTGGCCCAAATTGTAGCTTTGATACCATTTTTTATGATATTTCTTAGAAATATTTGTAAAAAAATAGAAATATAGCAAACCACTTCGAGGGGGTAACCTCCAATAATAAAAAAAATGATGTAAATTGAATAATTGATGATATGATGATTTGGGAGGAACATCTCCCCTTTATTTATAGGATTTAACCATGTAGGGACATACACCTTCATCCTAATAGAGTATTTAATGTATTAACTAAAACTAATGTTAAGGTTAAGCATGTGACAAGTGCTTAACTCATTATACATAGGAATATATATTTTATTCTTATGATATATGATATTAGGGTCATAATATTAGATAGAATATTAGGGGCCTAACTTGTCCATATAAGATGTATTTGTTGATGTTTGAATGCAAAAGTCCTCAAACTTAGTATGTTGCCTCAAAGATAAAGAAGAATATAAACATTTTGAATCTAAAATAAAGTGATAGAAGAAAAATAATTAACAAGAGTTTATGAAGGAGGAAAAGTTTCTATGTCATTATAACATTCAAGCTCTTCTCATCTAGAAAGTTACTCAATTATATCATGGACATGTTGGTGTAAACTAATTAAGGGGCGCAAGATGATCCATAGTAAGATCCTTTTGGAATGCAAGTTAATTCAAGCCTTCATGCATCTCCTAGATTTTGGTCTAAGGTTCCTAAGGGCATTTAATGTGTGAGGTAGATATCATGTTATTGATATCAATATAACAACCATTTAATCTTATGACATGATCAATTATGTCATATCAAATGTATTTCCACTAATAAGAACTTACTTAAATAAAAAGAGATAGAGATGGGGAAAGAGATAAAACCACCTAAAATGCTCCAAGATTTGTCTTGGAGCAACAAGACTTATAGGTTTGTCCATTCAATACAATAACAAAAGGATGAACTTCTTTAATACCCATGGTTGTCTCCTCAAAATGATCAAACCAATCTAGAATGAATTATATCTTAGTTTAATAGATAAAATAAACCCATAAAAGAACCTCCAACAATTACAAGGATGTGGCATATTAAAAATGAGTGTGTTTATAGTATCTAAACAATGTTTTTAGGCTAAATATAACATAATATAGAAAGTACAATTCATATATAGAATGAAAAAGAACAACCAACATGAAGTATGCAAAAAATATGCACTTTAGAAAAGGAGTTAGCTTGTGTAAAATATGGCCCTTTGAATGTATCAAAATGGGAATTGTACATTAAAAACTCTAAGAAAATATGGTCTTAGAAGAATGGAGCATTAAATTTGAAAATACCTATGTAGTCATATGACTTGGAAAAAAATACTTGGGATGTAAACTATTCCAAAATTGATGAACTTTATATGAATATTAGGGTTTTTAATGTCATCTATATATAATGGTGCTATTTAGTTGGGCCTGAAATTTCCCCCAAAAAATTATTTTTCAATGAGCATATTCAAACCCTTTGTTGAATATTAGCTTCTTAGACTCCAAATTTGTTGAAACAAAATTCAATCCTAACTATCTCAAGTTTTTTAAACATAATGGTGAAGTCAACATCATTGCACTAATCACTAAAAATCAGCTAACATCCTAAAGATAAAACAACTAAGATCTCTTACAAGATTGATTCTTTTGTCAGTCTATTATAAATCTCTAGATCATTCAAAGATACAAGAGAAAAGTCTATTTAGCTTTTGAGAAAAATGCATGCATGCTAATTTTCCCCTAAATTTCTCAAAAGTAGGAAAGATGGACTAGAATAGGACATGGCTATGATACCATGTTAGGTTTTGCAATAAGCAAAGAAAACAACTAAGATCACTACTCAAGACCAAATGATAGTTTGAACAATACTATTTCCGAATAATCAATAAAGAAAAATACAATACAAAAGAATGAGAAATTGAAATAGATAGAAATAGAAAATATAGCAAAGTGATGCATTATAGGAAATCCAAAGGAGGAGGAAGGTGGAGTGTGAAGATTCCATTGATTCCACTCACCATTATTATTCAAAAGGAGCCCACCTCAACAAGTTAAAATAGGTGTAGGAAAAACCCAAAAAAATAGAAAAAGGAATAAAAACCTACACCGACAATATCTTAGACAATTCCCAATGATTTGCATGCCATGTAATAGGGTACTTGTGGTTCCTACTTTTCTGCAAAGTTAGGCTTATATATTTGCATGCCATGTAATAGGGTTCTTTGATATTAGTAACATTGAATATTTTGATCTATTTTTTAATGCAACATGCTTTTATTCTTGAGGGATTTTTTTCCCATCATATTCTCAAGATAAAGTGTTTATCTACTTCCAATTTGATTATATTTTATGTCTATTTCTTTTGAATAGTTGTAATTGGATTTAATGGTATTTATTTTAAATTGCTATTTTTTGAATTCTTTTTTATTTATCATTGTTGGTTGGATCTAGTAGTGGCTCATTTCAATCAAAGTCATTGAACCTACTAAATTTACTATTTATGAAGAAAGAATGGGATTTCATTATTTTAGCAAGATTTGAAATGGTTATTTGCTTTTTCATTTTAGATATGATATATATACTATGTGTGTATTTTAGAGGACCAATTGTTCGGTATTAATGTTCCTTCTATGACCCTAGCTAGATAGAGAATAGATCCAAATGAATGCACTTGATCATTGCATAATTTTTAAATATACTAATGTGTCCTTTTTATTACAACAATTACTTCCACCAAAATTTTCTAATGAATGTGCTTGATCATAATTTTTTCTTAAAATTATTCATTCAAAAATGACAAGATTAGGGCATTTGCATTCTATTATGGCTATGCTTTCATCTACTTTATAAATACATAAGTGACAACACTCATTTGTAAAATCTATTTCTTCCATCCATATATTATAAATAATTGATAAAGAGATTTGTACTTGTCAATGCCTTAGCCACTATTATGGTATTTATGTAACGATTCAATTGTTTTTTTATTCAAACTTCTTAATCATATTTTATGAGTAGTGGTTCACATGAACACATCTCTCATGAGAATAAATGAACCACTTAATACTCATTAACTTTTAGTGATGCTCAAAGGGGTGAAGCATTGGGCTTCCTAGGAGGTCACCCATACCAATATTACTTTGAAACAAGAACTCTTAACCATGGAATTTCCTCCCAGATAAAGACCACCTAGTTTGTTACCTTGTTTACAAAATATTCAATAATTATTTTTTTATAAGAACCATTCATTATAGAGCCCCTTTATCTCATCCATTGGCAATTAAGTACTACTTTTCCCTAGGGTGTCAAATTATGATATTTATACCAGGTTTCAACTATGTATTTTTTGATTCAAGATTTAGTAGGTTGAATGTATGCATGGATCCTCAAATTTTCAATAATGCTTCTATTATTGAATATGAATATTGGAGATCATGCATGTGGCTAACATTATTTAACATGTAACCATAATGTTTTTGCATTAGGCTAGAATAAGTAAAGGAAAACCCTTAGTCACTCCTCTTTATGCCATCAATTATATATATACATATATTATTATCTTCCAAAGTCTAATTTATTTTGCACTATCAAATTTCAAGTAGGCTTTTCCTTGGTATCCATTTTTAGGGATTTTTTCTTATATAATTAGAAGGAATGTTATTGTTCAATTCTCTTTATGGGAGAGTGGAGAAACATTAACTCCATGTTTCATAAAAATATTTTCTCCACCTCATTTCACTATTGAATAGGTTCTTGTTGAAATGGTGTCCTTTTAATTTTTAGGCTTCTAAATTCCCATCTTATTGGATAAACAAATATTTTACTTTTAAATCACCTAAATAGTGTTGGAGCAATAAATAATGAATGCAGTACTCAAACTACTATGAAATGAATCAAGCACAATGCAAAAGCCAAATAACTATCATAGAATGTGTATAATACAATGATCAAGCTTTGCATATATAAGAAAGGATGAGAAATTAAGAAGGTAGGAAGGTAGGAGTGAAACTCTGACTACCCCTCCAAGGATGGGACTCTTGTGAGCTCGCTTAAAAAGTGTGTGAGCAAGTTTCAATAGGTTTCTCAAGTCACGATGACACATGTATCAACGTTATGAAGTGAGACAAAAGAAAAAGAAACCTAAGTAAGTTTAAGCTAGGTGTGAATAGGTAAATACTAGAAATGTGATTAGCTAACTTGGTAGATAATGATACTATTTACACTAACACCCCCCTTAAGTGTAACTTAGGGAGAAATGTATACAATAATGATGAGTCTTGGCTACAAGGCCATTTTAGGTACTCATGTACAAAATAAAATTCTCACAAATAGAGTAAAGGAGAAAACCCAGTGGGAAAAAGTCCTCTCCAAAAAAGAGAACTATATACAAAGGAAGGAGGACTCAAGACCCCCAAGGAAAACTTCCTTCACCCCAAGCAACTATCGTAATGCAATATAGTGAGGTGATGCTAGAGGTTTAGTAAAGATGTTTGCAACCTGATCCTTAGTACACAAATACTATAAGGGGAGAACACCATCCTAGATAAGTTATCAAATGAAGTGCATATAAATCTCAATGCTCTTTTTTCGTTGATACTGAACTAGGTAGCATAAAATGTGAATGGCACTTTGGTTATCACACTAAAGTATAGTAGGATGATCAAGTGGAAGATCAAACTCTATCATAATTTTTTGAAGCCATAGTACCTCTTGGCTACTGAGAATTACTCCTTGATACTCAGCCTCAATAAATGATAGTGCATTAGTAGTTTACTCTTGTAAGACCATGCAATTGGACTAGAACCAAGAGAAAAAATAAAACTAGAAGTGGACTTCTAAAAATCAACATCTCCTGCCCAATCTAATTTAGTGTAGCCTACTATCTATGAAGCCCCTAGTGTGTACTACATGACAAAATGAGTAGTTCCACTAATGTACCTCAAAATATGCTTGGCTACCTTCCAATGACTATCATGAGGATCATGTGAAAAATGGGAGACAAGCCCAACAGTGAAGGTAATATCTACACCTGTGTGTGTCAAATACAAAAGGCTACCAACTAACTATTTATATAAAGCAGCATCAACACTAGGTGTGGTGCAAGTGGTAGTCAAAGTGACACTAGACTAAAATAGTGTACGTGTGGGCTTACAGTCACTCATATGAAATTGATGAAGCAAGTCAATGGCGTACTTCTGTTGATATATGGAAATACCCTTAGTAGACTGAAGAACCTAAAGACCAAGGAAGAAATGTAGAAGCCTATGATATGCCATGTCAAAGTGTGCCATCAAACTATGTTGAATATCCCAAATCATGGATGAGGAACTACTAGTAAGGATCAAGTCATCAACATATAAGACTAGTATCAAAAGTTCATCTCCATGTCTCTAAATGTAAATTTTGTGATTCAAGTGGCAATGAGTCAAACCAGATGTAAAAAAGAAACCATTTATCTTCTCATTCTAATCCCTAGGGGGCTTGATTGAGACAATAGAAAGAATTACATAACCTACAAACAAGTGAAGAGTCCTAAACAAAACTTGGATGTTGCTCCCTATAAATCTCTTCATGAAGATCACCATGTTCTGAAAGGAACTCTTCATGTCTATCTGATAAATCGATCATCTCTATGATGTATCAATAGAAATAACAAGGAAAACTAATTCCATCTTGGCTACAAGGGAAAATATCTCAAAGTAGTCAATACAATGGCGGTGTTTGTTTAGCTCCACAATGGTTCATTAATAGGGCTGGAAACTTGATTCACTAAAAAGTCGAGAGAGAACTTACAATTCAATGCTTTGATACCATGTTGGAGTAGTAAATAATGAATTCAATATTCAAACTATCATGAAATAAATCAAACACAATGAAAAATCCAAATAAGTATTATATAATGTGTAAAATACAATGATCAAGGATTGCATATATAGGAAAGGAGGAGAAGATGAGAAGATGGGAGTGAAACTCTAAATATCACTCCAAGGATGGGACACTTATGAGCTCACTTGACAAGTGGGTGAGCAAGTGTCAATAGGTGTCTCAAGTCACGGGGACACATGAATCAATGCTATGAAGTGAGACAAAAGCAAATGAAATCTAAGTAAACTTAAGCTAGGTGTGAATAGGTCAATCCTAGAAAGTTGATTAGATAACTAGGTGATAATGACACTATTAAAACTAACAAATAGTTGTAGTCTAACACACCGAATTCATGTTTTATTGAATTTGAATACATTTAATCAATGATTCTTCATTTTATAACACCTATAGCTATCAAGTTCCAACACATCCTATCCATATCCTTAAGTAGAACTTAACATTTATGATTGATCAATATTTATAATTTAGTGCTCTCCTAATTAATTTTAAATCCAATCAATGTTTATTTCTCTTGATTGAACAATAATGAAGAGGGTGTTTGTATCTCCTCTAGTGATCATAAAGCCATCAATGGAAGGTTCATGTTATAAATGGTATTGAATCAATGGACTTAATTTATGGTTTAAGTATAAATGAAATTTGTATATAAGTTTTTATTTTCTTTTTAAATTTATTTTTTGGATTATAAACCTATGTAGATTCAACACCTAAATAATCTATATTATTAGCTAATATCAACTGGGTCTATAAAGTTTGTGGTGGAAATTTATTGTAATTTACACTACATATTATTTTTCTCTCATTTCTTGTAGATTTTGTATTGAAACTCAAAATTTTTTAGAATGATATTCTAGAATTTATTTTCTCTACACTAAATTTTCATGACCTAAGTAGTATGGTACATCTCTTGTTACATTTGAAATCATTGAAATCTCTTGAATTGCATCATTTATTAATTTTTCTCTCTATCTATCTATCTATATGCATGTATATTAATGGATAAATATAGACATGTGTGTGATTATTTTTATGTGTATATTGTTAGGGAAAGGTGACATTAACCTTATATTCCTATGCAATTCATATGTCCCTACATTCCTTTGAATCTGTTCTAGAGGACATGGGAAAAAATCATTAAATATTGACATGTTCTAATTATATTTTAAAGAGATGTTTTAATGTCGATGGAGGTTACACAATATAATGGAAAAAAAATTCCTCCTAGGAATCCACTTTGGGAATATGAAAGGTCATTTGTGGGGTGCCCAAGTTTGGAAGGAGTAAGGTTGTCCATTGGTGTTCCATCGAGAAGCTGAAGAGTCATTAGAGCATTTGAAAAGGAAAAAGGTGGATTGGCTATAGGATAGGCACCAATATTGAAGTCATGTAAATATTATTTAATGTTTTACCATGTCTTTTGGTATTCTAAGAAGGGGGTGTGGGTTTTTTTCAAAGGGTTTACTTCATCTTGTTTTGGTTTACCATTTGTGGTTTTACCTCCCACACGCTACTATATACTGGAACCATTAGATGGTAGTAAATTATGTTGAATTATCGTAGGTATTAGGGTGTTTTCAAATTGATTAGAGATCACTATTTGAGTGTATTATAATACATATCTCATTTGAAGATTAATAATATACTAAGTGTCCTCTTTTCTCGTGTGGAGTTTTTTCCCAAAAGGGTTTCTCCACGTAAATCTAATGTCACATTTTGTTTGCTGATTTTTCTATTGTGATGAATGTGCAATCACATACATATAATTTGATTTGGAAATCTTATTTTAATATTTTAATTCACTTGCATAAGTTTATATTGCAGCTTTGCTTCACCTTCTTTTCAACATTTGGTATTAGAGCTAATGGTTATGTTGAGAAGGGGACGCCTTTCTCTTAAGTGTTGAAGGCTTTTTGATTGTAATGGGAGCTTTTGTTTTGTGGTATATTGTAGATTTTTGAAGAGGATTGTATGCCATGGCTTCACTAGGATATTAATAAATTCAATGACATAAGCTATAAGATGTGGAAATTGAAGATGGAGGATCTCCTTGAAGAGAGAGATTAGTGGTTTCCAATTTCACAAGAAACCAAACCAACTGCAATGTCTAATTAAGATTGGAAAAATCTAGACAAGAAGGCATGAGGAACCATTTAGTTGTGTCTTATAGATTTCATCCTTTTGAATGCCTCCATAAAAGACGGCACATACAAGTTGTAGAAGAGGATAGATGATATATATCAAACTAAAAGTTTATCTAACAAGTTGTATCTCAAAAGATAATTATATTCTTTAAAAATGAAATATGGTGATTCTATTGTAGACCAATTAAATGCTTTGAATCTGGTTATAAGTTAGCTTGGATTGGTAGATGTTAAATTAGAAGATAAAGATAAATCTATCTTGCTTCTTTGTTCTTTGCTTGAATCTTGGAAAAATGTAATTGTTATCATAACTAGTGGTAAAGTAGAGCCAAAGATGGATAACATAAGTTTCATACTTCTTTCAAAGGAGATGATGAGAAAGTATATGAATTTTGACTCCCAATATGCCTTGCATATGCAAGATAGGTCCAAAGATAAAGGGAAAAAATGGGGTGTCTAAAGATGTTCTAAAACCCTCAAAAAGAGCAAAGTAAAGTGTTGGAATTATGACAAAAAAAGGAATGTGAAGGAGTATAGGAACAAGAAAAATAATGTTGATTCCTCTATATAAAATTCCTCTAATGATGATTTTAATGCTTTATTTTTCTAGCTAAAAGTATTGGTAATGATGTTTGGTTTATTGATTTAGATTGCTCCTACCATATGAATCCTCACAAGGAGTGGTTTAATGGGGGAGATGTTTTCCTTGGTGATAGCAACACAAAGAAGATTGTTGGTAAGGGAAAGGTAAAGTTGTGTTTTATTGATGGGAGGATAAAAAATCTTGATAATGTTTTACATATTCCATGACTTGTGAAAATTTTACTTTTAGTATCTAGGTTGAATGATTTTGAAATGCATGTGATATTTGACAAGTATAGTTGTAGGTTAGTAAGAGGGAGTTTGGTGATAGCTAAAGGGTCTCAAATAGGAACTTTGTTTGGTGATAGCTAAATACCTCTATTTTTTGTAACTCTACCAATATAATGGGCATTTAAAATGCATGTACCTTGTGGCACCAATATTGGGTCACAAGGGTGAAAAAGGTCCTAAGACCATTCTTAATAAAAATTTGATTGACAATATTTCTGATTATTCAGTTGGAAAAAATGATTTATGTGAGCATTGTGTGTTTGGTAAACAAAATAGATCATTATTTCCTATTTTAACTAATAAGGCAAAGAGATTAGTAGATATCACTCATTTAGTTATATGTGTAACAGTGGATGTTGATCTTTGGGTAAATATTGATAGTATGTCTTTTTCATCAATTATATCTTAAGATACTTATGGATTTATTTTATGTGTTCTAAATCTGAAATTTTCACTAAGTTTAAGGAATTTAAGACCTTATTTGAGAAGCAATTAGATTGTAAGATAAAAGTGTTAAGATCTAACAATGGGGGTGAATACTATTCCAAGGAATTTGATGAGTTTTGTAAGCATGCAGGTGTTGTTCGACAAAAGAAAACTCTTTACACTCCCCAACAAAATGGGGTAGAAAAAAGAATGAACCAAACCTTGATGGAAAGAGATAGGAGCATGCTGAGTGGTGCTAAGCTTGACAAATGGTTTTGGGTAGAAGTTGTTGGTACTTCTTGTTATTTGATTAATAGATATCCTTATTTAGCTCTTGTTGATAAAACTCCTTATGAAGTGTGGATAGCTAGAAATCCTTCTATTTGCACTTTTAAAGGATCTTTGGTTGTGAGGCTTTTGTTCATGTGCCTCAAGAGAAGCAATCGAAACTAGATCCAAAAGTACATAAATGCATCTTAGTTGGTAATGATGAGAATACAAAAGGTTATAAGCTTTGGAATCCTCTATATTTTATAGAGATGTGATTTTTAGGGAGTTTAGAACTTACTCAGGAGAAGAACAACCAAAGGAGAAATATAAGAAAAAGACAATGCACTTCAAGAAAAATATTGAGAAGTAGGAAGATGTATATGTGGAGGAATAATAAGATGGATCTGAGGATGGGGAAGAAGAAGAGCATTCAAGAGAGTTCAAAGGATGTGCATGATGAGCACACAAATGAAGAAGAAGAACTAGAGCCCATTAATCCTACCTTGAGGAGGTACACAAGATAATGGAATATATTTGACATGTATAGCCTACCTAATCTACATTGTGTATTTTCTTTGTTGAGTATTGATGATGCACATAGATCTTTTAGGGAGGCTCTCTCTTTGGAGGAAAGTGAGTTTTGGTTGCTGGCCATGTAGGAGGGAATAATAACTTTGGAAAGTTGTGACACCTGGGATCTTGTTAGTTTGTCCAAAGGAAGTAAGCCCATTGGTTCCAAGTGGGTATTTAAAAAGAAAATTGGAGTAGACAGATGGTTAGAGCAGTACAAGGATAGATTAGTGGCCAAGGGCTACTCCTAGAAAGAGGGAGTTGATTTTGGTGAAATTTTCTCTTGTTTGTTGCTAAATTGACTTCTATTATTCTCCTATTATCTATTATTGTTGCTTGTGATTTTGAGATGGATCAAATAGATGTTAAAACTACTTTCTTGGATGGGAATCTTGAGGAAGAAGTTTATATGTGATAGCCTAATAGTTTTGTTATGAAAGGAAAAGAATAATTGGTTTGTATGTTAAATGATCTTTGTATGGTTTAAAACAATCACCTAGGATGTGGTACCAAATTTTTGATGCTTTTGCATTGAAGGTGAGTTATCCTAGGAGTGAGGAGGATCATTGTATTTATATTAAGGTTATTGGTGATCAAATATTGATTATTGTCTTGTATGTTTTTGATATGTTGTTTATTGGTAATAGCAAGGTGGTGATTAGGGAACTCAAGACACAACTTTCTGGAAAATTTGAAATGAATGAATTGGGGTATGCAAAATACATCCTTGGGATGGAGATCAATAGAGATAAGGTTCACAAAAAGTTTTGGTTAAGTCAGAGTAATTATGTTGATACCATTTTGTAGAGGTTTTAATATGTGTGATTATAATCCGATTAATATTCCATTTCTAGTTGGTACTAAGTTAAGTTTAAACATGTGTACTAATTCTGATGATGATTTTGAGATGTCTAAGGTTCCTTATGCTATTTATGTTGGTAGTTTAATGTATGTAATGGTTTGCACTAGACTAGGAATAGCTCAACCAATGGGAGTTCTAATCATGTCTATGTTTTAACCCCGGTAGAGAGCATTGGATTTTTTTAAGAGGGTATTTAGGTATTTGCGAGGTGCTTTTTATTATTATTTGATTTATCATGGTACTAATTACATTTTCAAGTCATTGAACATGCATGGGTTTTTTAAGGTAGATTAGTCAGGTGACTTTGATAGTTGAAGGTCCACTAGTGGCTATGTATTTACTTTGTTTAGAGGTATAGTGAATTGGATGAGTAAGAGAAAGCCTATAGTTGCATTGTTCACCACTAGATCAGAGTATATGACTAGTGCACATGCCTCTAAAGAGTTAGTATGGTTATAGATACTTGGTATTGGTATTGGTATTGGTTTTGATTGCAAGATAGTGAGGATTGGATGTGACAATCAGAGTGTTATTTGTTTGGCCAAAAATTATATGTATCGTGCTCATACTAAGCATGTTGATATTTAGTATCACTTTGTGTGAGAAATGGCTGAGAATGGTAAGGTATTGATTGAAAATTTTGACACTTTGGATAATGTTGTAGATTCTCTTACGAATCCAATGACCACAAATAAGTTCTCTTGATGCAAGAAGGCAATGTGCCTTGACCATTGTACTTGATTTATTATTTGTATCTCTTAGATGTAATTACAATATATAATGTGAAGTGGGAGAATGTTAGGAAAAGGTGACATTAACCATGTATTCCTATGCCATTCATATGTCTCCATGTTCCTTGGAATTTGTTCTAGGGGACATGAGAGAAATTCATTAAATATTGACATGTAATTATATTTTAAAAAGATGTTTTAACTTTAGTGGAGGTTGTTGGTATGTGGCGATTGATCATGCTATAATGTATAGCCCATGGTATACTGTACACCCCAGCCCCTATCCTTGCCGGGGTCCGGGGCCGAGCCAAGCCTCGAGTGGGGGTTCAGGGGCAGTAGCCCCCGAGAAAAAATTTCTTCCTACTTTTTCGCGTGATCACCGAAAAAGGGAAAAATCAATGAAAAAGGAAAAATCCAATTTTGTAGAACCCAAAAAATCTGGAAGCTTCTAAGCTTGATAAAAGGGGTTCAGATGGGTATTTTCAGTATGATGAAAAACGTGATTATTTGCAAGATTGTAATAGGTTTTACACTAGATAATAAAAGTATTGGATGGCTACGGTTTGGTGGATGTAACCTGGATTGGGTGAACCACGTTAAATTATCTATGTTATGATTTATTTTGTGTGTGTTTTAGTTTCTCTGTTTATTATATAGATCTGCATTTAATTGTTAGATATCTGCCATTTCTAACCCTAACAGAGGTTACACAAGATAATGAATAAAGTTTCCCTCCTAGGTGTCAACTTTGTGAATATGAAAGGTCATGTGTGGGGTGCCCAGGTTTGGAAGGAGTAAGGTTGTTCATTAGTGTTCCATCAGGAAGTTGAAGAGTCATCAGAGCGTCTAGAAAGGCAAAAGGTGGATTGGTTATGGGCTAGGTGCCAATGTTGGAGTCATGTAAATATTATTTAATATTTTATCTCTTTTTCTCTTCCTCATGCTCTTGCTTGAGGATCTTCTCTTTAGTTCCATCTACATGACACTCTGTTGCATCTCCTTCTCTATTAATTGCATTCAAAATAATGTTAAGAAATTCATGAAATTTATCTTCTTCCATCTACATTTCCTTCACCTTCTTATCACTTTCATTTGACCTTTTCCTTTCAAATAAGCCATATATCATTCTCATCTCTTCTTTCAATAAGATATCTTCTTCTTCACCAAGTTCTCCATCAAATAAGTGACCCTCAAAGTCCATAATTTCAACTTCCAAATCTAATTTATTTTCTTCACTCCTTGCCAACAAAATAATATTATGAACAATAGGGGCTTCAACATTACCCTTCTCTTCCACTATATCATTATCTATTATGACTTTCAAGCCTTCAAAAAGACATGTTTCAACTGTAAACTCCTTCTTTTCTTCTTCCTTTACTTGCATGTGCGTTATCTCCCCTTTACCATTTGTTTGACAAATCTTCAACCATTCTTTTTCCAATGCTATAATTTGTGATATTAAATCACCTTCATTATTATTTTATGTGATGGTAGAAAAGGGGATTTAGGGTCTAAATCACACCTTATCACATCAAAAATTTAGGGACACAAAAATGATTATAAAAGACCACTTGATTACTATCCTTTATGTAAGACCCTTAATGGTTGATCATGGTTTTGGCCCCTTTTTGTGGTAGTGGGGTTGGATCTGATTTATAAGTGGTATGAGTGATACAATAGCACAATCTAGAATAATGATGCACCTATTGAAAATTGATGGATTTATAGAAAATTGCACAACTAAAGTATAAAAATAGGTTATAGAGAAGCATAGTGCAAAGACAAACGAACTTGACATTCAAATTTGAGCTGAATTTGGTTGGTCAGGGGCATGGGGAACCTAGACTAGAAATGTTGCTTTTTCAAATCTCTAAATAGATATCAGTGGGTTATAGTTTGTAGGTCCTTCCTTCTAGGTTTCAACTACAGAACTTTGTTTGTCAATAAATAATTCACCTTTTCCTAATTTGTTTCAATAAGAGGCTTGAATACTTGATCTTGCAATTAGGCCTTGAATCTCCCTCTAAAATTTATTTAAACATGTCATTTGCACACGAGAAACGGGAGAAATGGTTGTGTTGTATAGGGTATTTCCCAAGTCAAACCTCGTTTTGTTGTTCCCACCTCCACAATGGTTATGATGATGTAAAGAATTCCTACTCTTGATCCGGTAGAGGCAAAATGGATAAAACAAATGATAAATTAACAAGTATTGCAACTTACCACTTTAGATTTGATTTCCTTGATGGAATGAAGTCATAACACACATCTTGCAAGGAAAATTGGATGCTTGATTGAAGGTCTTGCAAATGTTAGCACTCACAAAATAAATGAACATAAATATGAACAAACCCACATATAAACTTGATGCATTCCTAACATGTCATGTCTCAATCCTGATGCAGGTTGCTTTTGGGTTTTGTGTGGATTTGTTACATGTTTTGATGTGCATGGTAGAATAATAATTAATATTATGGTGTTTTGGTGTGGAGATAACTGAAAGTGTTTATCTAAATTATGAAAAGTTGAATAGTATTGAATACGTTTTATTTTGAAAATGAAGCAAAATAGAGTAGAAACATTTTAATTAATGTAATGTATTATTTTATTTATATCTTAATGTGATACTAATTCAATTATTGTTGTGTGCCTGAGAGCACTTGAGTTGTAGGAATTCAAAGACCAAGGGTGTGATTAAGGAGAGGAGGTTAGCTTCTTGATAGGACAAAGCAGGAAAACCTCTTGATTACACATACAAGCACTTAGATTCATGTAGTATGCATTTAGGAATGTTAATTTTAGTGTGTTTGTTTTGAATTATGTACAAATTAAATAACAATTAGTAAATTAAATAAATGATGAAGTGAAAGCATGATAAAATAAAGGATTAAGTTTTAATTAAAGTTAATTATAGATTTTGATTTAAATACTTATGCATTCTACTCTTCTTTTATTTTGTGTTAATCTTTGAGTTAATAAGTTGACCATTAGTTATAAGATATTTGTTTTTATTATTGAGTAAATATTTTCAAAAAGGGATTTGCATGCAATTAAATTGAAAATTATTATTATTTTTAAAATCCATTTCAAGATTAGGGTAGAAATAGAAAGGAAAAGCATTTTTTTTTTTTAAAAAAGGAGTTCCCAAGGGAACGGTTCTTGAAAATAAGTTTTGCAATCTTGCTCTAATGGCTACCATGAAAATGTTGAATCCTTTAGCTTAGTGAGTTTGAGAAATTTTCTTTGGAAGATAGTAGGAAAATAAAGAGCTGGAAGCGTAATATCCAGGTTTTCTATTCTTTTTCCACAAATCTTGTTGAAATATGAAAATACTTCTGAAGAATTTGAATGTAAATTGTTTGAATTGTATGCAAAAACTGTGAAAATCTGAGAAAATGTTTCATTCTTTTGAGTGCATTGAAAGAATTTGCACAATTTTACCTCTAGATTGGGATTTTTCTCCCTATGCTACTGTGGTTCATAGATTTCATTTTTGTATGCTAAATCTTTTATACTGAAATTCTGAATAAATATATAAATACACGCTTTTTTTTTTTACTGTGTACATATTATAGATATACATATTATATATATACATTATTATATTCTATGATATTTAAGTTTCTGGAACGGCTGATCAGTCGGCTGAATAAGCAATTTTTTGAAGTCTTTATTTGTTTGTTTTATGCAAGATTTATGGGGAATAAACCCCAGCCCCGTCCATAGTGGAAGGTGCGGCGCTATGAGAGGGCAGCGCCGAGGAGGTGTTGCCTCCTCACAGGCAGCGCCTTCCCCTATGGGGGAGGCACCAGCCTCTTTTCAGTACTATGACCCGTGTCTATGCAGTTTTGAAGACTACGTTGGTAATCTTTAAGAAAATTCGCTGCCTACAGAACTTTGTCTTGGAAAATATGTATGGCGCAGCACTGTCTCTTAGAACTTGTAGATATATATAAATAGCACCAGCCTCTTTTCAGTACTATGACCCGTGTCTATGCAATTTTGAAGACTGTGTTGGTAATCTTTAAGAAAATTTTCTGCCTACAGAACTTTGTCTTGGAAAATATGTATGGCGTAGTGTTGTCTCTTAGAACTTGTAGATATATATATATATATATATAAACACAGATACATATATGTGTATATATATATATATACATATTGACATAAGTATCTCTATTACAACAGAAAAAAGTAGCTTTACAGTATATACATCATGTAAATCTGTTTGAAATCTTTTTGATATAAGAATAATTGTGTTTATATATATATACACAGATATATACACATACCTATACTCTGGCATAAAAATCACTATTTTTCTATAGAAAACATTACCTTTTTGTCATTGGTATTACACAAAAAAACTCAATATTGTGCACAAGCATATTTATATATTTATATAAATATATATTCAGTATTAGTCTATGTTGCAATTATAAATATATGTACATAAGATATATACATATATATACCTACATAACAAATACATATACAAATCTGTACAGTGAGCTTTAATATCCACAAGATAAAAACTTAGAAAACAAGCAAAGTAAATTCACATAAATAACTGTGTACACTAGCAAACTTGCGTTTATGTGCAAATCTGGAAATTTCCTTTGTTTTTCTTCCCTTAAACTGTTATTTTTCTGAATATCAATGCATTGTATGAGTCACCATTTTTCATTTCTAAAACTTTATAGCAAATGTGGGTTATTGAAAACACATTCAAAATTAGTGAATTTTTTGAAAAGAGTGGATTTCTTTTTGCTGAAACTATCAAAATTATTTACTTTGATCAAACTATTTTAGAAAATGGAATTGGGACTGAATTTATATTGCATTGTAAACTCAATTGAAATTGTACATGAAAACCTCATTTACTGAATGCATGCATGAAAGCTATTTTTGACAATCTTTGAGTGAACATTGGAAAATGATGAAATTTCCTTGGAATTAGCAATGTGTAAAATTGAATGTGAACTTAGATGGAAAATGCATTATTTACTGTATTTTGAGATGCTTATGGGACAGGATGTCAAAGGTGGGCCCACAGAGACAGTAGTTTTACCTTTTCTAAAACTATCATTTATTTTATTTATGCTTGGCCAAGCACTTGCACCATTTGTATAGATGGAATTAAAAGCTTAGAACTAAATGAATATAGGTCTCTGCCACCTCCTGTTTGCAAGAAATATGTGATTCTCATGTTAGGAATGCATATAGGCATCAGGCTTGCATCGAGAGTTCCCTCCTACATTGTTGTTTCAGGTTGCTAGGCTCCTCATGCAGGGTCGGGGATTTCTTCGAGTTAGGAAGGAACCCAGGGAAGTCATGTACTTCGTGGTTGGGTGGAAAAGGCGCCTTAATCACACTCTTGGCCCCAGCTTGCAAGAAGACCAGTGGTGTCACGATGGTTGAGGTTTAGAGATTTATGTGCTATAAATATATTCATGTATTATTTTGAATGGCTTGTAAAGCCCACTTGTAAATGTAATTCTTTTGAAATTCAATATTGTAACATTGAAATAGATGTATTGTTTGAAAGTTAATGATGGAATTGAAACTTGAATGAATTTATGGAAACTCATTAACATGCAAATGGAATTTACTTATGTATCATTGCAATGATCTTTGTTGATAATGAAATTTACTTCTTTTGCATACATGGAATGAATTTATTAATGAATTTACCTTTTGAGAATTTATGAAAAGATCTCGATTTATGTATCCTTTGTTTTTAATGTACTTGGAATGTAATAAGTTTGGCAAATTATGTGGTTTAAGAACATCATCTATCGAGCGTTACATAACATGATGCTTGACTGAAATAATCTTGCAATAATTCTTCTTATTTTGCTCTTGACTACTTTTTTAGGATGCTTAATTGCTCAAAAATTCCTTAGGCATTTAAATGGTGAAAATACTTGTATTTATATGCAATTATTCATTTCCCAAAAAATTAACTATAAAGAGTTGACAAATACATTTAAATTTATAAATTTATAAAAATGTTGACAATAAAATATTTTAAATTGGCCCAAAGTAGGTTAGTCAGGTGCATGGGTACCCTAAACCTATTTTGGGGATTTTAATGTCATTAAATGAATATTTGATATTAACTCTCAATTATATCTCGATTTTGTGAAAATGACCTAAAAATGGGCAAATTATAAGTACAATTAGGTCCAAGCACATAACAGGGAGTTAAACCTAGTGTGAAATTGTTAGGGTAGACTATTTACGATGCTACATTTAGCCCCCACTTTAGTGAGAGTGTAACATTCCAATTTTTGATGCAAATAAATTTCCTAAGTTTTCACTTCCAAGTAAATAAACTATGTTTCAAACCATTGCAATAAAAAAAAAAATTTCCAAAGAGAGAAAGAATGAATAAATGACAAAAAAAATTCATTCATTGATTTCATTTTCAATGCAATAATCAACATGTTACAATATTTCCAAGATTGTAAACAATTACATACATAGCTCAATCGAGCTTCAAAGCAATAGATATGGATGGTCCATAAATCTTCTACAGAACTTGATCACCAACTAAGGAGGAGAAGCATCACTTGAGCACTTTTTCGCCAACCACATACTCATATGTGGTCCCCCACACATCTATCATTGGATAGATGGCCCTACCCTTCGACAAAGAGATTGGTGAAGAAACCTCGTAACTTTAACCTTAATGAGCTTAGTGTTGTGACCTATATAACTAGAACTTGTAGACCTTACAATCATGATCTAGCATGCATAAAAAGGAACATGCTAAACTAACAATGGAGTCAAAGTAAAACACAATACTTTGGCCAAAGTATTCTCACTCAGTACTTCAAGTGACAGTCATCCTATTCACATACACTACCCTAGCTCGCTCTAACTTTAGACCATTATATCTATGCATAAGTAAACATTAACCTTAGATTTGACCTATTCTCCTTTCCAAAATCTCAATACAGTTCTACCAAATGAACATAAGCAAATGTGTAAGTTACCCCCCCTTCAATAGATAACTTAACCCTAGGTAAATCTCATAAGCTTTCTAAGTCCACAAAACAACTTACATAAAATAACTTAACAAGATATTTCCAATTTGTCATTCTTAGTATGTAATACTATAGACATAATCAATCACTCCTTAATATGGAGTAAATACAAACACTTATATGGAAATCATATCAATCAAGACTTTCCTCTTTTACAAGCAAAATAGACTATTACTCTATTTCAAGCAAACTAATGCAGTTCCAAAATAAACATACAAGGCAAAAAATCTTTCAGATTAAAGATAAAACATAAAATAATAGAATTATATGCTTGTTAATCACTTAATCCCATTGACTCTTTGAATTGCTAGCTTGGCCTCCTCTTGATTGTCAACTTAGCAACCAACCTCTCTTAACTATTCTCACTAAAACTTCCTCACAATAGCTCTCAACAAAACTAAGAATCACTCAATGAAATATACAGTGGAAATGAAGCAACATAATGTTGCAAATGAAAATGTGTGTTCCAAATGAGGGGATTTCACCCTATATTTATACCCAAAAACCAGCTTCTCAAGGCTAAAAACAAGGTTCATTTTATGCCACTTCTTAGTCATAAACAATCAACTCAGCTTACTAGTAAAAAGGTGGTGGATTCCTATCAAGTTTGTCATCAAAACTATACAACAAAATGATCTAATGCTTGCCTCAACAAGTTTAACTAATTCATAAAGCACGTGCTTTATACAAAAAAATAGTTTCCAATCTTGAAAGACTTCTAAAGTAATAAGAGAATTCATAATATGGCGCCAAGTTTACAACACATTCCCTATTCTCAAGCCCGCAGATTAATAGAAGAAATGGTCTACCATATATTAGTTGCACATCATTCAATCAACTTGGTCAAGGCATGAACATCGACACATGACAAAGGTTCAACATTTTCATTTATAATGTTGTTGACTTGGTACGTTGCATCATAAAAGGCATTGCATTTTAATTCAGGTTTCATTATCTTTTACAAAACAGACTTTATTCTCATGTATTTCCCTCACACTTTATCTCTAATGATAAATGCGGCCTAATATCCACTAATGCACTATTACATATTGCGTAGTATTTCACAATTTGATCGACCATATCATATATTATATGAATTGGCCTTTAGTATTTGCATAATATATATATATATATATATATATATATATATATATCAATAAATAGCATTCAGTGTTATAGATATAATATATTTATTTATATATTCCTTGGAAAATAAATATGTATACATTTGATATTCAAATGAATAAGATCAAGTTAGAATTTCATATATATTATCATTTGTATATATATATATACCTATATGCATGTATACATATGTATATATCTCATATATATATATATATATATATATATATATATATATATATATATATATATATATATATATATTCGATTACACAATCACATACATAAACAATTATTACCCTATTAATAGGTATATATGTGTGTGATGTATATATACACATACATGTCACTTTGTCCTCTCAATATCACCATGTTCATAAGCAACCCATCCATAAGCGTGCATAGGTACATCTACCTATGTACTCTCATGTACGTGCTCCTTCATGTGTATGGACTATTGTTAACATGCATATGCATATGCATATATATATATATATGTACATCTCATCAATCAAGTATAGTAATATAAATTACTCACATACACCAAGCACTAAGCACTAAGCATAATCCAAGAATACTCCTAACAATAATCAAGATCCTTCTAATGCAAACACGTCATGCTAAAGGATGACTTACCAATTCCCAAAACTATGTCATGACTCAACCACTCTATTAGTGAGTGTGTGTGTGTGTGTGTATAAGCTCAATTAGGTTTCGTTATAGGTTACTTCACCGGGTTCTTCTCTTGAGTGATACTTCCCCTCGCTTTCAGAGGATTGATTTTGAACCTACATCCAACTTAACACATTTTCATGGTAGTTATGCATCCATGAAAACAAACATTTGCATTATACTTTTCATAGTTAGAATATCAAATTCAATAACCATACATTCCAAATTTCCATTCTATTAACATCAAATGAAATAAACATTCATTCTTTTTGTGTGAACCCCAATCCTAATACCTGCAAAACAAAGAGAATAAACACATTAAGTTAGATATTGCAAGCATGAACAAGGATTCCCCATAAAATCCATTTACAAACTCCAAATTAGGAAAGAAAACGATGAAAAACACAATGAAACAAGAAAATATAGATTCAATCCTAATTAAAATAGCAAACACATGATCCCATGGTGGAATTGGTGCCAATTTGATGTGAAAATTGGCCATTTCCCAATTCCTAAGATGCAAGCTTGATATGTTGATGATTATTGATCCACTTTGTTGATGAAGGATGAGAGCTCCAAGCCAAAATCTGCCAAAAACCTAGCTAAGAACTCAAAATTAATGGATGGAAATGGCTAAATATTTTAGCATAATAACTTTGCATAATTTGTGGATGATCAAATGAGGATATGAGCTCTTTATTTATAAAATGTCAAAATGGATGAATGTCCAAATTTGAGCAATGTGAGACTAACATTCATCCAATGGAATGATGTCACTTGTCAATCTATGAGTGGATGGGGGATGTGCAAGATTTGAAAATTGTGCCAATAAATGCATATTTTTGAATTTCAAATTTGTTGAAATGACTTGTAAGAGGGAAGGGAAAATGCAATAAATGCCACTTGGCTCAAGGCAAAGGACATGTAAGATGAAGTTAGTGCCTTGTTGGATGTACATGTTGACTTGGAATTTTTGAATTCAAATTTAGAGAATATTCCAAAAGATGCCTTGTGAAAAAAATAGAGATTTAATAAATGAATTAAATCTATTTCATGTGCAACTTGCAAAATCTAGAGGGTGGGACATGATAAGAGATTAAATTAATCAAGGGTTAATTAATTTAATAAGAGATTAGATGATGTGACCTATTTGACTCAAATTTATGAATTTATTTAAATCAAATAAGAGAGGAATATGATAAGAGATTAATTAAATTAAAAAAATTGATTTATTTAATTGAAAGAGATGGTGTTAGATTAAATCAAATAAGGTTTTAATTTATTTAATTTAATGGATAGAATTTAGAGATTTAATCAAATAAAATTAATTATTTAATTAAATGGGGATAATTAGATCAGATGGATTGATTTAATTAACAAAAGAGATTGACTTAATTAGATAAAAATGATTTATTCAATTAAAAGAGAGAAATTGATGAATTTAACCAGATAAGGGGATTTGATTAAATGGTTAGACCGAGGGATGATTCTAGAAGAAACGATGTTAGTAGTCGGGATCAAGTGCATAATGTCAATTGGTATATTTTATGTGTCTACACTTTGCCCCTCTTTGAATCAATGCACTTGTTGCATTGGTTCAAAGAATAAACACTCTCGATCAAAGCCAAAAAAATTAAAAATTAAAAACTTGCCCCACTGCTGTCTGGCGAGAAAAAACATGCCATTATGTTGCCCCCTCGAGAGATTGGACGAAAATTTCAATTTTTGGGTGATCTCGCAAAAAAAGAGGACAAAGTACCCAATAGGTTTGAAAAGGCTCCAGAGGCTAAAAACGTGCCTAAACGCAATAAAACAATGTAAAATAGGCCTCAACTAGACAAAAATTGATTCGAGGGTCCAAAACCTTACCAAGACAGCCAATTAGGGTGAAAAAACCCTAATTTTTAGGCTTAAAAGGGGTCCGAGGGGTCACTTTCAAGTCATTTTCAAACACTTCCAATAGTAACCTCGAGATTTGAGCTCAGAACTCCTGACGATATGGCGCAACGAAAGCTTCCCCTGCACATTTCTGACCGAGTTCGGACGTACCAGCAGCCACCTAGCATCAAGGCACCGGTATGTGACCCTTACTTGAGCTTCATTTTTCATTTATTGCTTCATTTAATGCTTTAAAAGGTCAGTATGTCTGCAGTGGCGCTATATAGCGCAGCTCAGAAGTCAAATTGCGCCGCTCAGTACCGAATAGCACCGCAGCGGTGTAGTTAAGAGTTTGAAAACTTTGATGCTGAGCTCAGGGCTGGCGGGGGGATTTGAAAAGTGCGACGTGGCGGTCCCAATTCTGTCCAAAGTGCACCGCTGGATGAGAAAGTGCACTGCAACGGTGTGATTTTTCCCTTTTAAACCCTAGTGTTGGAGTTTGATTAGAAATCAAACTACGATGCCATCACAGGTTGCACTGCTAGAGAAGTTTTTTGAACGCTCGATGAAAAAAAATTCAAAATTTTTAACATGGTGATCTTCCTTAATGCAGGATACGGCGAGGGAGCTTTACTCTTGAGAGCACAAGTCACGAGATTTGGCTAGTTATTTGCGGGACTTGAGCAACAAGGACCAGGATCGAATCCGGATTGCGGGGTTATGGTACATTGTTTATGTGATGCCCATTTGCACTCACCTAGGGATGCTATCAGTGCTGGCCAAGAGATGGCATAGCGAGACATCGTCGTTTCATCTTCCCACTGGTGAGGCCACCGTCACCCTAGAGGACATTTGGTGTATTTTGCGATTGTTGATTCATGGTCACCAAGCGATTTTTGACATGGATGAGGAACACGAGGCTTGCTACAGAGTCCTCACCACATACGAGATTGTCTTTTGTGAGGGGCAGATAGAGCTCGAGCGGCATAGGATCCTGGCACCTCCCTACCGCTGGGTGATTGCATCCATCATTTCGGGTCTTGTTGCCCCTGACAGACAAGACTGATACTTTAGTCCTGATTGGGAATACTGCTCGGAGCGGATGGTTCGAGACATGCCAGTTTGTTTTGCTCGGAGGCCTGTTCTTCTAGCTTCATTATACATAGACCTCCATGAGTACGTCTACATGGATGGCAGAGCACTCGGAGCAGGGGTGACTCTTCTTCACGTCTAGGCGTGGGAGCACATTGTTGTGTTGCATCCACATGTTGTTTCAGTTCTGATGGTGCCAAACGATCCCCTCGTGTGGTGATACAGAGGCAGTGTGTCCTTCACACACACCGGTGAGCACAAGATCCCCTACTGGAGGAGGGTCTTGGACGAGATGCAAGTTTTCACTTGGTGACCGTACCTTGGTTGGCTCGGATGGGCCAACGATGCTGATTAGATATTCTATTGCCACTAGGACCGGTTCATACAGGGGCGGGAGCATACCATGATTAAGAGGTACCTGCTCGGGTGCATGTAGCATTAGTTCAGGGAGCCACAGGATCACCTTGATGATGATTACATAGTTGTCTTTTCCCGCTCCATGACACAGGTTTCATGGGGGCAGTACATTCTTGCTTCAAAGGTGATGGATAGCTTCAGGAAGTTGGTAGCCTAGCCATGGGCTTATGATCAGGGGCTCACAGATCTAGGCATGACATAGGCCTATAGGGATTGGTTCTAACCTCCGCTTCGATTGACCATTTCAGGAGCAGTCCCAGATCTATGGAGAGTCAGAGGTAGAGGGGGAGGACAAGGATGGAGGGTTGAGGTTTAATATGATCAGCTAGTTGTGCCTCCAATCCAGCCAGGGCAGGGAGATGTTCTGATGCCAAATCAACAGCAGGTACCACCAGATGTACCACCACGAGGCGAGGATCAACCTCGGGTGTAGCTACAGGTGCAACCACAGGTACAGCCAACCGGACAGTCAGATCCTCGGATGTGCCAATTGCATAGTTATAGGCTCAAGTCTAGGTCGTGACAACCAAGAGAGATTAGGCTAGGGTCGAGAGAGAGCAGCTTAGGGCCAAGAGGGATCAGGTCATACAACAAAGACAGGTTGTAGAGCTACAAGCAGCCATAGAGCTAGGCAAGAGACAACAGCTAGAGAGCATGGTAGCCTCCTCCTCCTAGGGTACAGTGTCAGTTCGATCCTACAAGGATGTCATCCGAGAGGCCGAGTACTATCAGAGGTATTATCATGAGGCCGTACCCAGAGCAGAGCGGGTCCTAGAGTACTCAGAGCGGGCTAGCCACAGACTAGCAGAGGGCCATGGAGACAGGGGTGAAGGCAGCATACACAGGACAGAGTGTGATCGAGATGACATTTTTGTGCCCTATGGGCTCCTTTTTGATAGCCCGACGGGCCTTTTGTACTGATTGACATATATGTATAGTGATCCGATTTATTCTTTGTACTATGACAGTTGCGTTATTAATGATATATATATATATATATATATATGATTTGATGATGCTTTTGATATGATGTGATGTGTACCCTTTATTTATGCATGGATGATTTTACTTCTATATGTTTGTGCAATGATGCTTTTATGGATGCATTTATTTCTTATGCAATGCTTATGACTAACAAATCTATATTATGTTAACCAATGATATGCAAATGTGATTTATGTGATGCGTAATGATGTTGTCTATATGATTATCTAATTATGTTAATGCAAATGGTGATGTGATATGTGATATGGAATGTAATATGCAAAATGATATGGTATATATGTGAAATGTTAAGTGAATTATGCTTATATATGAACGCATTATGGATGGATGTACTTTTTGCATGTAATGAATTATTTATGTTTATGTGGAATGAATGATTTATGATGCTTATTTATGAGATGACATGGATGATGTAATGCGATAGTCGTGATATGATGCAAATGAGATGGTTTTTTAAGATGCAAATGTCATTATCCTAAACATATTAAATGATGGTGTAATATATGTGATGCATTTAATATGATGTACTATATGCAATGATATGATAATGTTTTATGCAAAATGGACTTAATGCATGAGATGACTTTATGATGTTATGCTAGTATGTATGTGATGGGTTATCTTATAGTGCTTGTGTACCTATTGTTTATGATTATGCAGTATGTGATAATGAAATGCCAATGAATGTTTATGTGGTGATTGATATAATACAATGTGATGCAATGTAATGGATGAAATGCAATGAAATGGATGCTCCTATATATGAAGAATGCCTATGATAACTTTTTTATATGATGATTGAAATGTAATGCATGTGTTTCCTATATGATATGTTTATGCAATATGGTTATGGTTTGTGGATGCAGGATCAATGACAATGATGGTGATGATGATCAATTGTCATAGTACCTTGTTAGTGCAGTGAGCAAGAAGAGAAGAAGTCATTTCAACAAGACACAAGATGATGCAAATGCAAATGATGATGATGATGATGATTACTTGTCGAGGAATTGGGATTTTCAAAGGGCCAAATTTTGTTATTTTTTTATAACACATGTGGTACAATGCATCAAGGTATAGAAAACTAGGATGGTGTTGTACCCAATGTGATGGAATTTGACTTGACAAGCAAATAGGAGTATTCTTGTTCACACCTAACATATAGAAACCTTGCTAGGATGTACTTTAGAAATTTCAAACACCTCAGACCAAAACACGGAAAGGTAAACCTATCAATGCAATAGTCAACAAGTTGTCCAAAACCTCCTCTATACATACCTAACAAAGCAAGTATTCACCAAGGTTATATTGCAAGAACATCTAACAAGCATAGTAGACAAAAGATAATGATTGTTGCCCCAGTCCTATTTCTCTAAATCCTCTTGTTCGAATATCATCGAGAATTCCTTGGAATGAGCACAATAAGATAAGTGAAAAGATAAAGACAAAGTATACAAACAATTTGATGCTCTTCAATACCACTAACCAAAAGAGGATTGTTTTCTAAGGATAAGAACCAAAACTTATTGCCAAAAGATAGTGCCCATTGTAGGAAGGATTCATCCTATGACGTGTTAGTGGATGGCGGCACATTATTTCGTTTATCCAAAGCGTTCTAAGAGATGATTGATATGGGACCGATTTTGGATGATGAGTTATCGACACAAAGAGATGACCAACTTGCTTATGCACTGACTTAGACCTAAGACTTTGACATTTTGAATTTTCACTTTCAACCGACTAGACTCATTTCTAACTATCTTACCAAAGATTGAGGATGACAGTCATTTATTAAGAATGATGTTATTGCGGGTGCAAGCGGGGTGAGATGGATGGATTTTTCAAATATTTGGATTTTTTTAATTTATTTTTATGTTTTGCAATGTTTTTGAGGTTGTTTTTGTTATTCTTCGAGATTTTCAAATGTTTTGAGTTTTTATTTTCTGAATGTTTTGAGATTTTCTGAGATTTTGACCAAGAGACTAACCCAAAGACCTATCCTAGGGGCCTTGAGGGTTGATCAATAGATTAGCCTTGCCTACGTTATACACGCAGAGACCACGTAGTTCGACTGACGACTTGACTGATTTACAGATGAAGATATACATGATGAAATGTCAGTTTATTATGATAGACTCCTAAAGGACTGACCTATGTGTCTCGGGGGATGATCAAAGATCAACCTTGCCTACGTTCAAGCTTAGAGACGATGTAGTTCGACAAGATGACACTGTTTTTGACTTTTTGAATGACTTTTTGACATGTTTTGAATGTTTTTGGATTTTTGGATTTTCTGATTTTAGGACTTTAAGAATATACACGAATCTGATCCGATGAGAATATGCCCCCCAACATGGTGTAATAGAATACTTTGATAAAGGCAAGACAAATTGACTTTGAGGATGGGCTGAGTAGTACTAGGAGGGATCATGATACAAAAAACAAGACCAAGCTATGGTGTGGATGCGAGTGGATGAGTGATGGATGGAGATCTAGATGTGATGGATGATGGAAGTGAAATGGATGGATGATGCAGAACAAGCCGTAAATATCCTGATGGATGGAAAGTGCTTATTTACACAAGGTGCCTGTTTGGTAGGTTTTCACCAAGGTACTTGTCCAAAGTGCCACCGAAGTGGTTTTCACTAGAGGACAATTTTTTTTTAATCCTTTTTTTTATTTTTTTGTTGTCACCAAGACGCCTGTTTGCCAGGTTTTCGCCAAAGTAACCATTTTTTATGACATTTTCTGATTTTTTTGGATTTTTTGGTTCTATACCTTGAAAGATTTAGGCATAAAACTTTTTGAGATGGGAGCTATTCATGGGCTTCTGCAGAGCTTCCCCTTCGGGTGTTGATAACTGATATGCCCCTGACTTGTAACTTGTTGTGATGACGAAAGGTCCCAACCAATTAGGTTCAAACTTACCTTTGCTGCTTGGGTTTGGAACATTCTTTTGATTTTCTTTTAAGACCAATTCTCCGACTTGGAACGTCTTGCTTCTTATTTTCTTATTGTAGCTCCTTTTGAGTCTATTCTAATAGACTTGCAAATGATTCAAAGTGTCCATACGTTGCTCATACAGTAGCTCTAGTTCCTTTAGTCTTGATACCCGATACTTTTCATCTGTGATAAGGTTTTGCAATGATATCCTAAGTGATGGGAGCTCGATCTCAATGGGGAGTACTGCTTCTGATCCGTAGACCAGGGAGAAAGGGGTGGCGTTGGTGGGTGTGCAGATGTTGGTTTGATAGGCCCAGAGGGCAGGATTAAGCTATAAATGCCAGTCACAACCTGCGTCATTGACTATTTTCTTGAGGATTTTCAAAATGGTTTTGTTTGTAGCTTCTGCTTGGCCATTGCCTTGGGGATAGTATGGGGTGGAGAAGCGATGCTGGATTTTGATTTTTTTGCATAAATCACAAACCTCCTGATTTTTAAAAGGTGTTCCATTATCTGAGATAATGACTTGTGGAACACCATATCGACAAATGAGATAGTTCAGGATGAATTTTGAAATCTGCTTCCCAATTATGTACGTCATGGGTATGGCCTCGACCCACTTTGTAAAGTACTTTGTTGCAGTTATGATGAATTTGTGGCCATTAGATGAAGTGGGCGTGATTTTGCTAATGAGATCAAGTCCCCACTGCGAAAAAGGCCATGGTGTGACGATAGGATGAAGCTCTTGAGCTGGAGAATGGATGAGGTCCCCATGTTGTTGACATTGTAGACACTTTCTGGCAATGATCATGTGCTTCTCTTTCCATTGTGGGCCAATAATACCCCATCCTCAACAGTTTCTTAGCTATGGTCATTCCGCTTGAGTGCAAACCACATATACCATTATGTACTTTAGTTAGAGTGGTTAATGCTTCCTCAACATTTAAGCAGCCCAGTAGGGTTCCTTCTATGCTTCTACGATATAGGGTATCTCCTAGGATGACAAATATGGATGCCTTTTTAACAAAGGTTCATTTTAGGTTTGAGGGTAGGTCGGCGAGTATGACTCCTATTCGAAGGTATGTGTAAATGTCATGATACCAAGGATCGCTAGGACCAACGATTTCTCACACGAATTTTGATTCTGGTACCTCAAATGTGGGGACGAGAAGCTGCTATATCAGGAATTCATATTTTGGAACATTGTGGGGGATGTCAAGCAAGGATCCAATTGTTTCCATGGCATCTCCTACTCTATTGTTGGTTCTAGGAATTTGTTTGAATGTTATTTCAATGAAGGATTCTTTGAGAGTCTCCACCAATTTCTTGTATGGAGTGAGCTTGTTGTCCTTGGTTTGGCATTCATCGTTCACTTGATTTATGATCAATTGAGAATCTCTGTATACTTTGAGAGCTATGATGTTCCACTGCACTACTATTCTGAGACCTATGGTCAAAACCTCATATTTCGCAATGTTATTAGTGCAGGGAAATGCCAGTTTGTATGACCTTGGTATGCAATCCCCTTGTGGGGTGATGAAGAAAACACCAGCTTCTGATCCATGTTGTGTGTATGAGCCATCGAAGTAGAGTTTCCAATGGTTAGCTATGTTAAGATTGAAAATGGATTCATCTGGGAACTCTGAGACAAGAGGATTCTTTGAATAGATTAGTGCTTCTGCAAGTTGGTCTGCGACAACTTGGCCTTTGATTGCTTTCCACTCCACATATTCAATGTCGTATTCTGATAGTATCATCATCCATTTTGTCATTCTTCTGGTGAGCATTGCCTTTGATAGTAGATACTTGAGAGAATCAATTTTGGTGATGAGTTTTATTTTATGTGCCAACATGTAATGTCTGAATTTTTGTGATGCAAACACTACTACGAGGCATGCTTTCCCGATGAATGAATAGAATAGCTCATGAACAACCATTGTCCTGCTGATGTAATATATAGCCCTTTCTGTTCCATTTTCATCATGCTAGGCTAGAAGAGCTCCAAGGGCTATTGTTGTTGCTGACACGTATAAGATCAATGGTTTCTTTAGGATGGGTGGCATTAAGACTGGTGGTGTTAGTAGATATTCTTTGATTTTGTTAAATGCCTCTTCACACTTGGTATCCCATTTGTACGCTACTCCCTTATGGATTAAGTGGGAGTATGGGTTCTGTTTATCTGACAATAGTGCTATGAATCTACGAATGGATTGTAGTTTTCCTTGGAGACCTCTTAGTTGCTTTAATGTTTTCGGTGCCTCCATCTCGAGGATTGCTTTTACTTTTGCTAGATCCACCTCGATGCCCCTCATTGACACTATATATCCTAGGAGCTTTCCTAATTGTACGTCGAAGACACACTTCTTTGGGTTTAGTCTGACCTTGTACTCCTCCAATCTGTCAAAGATGGCACTTAGGGTTGCTATGTGATCTTTTCTCTTTCTGGACTTAGCTAGAATGTCATCAACATAGTCTTCGACCATCTTATGAATCATGTCGTGGAATATCAATGTCATGGCCCTTTGATATGTTGCTTCTGCATTCTTTAAGACAAATGGAATCATGTTCCAACAATATGTCCCCCATGGACAAGTGAAACTTGTTTTATGTTGGTCGTCTTTAGCTATCATGATCTGATTGTACCCTAAGAATTTGTCCATTAGTGACAACATTTCATGTCCCGCTATCATGTCTACTATCATGTCGATGTTGGGAAGTGGGAAGTCATCTTTTGGACATGCCTTGTTCAAATCTCTGAAGTCTGTGCAGATTCAGATATTTCCATCAGGTTTTGAAACAAGTACCAAGTTTGATACCGATTCTGGATAGTCTATTGGTCAAATGAATCCTGCATCTAATAGCTTTTTTAGCTCCATTTTGACTAGTAGGGTGATCTAAGGATGCATTTTTCGAAGCTTTTGTTTGGCAGGCTTTGCTTTTGGATACACTGCTAAGTGGTGAACCACAGTCTTTGGATCAAGTCCTGGCATGTTAGCATAACTCCATGTGAAGTTTATCTATCTTTCGCTTAGGAATGCTGTTAGGAGCTCTTGCTCTTCTGATAGTAGTGATTCTGCATAGAATGTGATATGTGGGGTCTCCTCTATTCCTAGGTTGACCAGATTATATTTTTCTTCCAAGACTGCTAACTTTTCATGATGAATAGCTCTTAAAGGAAGATTGAGTCCCCCATCCTCGAGCGCCTCAGAGAGGTTTTCACCATTGGATGCGTCCTTTCTTTTTACTTTTTCTAGTCCGAGAGTGCCACTGTGTGGTTTTTACTCAAGGACTTAGATATTATTCTTAAGTTCTCGCTTTTGTGACTGAAGGATTCAATCGTTTCCCCATAATGGGCATATGTGTCCAACTCTATTATAAACCATTCTTTGTGATCCCCATCTGGAATGTTATCTCATAGTCCCATGAATTCTGAGAGTGCCTAATCATTTTTGAATGTATCAAGAATTGGTGGTCCTCGTTGGTCGTAGTCGATAAGTTGGGGATATACTAAGCAGATCTCATGATTTTGGCAGTCAGATTCAAAAGATAGGGTGCTAATCATGTAGAGGGTGGTATCCTCAAATAGCCTAGGTAAGTTAGTCAGGTGATCCTTGTCATCACTACTACTACAAATGTTGTTTATATCAAATGTAAAGTTATCTATGACTCTACATGTAGACATTGGTAAGCGTAGTTTTGTTGGGGTTGGCTGAGGAGGATTGTTAACCGTTCTAACTGGAGGACTTTGGCCTCGTATGGTTATACTCGAAGGGGTACATACAAGGCCAAGATTTGTTATTGGTCGCGTCTCCAGAATGATAGGTGTTATAAGCCCATTGTCATTTTGTCCAAGTCTTTGGTTTCTGTCATAGCCCATTGCGAGCATCATTTGCAGACCCTTGCTTTTGTCATCCATTGGTAAGTCAGGTACTCATATTTCATCTTGATATAGCATATGAGATGCATCTGCCTGAATAACCTCTTGACCAACATCTCCTCTGCTTGTGAATTCAAGATAGTCTTCAGGAGATGTTTGGGATGTGGAGGCTTCATTTATTTGTGGTTGTCCCCGTGATCTAGGAGATTGTGGTAACTCTCCTACCAAAAAATCATTATTAGGGAGCTTGTAGTTGCCACAACCATTATCTTGGATGATGACCTTGATGTCAGAGATGGTGGGAATGGTGGGAGTGGCGGGTGTCTCTGTCGTAGAAGTGGACGTGAGAGTGGCGGGATTGATGTATGGTGTGGATGGGCCCTCATCATTTTTTGGTACTTGGGGGATTTTGTAATACTTTGCTTCAATATTTTTGCAATAGAAGGGTTCAGGATCTCCATGGATGGTAACTTCTTGTCCGTTATGTGTAAATTTCACACATTGGTGGAAAGTTGATGCTACTACTTTCATCGCATGAATCCATGGACGTCTTAGGAGGATGTTATACGGCAAGTCGAGGTCCAAGACCTAACAAGTGGTTTCCATGATGTCAGGCCCTACTTGAATAGGGAGTTTGATCGTGCCTTGAGACACTCTTTCTTGATCATCATATGCTCTTATCGTGATACCCTTTCCTTTGTTGATGGAATCCTCTGATATTTTCAATTGATTGATGAGACTTAGGGAACATATGTTCAAGCCCACACCTCCATCCACCAAGACCCTTTTGATTTTGCTATTATGTACTATGGCTTCCAAGTGAAGTGCACGGTTGTGAGATGGTTGAGCGGGGAAATCCTGGTCGAGAATGTAAGAAGATTAGGCATAATGATATTTCTGACCATAGCTTAGAATTGCTCCGCATCAAGATTTGCAGGGACAGTGGATGAGGAAGAATTGCTCCGCAAAGATGCTGGATGAGGCCAATGCTTCTTCAAAAAATTTCTTATGGGCGGATGATATTTTTAGCAACTCCATGATGGAGATTTGCGCTGGTGTTCTCTTGAGTTGATCTAGGACATTGTAGCCATTAGGAACAAAGCTAGATGCAAGGACTTTGTTTAGCTGGGATGATCCTATGATGGTAACTTTGCCACCTCTTGTGGTGACTCCACAATCTTCGGCATAGGCACCCTTGATAGTAATGACCATGCAGTTTTCATCTAGGGAGGCGACAACTATTTCATACACATGATTTACATTTGAGTGGATGCCTTTCCCTTTATCTTTGTTATTGTTATTCCCTTTGTTGCAATGATTAGGCATCAGATTTGTGTATAGCTTAAGATCTTGGTTTCCTGTAGGTTGTTCCACGTTTATGATTCTTTTATCGATGAGATCTTGAATTATGTTCTTTAATCTCATGCAACTATTCGTGGTATGGCCTTTGATTTTATGGAATTCGCAGAGTTGATTCTCATTATACCAAGGAGGTTTCACATCCGATTCTTGAGAATTCTCAAATGTAGGAGCTTTGATGAGTTTTTCGTCTATCAAATTTTTCATTATGTCCTCAAGTGGTTCCCCCAAAGTGGTGTACTTTCATTTGGGATAACTCTTGTTGCGTTGGGGTGGTCCCCTTTGCTCATTGAGATTATTGATTGTTGGATTGTTGTGCGGTTGTTGTATTGCGTGATGATTATTTTGGTGTTGGATTTGGATTTGTGGTGAGGGTGTGTTTTGGCGAGGGGCACTAATGATCACCTTGGCATCAATGACACCATCATTAGTAACATTTTTGTTCCTTTCCCACGTGCGAGGTTATCGTTATAATTGGAGTGTGGGCTGTTGTTTTGTTGTTCAGGGTATGAAGTTGATCCCGTGGGTTGGGTCATGAGGGCTCGTTCGATGATGAGTGCCTTGGATATCAACTGATCATATGTGGTGATGCCATGAACCTTGAGATGAAATGCTAAGAGGCCGTCAAGGTTGGCTATAATGGTGCAAACTTGTTGTTCTTCTAGCATGGCCCACTTGCTCTGATTGGCCTTGGATTGTCATCGTTGTAGGAATGAAGCAAATGATTCACCCTTTCCTTGTTTTAGAGTTGAGATCTCTTCTAGACTAACATCCATTGCAATGTTGCATGCATATTTTTTATGAATGCATCTATAATTTCTTGAAATGTCCTAATGCCTAAAGGTAAGCGAGAGAACCATTCCATAGCATGGCCTGCCAAACTCCTAGGGAATAGCCGCATTAGATAAGTATCATCATATGCGACTTCCATGCAATGAACTTGGAATTCCTTGATGTGATCTTCAGAGTTTCCCGTCCCTCGATATTTGTCAAATTTGGGGATTTCAAATCCCTTGGGGAATGGTTTCATCACTAGGCTCCTATCAAATGGATAGGGACACAAGTTGCTTGGTGTTTTTGTCGTTCACCCCGATTGAAGATCAAGCACTTGTTGCAAAAGCAACCTAATTTGTGTCATCACATCATTTTGTTGATCAAGGGGTGGGATGAAAGTGTTTTGGGGTGTTTTAATTGTGGGTTGGATGGGTGGGTTTTTTAATGTGTTGTTCGATGGTATCTGTATGTTTTTTCCAAGTGAGGTAGGCTTCCACCTGTTGTTGTATGAACAACGCTTGTTGTTGATCTTGTTGTTGTTGCGCTAAGATTTGTGCTTGTTGTTGTTCTTGTTGTTGTTCCAACAATGCTTGATGTTGAGCTGCCAATTGAGCTGCTTCTTGTTGCTCTTGATATTGCTTTATTACTTGCTGATATGCTTGCAATTGTGCTGCCTATCTTTGTGCCAGAAGTTGTGCTTGTGTTTGTGCATGTTGTGCTTGATATTGGGTGTTTGCCTGAGCTTGAGTTTGTTTGCTTGGGCTTGTGCTTTTGCTGCTTTTGTTGTAATAGAGTTTGTGCTTGAGTAGCATTTTGTACTTGCAATGCTTGTGTGGATTCTTCTTGTTGTTGTTGCAGTAAAGCTTGGGCTTGTGCGTCCTATAGCACTTGTAATGCGGCTTGTGCAACTTGGGCAGCTTGTGCAGCTTGAGTGGCTTGTTGAGTAGCTAGTTGTGCAACTTTCTGTCTTTGCACTTGTTGGAATCCCCTTTGAAAAGCAGCTTGCAATGTCGCATTGTATTGGCTTGATGTGGTGGAAGTTGGTGGTGGTGGGGGTGGTTGTGGATTCGAAATGGCGTTTGTGGTGAGCGATGATGTCGTGTTGGTGTTTTGAGTGATGGATGGTGGTGTTGATGTGGTGGTTGTTTCTTAGGAGACCATGCTTTGCGATGTTAGGAAGGTATTTGATGATGTTGCAATTGCTTGTGCATTTTTCATTTGTTGTTGCGATATCGACGACAAATTTTGAGTGTTTGGTATAATGCTTTGATTGATATTTGGGATGTTGGTTTGATTGATACTTGGTAAAGGAGGAAGCCCTAAACCAAGGAGTGGTGTGGATGATAATGGAAATGGTGGAAAAGGTGGAAATATGAGAGGTGCGAGTTCTTGCGAAAATGTTGTGGTGTCGAATATGCCCCCTGGTCCGAACATATCTCCCTCCTCTTGCGAATTTGTGAGGAGAGAAGTTTGAGGTGTTGCATGAAAAAATGATGATGATGGATCATGATGGTAAGTGAGAGGAAAATTCTTATGTAATGGGTTTTCAAGTATGTTTTGTTCCAAGATGGTATTTGCATCCAAGTTTTGATTATTAACAAGGGGGTGTGTTTGAATAGGATTGAGAAATGCATTTCCCTTATTAACATTGGGTTGGGTTGGAGCAAACAATGTTGTGATCTGCGGAATATTTTGTGTGATGCTTTGGGATGGGGGTGTAGATGAGATGGGAATGGTGGATGAGATTGGAGGAAAAGATGTCTCCACTATAGTACTCACATCGAAATCCAAAGGTAACTTGGCCCCTTGTTTTGCTAGCTCAAGTGTGTATAACGAAGGGTTAAGCCTCATCATAATGTTGATGATTTTATGGTTCTCCAGATTTTGGAGCATTTTAGTTATTTCTTCATGAGACATTCCAAAGGTAAGATCCTCTCCTTGGTTTTCCTCTTGCAGATTTTGTGATGATGAGATGGTCAAAGGATTGTTTGATTCGGCGGGATTCATTTCTATGTTTGTTTGGCTAAGATCACTTGAAGCGGGTGTTTATTTGTTGGCTTCCATACTCTTCTTGTATTGAGATCTATTTTGAACCATAAAACAAGGATCAATTTTTGAGAATAGGAGAGATGAATCTCTTGCTTCTTTGAATCAATCTTTACTTTATATCCAAAGTAGAAATTTTTAGGATATCTTGAGGATCGAAAGGTGATATGATGATGATGCAAGGGATGGATGATGCAAATGTTTTTGGGTTTTGATAAATCTTGAAGGAGATACTAGGCTTTTAGGACTTTCGGATATGTTTTTGATTTTGATTTGATTTTGGATTTTGGATTTGTCCTTGATTTTGATTTTGATTGCTTTTGATTTTGAATGAAAAGACCCTAAGATGTTGGATGATTATCTAAGGGATAGATTTGTTCAAAGGATGATAATTTGAATTTGTGCGGGGAGAAGGATGCATCTACCCCCACCTATTCAAACAAGATGATAGTTTCACTAAGCATATGAAGAAGGATTCATCTACATATACTTACGCTAAATAAGATGATTTTGATAACTTTGACTAGGCATATGCAAAAAGATGCATCTACACATACCTAGCCAAAGGTAATTTTGATAATTTTTTCAAGGATTTAGTCTAAATGACTTTGATGATTTTGATTTTGCCAAAAATCCTAGCATTAAGGATGATTTTAAGATTTCTCCAAAAGGTGATGGTGAGATGATTTTGTTTTGATGTTTTGAAGGATGGATGAAAAGAATTTTGATTTGCTTTGATCCTAAGATGAACCTAAAAAAGACACTTTGTTTTTCCTAGACCTAGGTATTGAAGAGCATACAATGCTTCTATAGACCTTTGTAACTAAGAAATGATTCCATTTGAACATACATTTTCGGATTTCCAACCAATGATTTTTCACTTTGGGATTTGGACTTTTTAAGGCTTCAACACACACGAAAGTTCATTTTGCTTTAGCTGTGCTTAATGGCTTTATTTTACCAAAAACACTTTCTTTGATTAAGTTTTCAAACTAAGATGTCTAATGTCTTAATTTCTTCAAACCCCACAAGATATGTTATGTAGAAATTCGATGAACTCAAGGCAAAAGTTTACCTATTGTTTACTTTAGTAGACAAATCGAGATGTGATCCAATGTTTAGAAACCTCTAAGGATATAGGTCCCAAGGGCAAGCAATAACATATGGATTGAGTCAATTGTATGTCTCCAAAAGGGTTTGAAATTTGGATGATGATGTTAAGTGTTTGTTTTCAAGATGTTTTCGATTAAGCAATGCATTTTGTAACCCAAGAATAAGTACAATCCTATGGATGTGAAAGACAATATTTGTTGGATTCCCACTTGGACAAGTCCAGCTACGCTTATCTTTAGTGAATGGTTAGATGCTTGACCCCACTAGCTCCCCTCCACGACACTCACTTATACAGGGCAGCCAAGCATCAACACCCATGAAATTCCCATGGCATGTTTTCCATTTCTACTAAAAGACCGTAAAAGTGTGGGGTGGCTTCAGAACGACTATTCTTGCACCAACAAATAGATTAAAGGATTTTGAAAAATTCTAGCACATGGGTTTTAATAAGGACTTTCCGTTCATGGAGATTGACCCATATAGCAAGAGTCCCCTTTCAGATCCATCTTATCGGAATCAACCGCGTGATATTGGTGTTTACTCTAATACCCACATTTATATACCGGTTGGAAATACTCTTGGCTTTATAGTGTTACCGATTGAGTCGTTCCCTTGGGTGAGTACTTTTTCCCCAAGGCAAGCCCTCTAGGATAAACAAAAGCGAATAAAAAACAATATTCGTAATTGAATCAATCTTTGTTGGAAAAAAAAAGAGAGAATATACGCAATAATGCCCCCACTCACACTCGCACAAAATTTTGTTCAATTTTTAAACCCAAATTGAAGTGTGGAGGTGATTGCTTTGTCTCACCCTAAAGTCATGAAAAAGGCCTTTTGATTCTCAAGATCGCTATAAAGTGCGAGAGAAGCGCATACATCCTTTTTCAATGAATTTAGTTTAAGTAAGCCTTCACGAAAAAAAAGTTGCACTTGTTCTTTTTAAATCCACAAAGCAAAATGTGAGTTCTTTTTAAGCACCAAAATACAAGTGAGAGATATTTTGTTCAATTGTTATCCAAAGAAACAAACTCTAGTATGTTTGTGATCCTAATGTTCATTTTAGCCTTTTGCAAGAAATGAAAAGATTCTTTTTAAACCCAAATGAAATTAGTGTCCTAAGAAAGAAGTGATAACAATTTCTTAAAAGTGTTAAACAAACACTAAAGTGTTTAAAAACACTTTAATTTGATGAAATATCCTCCTCATGCTTCTCCTTTCTTCATTTTCGATTTCCAAGCTACAAGAGAGAAAACCAGTCAGATTCTGGAAAATACAGAGATTAAAAAGCAGAAAATGGAAGACAAATTAATCATTAATCAAAAAGAATGTGTTAAAATTTAATTTCAACTTTTTACTCCCTCCCAGTGGTGCAACCCATGACTGTGTCAGAGTTTGATTTCTCAGCAGTGCTCTTAGAGCGCCGCCTACTAGTCAACGTCGCTCTGTGTCGAGGCAGTGAGCTCAACTGCGTCGTAGTTTTTCCCAATGTCACAGTTTGATATTTTTGAAAAATCCTCCGAGTCAATTAGTCAAGCGGTAGAGTTTAGAATTCAATTTTTTTGGGCGAGAAGAGTCCAGCGTTGCACGTTGAGCTTCCCGCAGTGCTATATAGTGACACTGAAGAGTCAGCGGTGCTAAAACAATGACACTGAACTCTCAACATTGGAATTTTCTGTGTATAAGCAAAAATGAGGAAATTTTAGGAAAAAGTGATTGAAGATGAGATGCTGCCCTCCTTCTAGCACCAAATGTGTGAACCCCAATCCTAATACCTGCAAAACAAAGAGAATAAACACATTGAGTTAGATATTGCAAGCATGAACAAGGATTCCCCATGAAATCCATTTACAAACTCCAAATTAGGAAAGAAAACAATGAAAAACACAATGAAACAAGAAAATATAGATTCAATCCTAATTAAAATAGCAAACACATGATCCCATGGAAAAATTGGTGCCAATTTGATGTGAAAATTGGCCCTTTCCCAATTCCTAAGATGCAAGTTTGATATGTTGACGATTATTGATCCACTTTGTCGATGAAGGATGAGAGCTCCAAGCCAAAATCTACAAAAAACCTAGCTAAGAACTCAAGATTGATGGATGGAAATGGCTAAATATTTTAGCATAATAACTTTGCATAATTTGTGGATGATCAAATGAGGATATGAGCTCTTTATTTATAAAATGTCAAGATGGATGAGTGTCCAAATTCGAGTAATGTGAAACTAAAATTCATCCAATGGCATGATGCCACTTGTCAAACAAATGAGTGGATAGGGGATGTGCAAGATTTGAGAATTGTGCTAATAAATGCATATTTTTGAATTTCAAATTTGTTGAAATGACTTGTAAGAGGGAAGGGAAAATGCAATAAATGCCATTTGGCTCAAGGCAAAGGACATGTAAGATGAATTTATTGCCTTGTTGGATGTACATGTTGACTTAGAATTTTTGAATTCAAATTTAGAGAATATTTCAAAAGATGCCTTGTGAGGAAAATAGAGATTTAATAAATGAATTAAATCTATTTTCATATGCAACTTGCAAAATCTAGAGGATGGGACATGATAAGAGATTAAATTAATCAAGGGTTAATTAATTTAATAAGAGATTAGATGATGTGACCTATTTGACTCAAATTTATGGATTTATTTAAATCAAATAAGAGAGGAATATGATAAGAGATTAATTAAATAAAAAAAGAAAATTATTTAATTGAAAGAGATGGTGTTAGATTAAATCAAATAAGGTTTTAATTTATTTAATTTAATGGATAGACTTTAGAGATTTAATCAAATAAAATTAATTATTTAATTAAATGGGATAATTAGATCAAATGGATTGATTTAATTAACAAAAGAGATTGCCTTAATTAGATAAAAATGATTTATTCAATTAAGAGAGAGAAATTGATGAATTTAACTAGATAAGGGATTTGATTAAATGGTTAGACCGAGGGATGATTCTAGAAGAAACGATGTTAGTAGTCGGGATCAAGTGCACAATGTCAATTGGTATATTTTATGTGTCTACACTTACTTTTCTGATAAACAAAGTATAATCATATATATATATCCAATCAGAATTCCAAATACATTCACATATGCAATAATTTACCCTAACATAGTAATAGTAAATAGGTAAGCATACAATGGGGTGTGATAGAGAGTATGAACTTACACTCATGCTCACACTAAAGTAAGGATAAGCCAAGAAGGGTTCATTTATCAAAGCATTGCAGTGGTAGAATAACACTGAATCTAGGGGATATGCTAACCCCTAGACTCAAGATCATACAAAACAATAATGTAAAGACAAAGGAACGTGCATACACATGAGGTACAGTGTAGCATGACAAACACAAAACATACACAATGAGTGCATAAACATAATTTACAAAATAAACATGATACAAACATAACACAAACATGATGCAAAAAGGATGTAAACACAATGCAAACACACAAAAGGGGGTATGGCATCACATACTAGCAAGCTCCATAAAATTATTACTAGGATCCATTCCCAAGGAATTCATAAATCATAAGGCTAGCAAAGTCTGATATTTGCTAGCTGACTCCAAAAGGCATCACAGGCTAGTGAAGTCTGATATTCACTAGGCAATCTTGATAAGAAAAAACACAAGCTAGTGAAGTTTGATATTCACTAGGTGAGTTCTCATATCAACCATACCAAGAATTGTAAAAAAAGCTCATTGTTTATAAAATAACTCTGATAAAGTGCTACAAAATATTATCAACATGTCATAAACACATCACAAAGTTCCAATTGTGTGAAACAAAGTGAAGCACATAATGCAATGTATGCCCCCACTTTAAAGTAATTGCTAATGCCAACCAAGAAAAAATTCCTTTAAGGTAGAGCTTGCTCGAAAACATGAGATAAGACATGAGAGCTTGCTCGAAAACCATATACCAAGTGATATGTTCCTAACAAATTTGACTCATGAAAAGGGGTTTCCCCCTAAAGAAAACAAAGCTATATAATCAACAAGATAAATATAACACATGAGGGATCCACAAATCGGAGGTTAATATAGATGAGAGATAATCTAGTATGATCATGCTTGGAATTGACATCATTCCCCAAATACTTGTGGAATTACAAACACAAGGGAGGAATGAGACATAAAGGAAAAGTAAAATTCTTTTGAGTCAACATGAAGGAGACCTAAATGTCTCAACACTTTGCATCATTCCCAAAAGGAAACAAAAGAACAAAAATACATTTATGACATAAAGAAGAATGAAGATACAAATAGAGGAATGTCACAACAGGTTTGCTTTCTTTGTATCCTTGCGCCAACAAGAACAATAAGGGTCATCCAAAGGAAACTAATGAACACAAATACACTCTAAGAAACACATTACGAGGAGATCACATTACATGCAATAAAAAAATAGAAAGACACAAAGGTACTATACATGCGATTCAATCTATAGCAAATTGTTTGCATCCCAATCTTGCTCATCATAAATAGAATGCAGACAATAATCTAAAGGAACTACAACAAGCGTAGTACAAGGACAAGAACCAAGTTCAACACATGGCGGGTCACTCACCAAAGGAGGATCATCATGGTTGCCCCCATCTAAAAATTCATAGATTTTTTTAATAAGAGAGATAGTTCTTTATGCTCTTGTTCTTCCATCTTATCTTCTACTTCACTATCTAAATGTTTCACAATAGGTTGCATATTGGTGTTATCAACATTATTGTAAGCACTATCATTTGATGATCCTTTTTTATTCTTTGTTTCGGCCCGGATAGGTAAGGTTCGGCTTCATGGTTTGGTGAGGGAGGTGGAGTGGATGTTAGAATTTAGTACTTGACATATATAGTTAAATAAATAAATAAATTAACATGCTATTGCTAATTTAATAAATAAATTTAGTTTTGGTAGTTATATTCCCATAAATAGTTTCATATGGGATAATGGCCTTTTAAAGGAAATACAATGTAATAGTTTTTAATGTAATGTGAATGAAGGAATTTTAATTTGAGAGCAATCTCTTTTTTTCTCTCTCATTTCAATATGGTATCATCTAGCAGGTTTCTTCTTGGACCTCTCTCCATTCATTTTTTTTTCTCATAGTGGTGTTTACAATGGTACTATAGTGAAGACTAAGTGCAACTGCTATTGTTTTCTACCATTCTTGTATTCGTCAATAGGTAAGTAATGTAGAACATGTGCAAAACCCTTTTGAATCCATCATTCATCTTCATTTCTTCTCTTTCTCTCCATCGTGTTCATTCTTGCCATTGTTTGACACTCCATTGTGTTCATTGTTATCATCCCAAAAAATTAAAAATTATATATCCCCCAATCTATTGTCGAAGTGTGTGGACGAAAACCTGACCATGTGATTAATTTATCAGTTGCAATGTTTATTTGTCTTGGATTGGTATGTATTATACATGGCACGGGTGGTGAGGTGTTGAATGTTTAATTGATTATGTATTCTACATTTTTTATTGAAGCGCTAAATTTCACGAAAAACTTTGTATTCTATGTTGCTCATACATTAGTGAAGTGTTGAACTTCATAGGCATTTTGTATTCCAGGGACTGTATTTTGTTGCAATCCTTGTTTGCTAGCGATCTACAAGAGTGAATATTGTCACGTTTTGAGAAGTACCAGAGGCATCACCAACGATTTTTATTTAAAAACTAAATAAAAAGTTTTTCAAATGTTTTTTGTTTGAAATTTTTGTCAAGGCATGTTTTTTAGGGTTTCTTCATGACTTTTTCTTTTTCTGAAATATAAAAGTGTGGGGAATATTAAAGACACATTCTTTTCAAGGACAAATTTTATTCAACACAAAATGAATAAATTAAGCCTTTATGAAAAGTTTGATGGAAATGATTTTCACAGTTGGAAAATATATATAGAGCTTTTGTTAATTGAATGAGATCTCTTGGAAATTGTTGATGGTACGGTAGTTCATAGGCATTTTGTATTCCAGCGACTGTATTTTCTTGCAATCCCTATTTGCCAGCGATCTACAAGAGTGAATATTGTCATGTTTTGAGAAGTACCATAGGCATCACCAATGATTTTTATTTAAAAACTAAATAAAAAGTTTTTCAAATGTTTTTTGTTTGAAATTTCTGTTAAGGCATGTTTTTTAGGGTTTCTTCATGACTTTTTCTTTTTCTGAAATATAAAAGTGTGGGGAATATTAAAGACACATTCTTTTCAAGGACATTTTATTCAACACAAAATGAATAAATTAAGCCTTTATGAAAAGTTTGATGGAAATGATTTTCACAGTTGGCAAATATATATAGAGCTATTGTTAATTGAAAGAGATCTCTTGGAAATTGTTGATGGTGCAGTAACAAAGCCAATATATACAAATAAACTTCAAAAATGGAAGGTAAAACATAAGAAAGCACTGTCTATAATTGGTCTTAGTTTATCTAAACCTTATTTGCATCATGTAGATTTTAAAAAATCTTCTAAGGACATTTGGGAAACATTGAATACTTTGTTTGGATCAAAAGTTGATAGTGCAGAAATAACTATAAAACAAAAGTTGTATGGTTTGAAAATGAAAGAAGGTGAAGATATAGTGTCTCACATTAGTAAATTTTGTTCCTTGATAAATCAATTGGCTAGTATAAATGAAGAGATAAAGGAAAATGATGCAAAAGCCATTCTTTTAAATAGTATGCCAAATAGTATGTCTCACAAGGTAATCACCTTAAGCAAAATCAATCCAAGTCTAGAAAGTATTATATCCACATTGCTTGATGAAAGAAACAAACATATTTCAAAAGAAGAAGCTACTTTGATTGCACAAAACAAAGCTAGTACTTCTTACAAAAAATCCAAACATATGACAAAGTTCAAACATGCAAGTGGCACATGTTTCTATTGTAAAAAGATAGGGCATGTAGTACTGAATTGCAGACAAAGAGCACAAGATCTTCTTGAAGGAAAGTTGCAAGATAACACTTTGATAATTGAAGGAAAGGACCACAATTCAAGTGATGAAGAAATTCCACATCAAAGTGATGAAGAATATGTGTACTAATTTCTAGTTTTCCTCTATGTCAGTACTAAGGGAGGGTGTTAGAATTTAGTACTTGACATAGATAGTTAAATAAATAAATAAATTAACATGTTATTGTTAATTTAATAAATAAATTTAGTTTTGGTAGTTATATTCCTGTAAATAGCTTCATATAGGATAATGGCCTTTTAAAGGAAATACAATGTAATTTTTTTTTTATGTGATGTGTGATGAGTCCAGTTTATGGTTCAATTTTGATAGAGTTTATTATCCATTTGTTGTTGTTGTCATAGACTTTGATACTTGGATGTTGACCTTTTTATGATATTTCCTCAAACTATAGACATTGGGCATGAGTTTATTTTAAATAACATTGACATGCTATATGAAGTATCTATGTTAATTTTACATGTGATTAATGAATGTTACTTTAAGATATGCAATTTTTGTGTGTACTAATGTTGTTATGCAGATATAATTAGAGCCTACAAAATTGAAGAAGATCCTGCTAGCTGGTCGTTTGCCATAAATGTCAACAAGTTGATCATTCAAAGGTCAATGGAGGGAAGACTCTCAATGGAGGGAGATTCCTAGTTTAAATTGAAGAATTGTAACTACCTTGTAAATGGCCTTAATTGTTTGTTGAGTGAATATATGAATTATTGTTGTGCTAAATTTGCGTTCAAGCAAACATGCTTGACCAGATTCCACACATGCATAACCTCTTTTTCACTTTTTATGCTTTCCCTAAAGTGGCATCCTCCTAATTTGTTGGATTTGACTGCTTTGCTAGGCAGTTAGTTAGTAGTTTTTCTTCTATAAATAAGACTCGAATTCTCCTTCTTAGAAGTTTGATTAATCTAATGTACGTGCATTCTTAGTTTTTCAATAATATAGTTATGCTACTCGATTGTACTCATGCTTTCCAATGAATAAAATGAAGTTATAAGTTCATGCATTTGAGTTTACATTTATCTTAAGGGATACTCATCCAAGGGGGCCTACTTGGTGAGCATTCCATCCTTTAGTTTAGTTAGTACTTTTTGTTCAGCAATTAGTTAAGAATTTGGCAATTGTTTGTTCCTACAGCCATTAGAATTCCATTTTGTGACTGTTCTTGCAACCAAAACAAACAAAGTAGTTTCCTATTTGTCTGCTCTGATTTTTATTTCTGTCATGCATTTTAGCTTAGTATAGCTACTGATTGATGCTCAAAACTTATATTACTTCTTTTCAAGCAATTTACTTTCAACACTATGTCTTTCTTAGCTGTAGAATGAAGATGGCCAATATGGATTCCTAGTGTACATATTGTGCTGACCCATTTCAAGTCTACATCTCTAGATTGACAAGTTAAATGTACCTTCATGATGATTGAGATAGCTATTCAAATTAGATGTCCAATCTCTGAATCACAACTTTAAGGGCTTAGTTGTTAAATCATTATAGGAGGCCAACATTTTTGGCGTTGTTACTGGGGATGGTTTCAAACTAGGGAGTTATTTGGAGTCATTGATAGTTTTTTCTTGTTGTAGTATTTCTAGAAGTTCACTCTTAGTATACCTCTGTCTTAGGAAAGTAATGATCCACTATTCTTTTGCCAATTTTTTGTGTGAGCTAGCTAATATTGAGTTGATATCATATGCATAGAGGAAGGAGGAGAGATGCTCATGGGAGATTCCTTCCTAATAACCCTAATCCATTCCAGCTAGTTGAGCATCATAATCTACCATGAGACGAAGAAGAAGAAGAGCCACACCCCTTTGCTGATACATTTCTTGATCTGACCAGTTCTGAAATTTCCTTTGAAGACCAAAATCAGATTGAAAATCCCTTTGCTTTGGAACTCCAACAAGCAGGCATGGGTGATGCAAATAGAAATAGACCTAACCAACCAACTTTTCCTTTCCCCATTGCTCATCAAAATGAAGTTGAAAACCTCAAAAATATCCTAGCTTCAATCCTTCCTAAGTTCTATGGACTTGTCATAGAAGATCTTGATGCTTTCTTGTTCGAGTTTGATATACTCTGTAGAAGTTATGACTATACCACTGATTCCCATAGGCTTAAGTTGTTCCCTACCACCTTGAAAGAGGTTGCATTAAGATGGTTTATGAGCCTAGGCATAAATACTGTGGAGACTTGGGATGACATGAAGACAAAGTTCCTTGAAAATTACAAGGAATATTGTAGGTGCAGTGACATGAGGGGAGATGACATTTTTAGGATGCAACAAAAGGAAGATGAGAGCCTGGAGGATTACATTTCAAGGTTTCTATTTTTCCTATAGAAATCTCCACACCATACACTCAATGAATAATCACAAAAGCTTCTTTTCCTAAGAGGAATTAATGACAGCTGCATTGATGCCTTGGACTTGATGGGAGGAGGAGATATCACCCAAGTTCCTTGGGAGGATATCAAGAAGATATGTTAGAACTATTCTAGGGAAGCTTCAAAGAAAGGGAGAGCTTACCAATCCTCTATGGATAAGTCATCTACCAATGGAGTTTCAAGAATGAATATTACTCACTTACTAGAAAATTTCAAGCAAGACATCATAAACAATCTAGTTACTCAGCTGGATACACTTCAGGCAAAGAAGAAACAAGAGGAGGAAAAGGAAATGTTGGCAAAATATTTCCCTCATTACAGACAAAAGAAGGACTATAGATGCAAGATGGTAGCTAATATTGACAATAAGTTGATTCCACCTGAGTTCAAGCCAATCTAGGGTGAAGATGACCAAGTCTACTACATTTCACAAAGGAGGCCATGGGCTCCAAGACAAGGTATGCCACTGGATCCATTATCCTTTGTTGGGCCTTATTTTAATTCTTATGCATCAAGTAACCAATGACAACCCCCATATCCATCTAATTATGGAGGATATCCACCACAACCTTGGAATAACCCTTCAAATTCCTGGACCAATCACCAAAAATCTCCACCCCAATGGTAGCAACCTCAGGGGAATTGGCAGCAATTTCAAGGAAACTGGCAGCCACCTCCAGGAAACTAACAACAAGCATCTCAATGGAGGGGAGGACAACAATGGCCAAAGTAGACAACCAGTTATATGCAACCACCTTCTCAACCCCAACAACCTACTATAATGCCTCCTCATACTAGTTCAAGTTCAAATATACCTAAACCTACTCAGTTACCAGCTCAGTCCACACCTAACCCAAATAACAAACCACAGCAGCAGCCAGTATACTTTGTTCATCCAAATCAATTCCCTGCATATGTTGTGAGTGTAAGTGACATCCACTTGCATTTAGGAACTACTTTTCTAGCTCCTTCCACACCCATTATCATTGAGCTTCCTATGGAAGAAGAGTAGCATCTGAATGACCCCATTGAGCCAAGTGCACCTAAAAATCCTGAACCAATCCCAATCAAATAGACTGAACAAGAACCACCATTTCCTCAGAGGTTGGAAATTGCTAAACAAAAGGAAGAGAAGGAGGAACCAACCTTTGACATTCTAGACCATTTGAAGCATATATGTGTCAAGATACCCTTATTTCAAGCCATAAAATATGTTCCCATATATGGCAAAGGAATTAAGGAAGCATGCCTTAAGAAGCCAGGCAAGAAGAAGAAAGACCCCACTACGGTTCATGTGGTGGGACAGTTGGCTAACATCACGCTTGGGAAAGTGATTGTTCCCAAATATAATGACCTAGGGAGTCCTGTGGTAGGGTTTGTTCTAAATGGGATCCAAATAAGGAATGCTCTAATTAATTTGGGAGAAAGAATAAATGTAATGACCAAGGATATCATGTAGCAACTAAATGTTGCAAGCATGAGACCTACTCCTACTATTCTATAGCTAGCTAATAGTTCCACTGTTAAACCTGATGGTATAGTAGAGGATCTTGTGGTAACTCTATACTCTTGGGAGTATCCAACAAATTTCATGATTCTTTCTCCTAAAGGTACACTAGGCGGGTACCCCATTATTCTAGGAAGGCCATGGTTAGCAACAACAAATGCCTATATTGGATGTCGAACATGAGACATGACCTTTTTTATGGAAAGAGCACCAAAAATATTGTTCTCTATCCTCATGCTCAACCATCCCATGATATGGATAATCCTGTATGGCCACATGTTGGTGAAGAGGCTGAGAAAATCAATTATGTGGCACAACTTATAATGTTAGGCAGGAGTTATTTCATGCAGCTTTAGGATGAAGATGAATTATTGTCTAACATAATTCAAAACCAGTGTGAGGTGCAAGGAGTCTCATTCTCTCATGCAACTAATTTTGTTGATCCAATAAAGACACTTCTGCCCACTCTTCTTGTAGCCAAACTTCCCGCAGCAACAGGTATGTCTCATACATTTATGCCACATGAACTCAAGGTAGCAAGCATTGGTGAAGCAACTATGATAGAGTTAACTACACAAGTGCAAGTGTCAGAAGGAAAATATCTAAATATTAACAACAAACTAAGTGAAGAACAACAGTTGTCGTTGACAAACTTACTGAGGACCCACCAACATGCATTTGCATGGGACTATCATGATATGAAGGGATTGGACCCTAAGATTTGAACTCATAAGATATATATGAGATGATTGTACACCAATGAGGCAACCACAAAGAAGAATTAACCCTGCATTTAGAAAAAATGTAGAAGGGGAACTACAGAAATTGCTAGATGCAAGATTTATCTACCCCATTTCAGATAGCTAGTGGGTGTTTCCATTGGTGATTGTGCCCAAAAAGGGAGGGAAGTGGTGAGTTTGTGTTGATTACAGGGAACTCAATGTTGCCACCAAAAAGGACCATTTTCCCCTCCCTTTCATAGACCAAGTTTTGGACTCACTTGCAGGAAAGCATTACTTTTTTTTAGATGGATTCAATGGGTATAACTAGATACAAATTACACCTGAGGACCAAGAGAAGACTACCTTTACCTATCCATGGGGGACCTATGCCTACTCAGTACTTCCATTTGGCTTATGCAATGCACCTACAACTTTTCAGAGGGTAGTCATTAGTATATTTTCAGATATCTCACATGATTGCATGGAGATTTATATGGATGACTTTACTACCTATGGTGCTAATTTTAATGAAGTATTGAAAAATCTCAGGAGAGTCCTACAGAGATGTAAAGATGAAAAATCTATCTTTAAATAGTGAAAAGTGCTTCATGATGATGCATGAAGGTGTAGTTTTTGGCCACTACATCTCTCACAAAGGAATTCAAGTAGATCCTGCCAAGATCGAAGTGATCACCAACCTGCCTATACCTACAAAACAAAAAGATGTTAGGAGTTTCTTGCGACATGCAAGTTACTATAGGAATTTCATCAAAGACTTTAGCAAAATGGCAACACCATTGTACACTCTCCTAACTAAAGATGTTGAATTCCAATGGACAGAAGAATGTGACAAGACATTTTTTGACTTGAAAGCAGCTTTAACTCATGCTCCTATCCTCAAAGGTCCTAATTGGGAGTTTCCTTTTCACATTCATATAGATGCATCAAACTATGCTATAGGAGCAGTCTTAGGACAGAAAGAAGGAGCTATTAAGAATATTATTTGTTTTGTCAACAAAAATTTATAGGGAGCTGAATTCAACTATACAGTGACAGAAAAAGAAATGTTGGCAGTGGTTTATGCCCTTAACAAATTCAGGTACTACATAACAGGTTATTATTATCTTTGTGCACACAGACCATGTAGCCATTAGGTACCTCATGAATAAACCCTTGATATCAGGTAGACTAGCAAGATGGTTATTGCAGATGCATGAGTTTGACATGACCATTGTTGATAAACCAGGGAAAGCCAATGTTGTTGAAGACTTTCTTTCAAGGCTGACTACATCAGAGGACAATCAAGTCATTGATGACTCTTTCCCTGATGAACACTTATTTTCCATCAATGTGCATACACCCTGGTATGTTGACATAGCTAATTATCTAGTCACCGGGAGAGTTCCTCCTCATTTCTCTCCAAAAGAGAGAAGGGTGCTCATTGAAAAATATTTTCCTTTTTCATGGATTGTTGGATGTCTATTCTACACTGCACCAGACCATGTCATGAGGATATGTGTGAGGGAAGATGAGACATATGATATTCTGCATGCATGTCACAATGAACCCTATGGAGGACATTTTGCAGCTAAAAAGACAACAATTAATATTTTGAACACAGGATATCACTAGCCCATGCTCCACAAGGATGTAGGGAAATATACAAGGAAGTGTGATAGATGCTAGAGGATGGGTTGGCCAACCAAATCTGATGAGATGCCCATTTACCCCCAAGTATTAATCACTCCATTTGACAAATGGGGATTGGATTTTGTAGGAAAAATTGATCCTCCATCAAATGGTAAATCCTATATCTTAGTATGCACTAATTATGTAACCAAGTGGGTAGAAGTTAAAGCCATGAAGCATGCAAGAGATAATAAGGTTGCAGAATTTCTTTATGAGGAAATTTTCACAAGATATGGGGTTCCAAGAGAGATAGTGACTGATCAAGGGGCTTAATTCACCTCCACCCTTGTTATAACACTGGCCAATGAATACAACATAAGGCACGGGAAGTCTAATCCTTATCACCCTCAAGCCAATGGCCAAGTTGAGGTGACCAATAGAGAAATTGATGCCATTTTGACCAAAATAGTGGCTATCAATAGGAAGGATTGGGAAAATAGGCTGCCAGAAGCTGTTTGGGCCTATTGGACCACCTGGAAAGCAACCACAAGCTTCACTCATTTTAAGTTGTTGTATGGAAAGACAACTATGATGCCCATTGAATTTGAGCATAAGACTCTTAGGACTACACTAGATTTAGGGATGGATATCTCTGAGGCACAAAAGGATAGAATTATGCAGCTAAATGCTTTGAATGAGACGAGGAAGAAAACCTTGTATCACATAGAGGTAGTGCAGAATCAAAGAATAAAGTGGCATGATAAATTCATAAAGGACAAGAAATTCCAGCCAGGTGACTAGGCACTACTCTACGACTCAAGGTATCAGGATAATGCAGGAAAATTGTAGACAAGGTGGCTAGGACCATATGAGGTTGCTGAAGTCTTCCCCAATGGTGTTGTTCAACTCATTACCATTGATACTGTGAGATTTATGTTGCTTGTCAACAGTCATTGCCTCACTTTGTATCACAAGCCAACTTCCAATGAGGAATTTCTATAACAATTCACTCAACATGCAACATCCGAACTTCTTGCAACCGAAGGAAGTGGACCTAGTGTCCCTCCTTCTGGCTAACTAAGGTACGTAACTTGTCATAATAAAGACTTCCACTTTTGTGGGATTCCATCTCTTTATTCATTCACCCATCCACCCATCCATCTCCACCTTTCTCTCTCTTCCATCACATTCTCATAACTTCACTTCATTCCACCATCATTTCACTTCATCCATCTCCACTTTCATTAATTACTCAATTGACTTCTTAAAAGGTGACCGATACTTTCTCCATAATATTTGCAACATATCTTCCACAAATTTAGGTATATGTGTATCAATTTGTTACATCTTAATTATCTTTTAGTACATTTATTTAATTATTATACATTAATATAGATGCTCTCCATAGCATGTAATTATTCCTTGCCCCTGTCAAGTCATTATTACTACCTCGCATGTGAGGATACATTCTCAAATTTAGGTTGGGGGAGAAGTGTGAATACCATTTCCACATGTTTTTCCATGTTGGTCCAAGTCAACAAATTTAGATAAGGCTAATCTGAATCCCAAGTGAGGTGACGGCTTGCATGTGTGAGATGACACCACTGCTGCCATTTTTTTAATTGCATTCTTCATTTATTACTCTTTACTACCTTTATTACTTCTGTCATAATCTTGAGCCACCAAAAAGGTAAAATTCAGATGACATTGGCTTAGGGAATTCAACAGTGTTGCAAGAAGGTGAAATTTGGATTTCAGACGAAGATTGCAGGAAGGGAAACTTTGCAAAGTGCTTGTTTAATTGTAGACAACTAAAAAAATGGGAGGTGGGTTAATTAGAAATGAACCCATGATTCATGATGTATTACTACAGGATGCACCTTACTAGGTCGAGTTCAGAAACTGTCGATGGTTATATTATTTCCTAAAGTTGAATGATTATAATGAAGACATTACGTTGGAATTTTCCTAGACATTGTCTAAAGGAAAGGCCATGGTAAAAGGGTTGAAGGTAATAGCTACTAAAGAGAGGATTGCAGAAGTTACAAGGTTTCCTTCCGACAGTGAACATTATCCTGCTACCAGAGATGCCAGGTCAGCTAGGGCTAAATTTATAGAACCTACTGACCCTCCATTGAATGTGGATAAGCAAGGTACAAAGAGAACCTCTCTACCTAAGCCATGGAAACAAGTAGTTATTTATGTTGTAAAATACCTTACCTGTGAAGGTCATCAGTCAAACCTACATTTTTTGCACTCCATACTCTTGAATCATATGAGGCATGGGAGAAGAATGAACATGCCAAATGTGTTGTATCACTTTCTTTCAATCACGACGACTAAGACCCAAAAAGGTAGGGATAATTTAATTTCCCACCATTGTCTGATCAAATTATTAGTAGAGAAGTCTTTGCATGATGTGTCTGATATAACTTGGGAAGAATTCTTAAATATTGATTAATTTAGACCAAAGCATTTGTGACCTAGGGTTTTGCCTCAACCTCGTAGGGATAGGAGGAGAGTGATTTTTGTTGAGGCCACTCCTAGAACCTCAACTTTTGGCGCAAGCCCTAGTGTAAGCCTTCCTACAGTTGAACAAACCATAGAGATTAGGTCTTCTGAGATAGAACATTCAAACAAAGAAAGTTCTTCAGATTCTGATGATGATGCCCCTCTTGGCATCCTAATTTGAACTAGGGCACAAAAGAAAGAAGGAGAAATAAGGAAGGGAAAATCTAAAAAGCAAATGGCAAGAAAAGAAGCATCAAGCTCTAAGAAACGAAAGGCTGACACTGTTCTTCCTGCAGTCAAAGAGAAACATGAGAGCCCTCCTAGAAAAACAAGACTAACTGGACCAACCACTGGTATGTCTCTGTAGGGAAGCCCTAGGACTAGAGAAACACCACGGGAGGACACATAAGCCCCAATGGGGTAGGTGAATGTTGAGGAAAAGGACATTTTTGAGGAGTAGGAAAATATAAGGTTGGTAGAACTTGTTGCCATTGCAAAATAGGTTGAAATTCAAGAGTATTAGGAGAATCAGGAGATCCTATAGCAAGAGCCCCTATAGCTAGAACTGGGAGAACAATTAGTACCCCTGTAGCCATAATTTGCTGAACAATCAGAATCCATGTAGTTGGGGCCACATGAAGAGCAAGCATCAGTTCTAGGAAAAATGTTGGTAGGAATACATAAGCCCTCTTATTTTTCAATGCACATGGTAGTAATGAACTTATGGAAAGAGATGCAAAGGAGGGAAGAGGAATGGAAAGAGGAGAAACACAAGCTGAAGAAGGAAATTCAAAAGAAATATGAAGAGATTGAAGAGAAGAATACAAAAATTGTTGCTTTAAAGGAAAAGGTGGACAGTATAGCAGCCTTAGTACCTCATATATTAGAATTTAGGACTCCTCCAAGGGTCTATGCTCTATATTTGAAGGAGAAGAATTTTTATTTTAAACTAGCAAGGATTGTTTTAGGTTTGAATCCTTCCATTGAGACTCCTCTTGAATTTTTCCAAGCTTATCAAATTGCTCCTCCTGAAATGAAAAATTTGTTGTGTGAATTATATTTAAATAATTATGTTGTGTCCAAAGATCATGATTGAAATCCATTGTTGTATGTAGAGGATCTCCAATTAAGGGAATTCATGTCCTAGATACATAATGAAATTAGTTGGGGACAATAGTTCAAGACTTAAAGGCAAATAGAATCCAACACTCCCCTACCCATTAGGGTTGAATCTAGAAACCCAGGAGACATTTTTAGGGAATGACATGAATTCCTATACCGACCAAGCTATGGCAGCAGAATCCCGCTTGAGAGAGAAGTAGTTTACAAAGAATATGAGAAGGTGGAAAAAACCTCGAGAATCTGTAATGGGATATCTGGCACAGAGGTGGAACAGTCTGACTGATGAGTTAAAACAAGTTGAGCCTCACTCTCTGTAGAACTATTCTGCAACATGAAAAGGAGTTGATGGATATATACAGATTGGAAGGTTGAAGGGACAATTTTGGCTTCCATTAACTTTTCAACCACCTATCCTATTATGGCCTATGCCAAATTTCAGGTATTAGCAATATGATATAGCTATAGAGAGGAAAAGATGGAATAGGTTGGACAACAAACAAGGGTTCTATTGGGACCCTAATTCATACACTGCAAGAACTAATGTAGGACAACTGACAGTTGTAAATTTCAGGGCATTAACTAAGCAAAAGAACAACCCTTCCTCTGCTGGAGGACCAACAAAACCTTAGGTTGGGGGAGTGATGAGTCCAGATTATGGTTCAATTTTGATAGAGTTTATTATCCATTTGTTGTTGTCATAGACTTTGATACTTGGATGTTGACTTTTTTATGATATTTCCTCAAACCATAGACATTGGGCATGTGTTTATTTTAAATGACATTGACATGCTATATGAACTATCTATGTTAATTTTAGATGTGGATTAATGAATGTTACTTTAAGATAGTTACAAATATGAAATTTTTGTGCATACTAATGCTGATATGCAGATATAATTAGAGCCTACAAAATTGAGGAAGATTCTGCTAACTGGTCGTTTTCCATAAATGTCAACAAGGTGATCATTCAAAGGTCAATGGAGGGAAGACTCTCAATGGAGGGATATTCCTAGTTTAAATCGAAGAATTGTAACTACCTTGTAAATGGTCTTAATTGTTTGTTGAGCAAATATAGGAGTTATTGTTGTGCTAAATCTGCATTAAGGCAAACATGCTTGACCAGATTCCACGCATGCATAACCTCCTTTCCACTTTTTATGCTTTCCCTAAAGTGGCGTCCTCCTAATCTATTGGAGTTGACCGCCTTGCTAGGTAGTTAGTTAGTAGTTTTTCTTCCTATAAATAAGACTCGAATGCTCCTTCTCAGAAGGTTGATTAATCTGATGTTGTACTTGCATTCTTAGTTTTTCAATAATATAGTTATGTTGCTCGATTGTACTCATGTTGTCCAATGAATAAAATGAAGTTATAAGTTCATGCATCTAAGTTTACATTTGTCTTGAGGGATACTCATCCAAGGGGACCCACTTGGTGAGCATTCCATCATTTAGTTTAGTTAGTACTTTATGTTCAACAATTAATTAAGAATCTGACAACTGTTTGTTCTTGCAGCCACTAGAATTCCATTTTGTGACTGTTCTTGCAGCCAAAGTAGACATAGTAGTTTCTTATTTGTTTGCTCATATTTTGATTTATGTCATGTATTTCAGCTTAGTATAGCTATTGGTTGATGCTCAACACTTATATTACTTCTTTCCAAGCAATTTACTTTTAGCATTATGTCTTTCTTAGCTATAGAATGAAGATGGCTACTATGGATTCCTAGTGCACATACTGTGCTGACCCATTTCAATTCTACGTCCCTGGGTTGACAAGTTAAATGCACCTTTATGATGATTGAGATAGCTATTCAAATTAGATGTCCAATCTCTAAATCACAACTTTAAGAGCTTAGTTGTTAAATCATTGTAGGAGAACAACAACATGAATGAATGAATTTTAATTTGAGAGCAATCTCTTTTTTCCTCTTTCATTTCAATAGTGGAGTTGAGAAATGAGGATGATGGATAGATGGTACGTATCTAATTGGAATTGGTTTGTATGGATAGAGGGTTATTGGGTAAATGTTTTTTTTTCACCAAGATGGTGAGCCATAGCACAATGTCTTCATTTACATTCTTTTGCACTTTGATTTTGTTTTACAAGAGCTTTAGCTTGCAAAGGGGGAATCAAGGCATTCCCAAAAATTAGTTCTTTTTCTTCCTTTTTAGGAGGAATTGAAGTAACCATCGAAGGTTGGGAAAGCATAGGATTTTTTAGGTTTATACATGAGGGATTATTTTTCTTTTAGAGGCAAAATATTCATCCTCAAAGGCTTTGCTAAATGATTACCTTGTGATCCTAAATAGGATGGAAAAGAAGGAACCACAACGTGTATGCTGAAAGGTTGAGGAACAATACCTAGTTTGGGCTGAGGTTCATTCACTACTTGTAAACTAGGAGGAACAATTGTCAAAGCTATTGGAAACCAAGAAGCCTCTAAAAAAATATTACTAAGGAATAATTGGGCTATTCAATTAGATTTAAACTTTTGATATGACACAAATAGGTAATCTTCACATGGTTGGATTGGCTTAGCTGGTTGACGCCAAAAATAATCGAGGGAAAAATTCCCATGATTAGCCAAAGGATTAAATCTTCTATGGTATATAGTATGTATTTATCCTTTGAATGAGAATTCTAAACATTTACGAATGATTGATGGGACTAAATTCATGGATCTAAGCCATGCATAACCTAACTTCGCATGAAATTGGTCTGACATCAGGATTATGGTAAATACAACACTCAATTGTTTAGGTCCTATTTTGATTGGTAAAGTTATATTTCCCTAGAGCCTTTAATAACACCTCTAATTATTCATAATTATATCTTTATAAAGCTTATGCACATACAAAAATTGTTTTGTGATCACATTCACAACACACATGAGATCAATGAGTATTCCCCTTGTGGGCTTGTTTGTTAATGTTGGTTGTTATGTAAAGAGGACCATTGGGTACATGAATGAAAGCATCAATATGAATGGAAGTCATATCGGGTAAGAGATTTATTTTTTTGAGGATGAGCCTCAATCATGATTATGTCACCAAAGACTTCAGTATCCTTCTCTTCATTATCGTCGCGTTGAACAAAATTGGTTGAATCAATTGTAATGGATTTGTAAATATTTGTAAATTTTGATTTGGTGGTGATACTAATTTATTCCCTTAGTCATTTACACAAGAAAACTTAATGGCATTAGAATCAATTAGGTCTTTCACTTGGTGCTTAAGACACATACACCTTTATGTATCATGCTCAGGAGTTTTGTGATATTGACAAAACACTTTTACATTAAATTTTGGAGGTAGAGGTTTAGTGGTATCAATATGCCTAATTGGAAGAAGTTGAATCATGTTTTTATTTAACAACTACAACATAATAGCATGGAGGGAATCAAGTAATCGTGATAATTGTCTATCCCTTGGAAAAAATTAATATCGTGGTGCAAATGTGACAACTCATGTTTCAATGTTATTAGAAGTTTGAGGATTATTTATCTTTATAATTTTTTTTGTTTTTCCTTTTAAATGATTTATAGTTGTTTTGGGGCACGACTTTAGATTGACCATTAGGAGTTGATGAACATGTACTTTCATATTGGCTAACCAATATATGGTAATCACAGAGACCTATACATAAATGCATTAATGAGGGATATTTCATCAATAATATCTTATCTCTAATGTTAGGCTGTAAATTTCCAATTTGAAAGATTATAGGAGATTTGTGAGTAAAGAGATTGGTAGCATCCTTTAGAATTCATTACTTTCTCCTTGGGTCCTTGTTTGCAATGGACTAAATTATTCAATGTAACTTGTGGTCCAATTTTTTCTTGGAAATATTAAATGAACTTATCAATAAGTTGTGCAAAAGAGGTAATTGAGTTGTTTGGCAATGGGAAAAACCATTCTAAGGCCACATCTTTCAATGATCTAGGAAAAATTTTCACTAGGAGAGCATCTTAAAAAATGAATTCACTACACAAGGTAGTAAAGGCTGACACATGGTTGTTGGGATATCCTTTTCTTGTATATTTTTCAAAGCGAGGTATCTCTATGTTCTACAGAATAAGTGTCTTTAGGATAACATTTTATAATGGGCTATGCATGAGGTATGTAGGTGGGTTAGCATTGGTCTGATCTTGGTCCATGTTTATAACTTTTTGTTGTAAGGATGACATATTTTGCAAAAGTAATTTATTATAGGATTATTTTGTGACATGTTTTGGGAAAGTGTGGAATATATAGGGTTATTGTTAATACTTAGAGGGTTATTATTTTGGAGGTTAACAAGTGGTGAGATGAATGTAGGTATGGTGGATGAAGGGACAAAACTATAATAATTACCACAAGAAACCTTAAAGAAGAGTTAATCCCATTGCTATATTGTGTGGTTGATGTGACGAATGGAGGGGTGAAAGTAGGAACAAAAGGAATGGTTGTTGGAGAGGAGACTTGTATCCCTATTTGATTTTGAGAATTAGTGAGAGTTGGGGCTCAACTAGCTATTATGGGGATTGTGTCTACTATATGAGCTAGGCTACACAAGACTTGTAGCTCTTGGGAATCATTGATGAGATTTACACTAATAGAATTGTCTCTCCAACCAAAGATTCAATGCTTAAGCATTGTTGAAGGCCTTCTAGGTCTCTTTCCAATTGTTTAAGTTTATCTTTAGGGACATGGGCAACAATAGTCTCCAAGTCCACTTAAATGTTACGGGACAAAGAAAACATAGGCAATGTAGGAGTAGGAAGAGAACTAAAGATAGATTGTGTAGATATAACTCAAGTGAAAGAGATATAAGACTCAAGCTTAACACAATATGTGATTGCAACATAGGAATCCATAAGTCTATAACTATGTATCATAAGGGTATTAGATATGGTACATTAGGTCATGAAACTCATAAAAATATTTTCAAGATGCTTGAGTGCTCATGTATATTGAGGAGAAAAATAATTAACAATGATAAAAACTGAAACAAATTCTAAAAACATAACACATATTTGGACAAGGATCACAAAGTCAAAATTGAGACTAAAATTCAAAAAAAAAAAAAAACTAGTTGTATAAGGGCATGTGTGCCCTAAACTAGAGGTGCAAATTTTTAATAATTTAAAAATTAGCTATAGTGTCTGAGGATCTAAAGTTGCACAAGTGCAGGTCTGAAATAAATAAAAATTCTGGAATTGCCCAAAAACCTAATTTCTCCATGTGAAGCACATACATGCATATAATTTAGTGTTTTTAGAGCAATGCACTATATCAAAATGATAATTTTTAGGATTTAGGATACTGTAACTAATTGAATTTATCTTGAAAATACATAAATTCAACACTTTTTGAACTTTTTAAATGATAGAAAATATACAATTTTTTAATTTTTCAATGCTTTCCTCTAAAATGTGCATGCACTTTGAATAATGACAACAACCCAAGATTACACTCAAATTTCAAAATGAAATTAATATAATTTTTAGAAACTTTGAAAATATAAAAAGCATCAAATTCACCAAAATGTGATGGGGAAAAAGGGAATCTAGAGTCTAAATCACACCTTAACACATCAATCATTTAGGGACATAAGAATGATCATGTAGACCACTTGGCTACTATCCTCTATGGAAGAACCATAATGGTTGATCAAAGTTTTGGTCCCTTTTTGTGGTAGTAGAGTTGAATTCGATTCATAAGCAGTATGTGTGATGCAATAGTGATCTAGGCTAATGATGCACCTATAAAAAACTAATGGATTTATAAAAATTACAAAATTGGAGTACAAAAAAAGGTTACAGAGAAGTAGAGTGTAAAGAGAAAAGAACTTGACATTCAAATTTGAGCTAAATTTGGTTGGTTAGGAGCATGGGTGCCCTAGACTAGAAATGTTGCTTTTTCATATCTCTAAACAAGTCTCAATGGGTTATAGTCTATAGGTTCTTCCTTCTGGGTTTTAGCTTCAAAACTTCATCTATCAACAAATAATTACTTTGCACTATTTTTTTGCAATAGGAGGCTTCAATACTTGATCTTGCAATTAGGCCTTAAATCTCCTTCCAAATTTGCTTCAAATATATCACCTACACACAAGAAAGGGGTAAAAGGGTTGTTCCATATAGGTGCTTACCTAAGTCAAACCCCATTTTAGTGTTCCCACCTCCATAACTACTATGATGATGTAAAGAGTGCTTACCCTTGGCCGGACAGAGGAAAAATGGATAAAATAAGTGATGAATTGATAAGTGTTGCAACTTACCACTTCAGATTTGAGTTCCTTGATGGATTGAAGTCATGGCACATCTCATGCAAAGAAAAATTGATGCTTGATTGAAGGTCTCGCGAGTTTTAGTACTCACAAAACAAATGAGCATAAAACATGAACAAACACACATATAAACTTGATGCACTGCTAAAATGATGCTTGATTATTCTACTCTTGAATGCTTTTCTAGGATGCTCAATTGTTCAAAAATTCATTGTAAATAGTCAACAAATAAATTTAAATTTATAAATATTAAAACCAACAATAAAATATTTAAATTTGGGTCAAAGTAGGTTGGTTAAGGGTGTGGACACCTTAGACTAGACCTATTTTGGGGATTTTTATGTCGTTAAATGAATACTTGATATTAATTCTTAATTATATCCTAATTTTTTGGAAGTGACCTTAAAACGACCAAATTATAAGCACAAATAGGTCCAGGCACATAAGGGGGAGCTAAAACTAGTGTAAAATTGTTAGGGTAGACAATTTACGATGATACATTTTCTTTTTCATTTTTTTGGACTCTCTATCCCCTTCCAAAAGGATTTTCTTCTTTCTAGACCTCTTTGTTTTATGAGAGATACCTAATTCTTCTTCTTCTTGAGGATAAAAATTTATCCTTTCTTCTCACCATTCAACCTCATTCCTTTTTTCCATGCCCCCTTCACATAACCCCTACTCATATATTATTAGATCTTCCTCAATTTTTTTGCACTACTCAATTTCTAATGCATCTAACCTAGCTTGGACCCTTTCCAACTCTTCATATATACTTTCTCTAAATCTTCTTCCTCACTATTCTATGTCTAGAATCTTTACCAGTCTCTTCATGACCTTCCTTGTCCTCTTCTTCAAAGACATCTTGCTCATATTCTACAATCTAGGATCTATAATCTCTGTAACTTGCACACACAAACTTTCCAGAGCCAATGCTCTCTACAATTAGAAGTCCTCCTTGCAAAAAACTCAATCACATGACTATCCTCTACTCAATCAAAGTCCTAGAGGATGCTCCTCTCAAAATCCCCTCCACCCCTCTCTCTCAGTGGAGGAAGTCTTCACACCTTCTACCTAACTTAATCTATGCTGGAGGACAATCAACACACACAAACTCAACTCTGTAGTTGTAGAGCTCTATTTTTTTAAAACCTCATCAAAACACTTACCTCACCACACTTCTCTTGGTGAGAAACCATGCTCTGATACCAATTGATGCAATTGAATCTCACGAATCTTACTAGAATAATGATAGCTAACAACCTCAGTTCACATCCAAATTTAAAAGATACCAAAATTCAATTGTAATTTCAATTATTTTTATTGATTCAACACTCCACAAGTTGTAGACATTTAAAATTTGCAAGTTTTAAATTTAAAAATTTTACTACTTCATTCATTTGCTATGCACCCCTTTTAGCTTGCCATTTGTTCTCATTTAAAACTTTGTTCTTCACCTCTCTACATCCACTATGCAACTTGTTCACTTCCTCTGCCTCGATTCTATTCTTTCTCTATTTTCATGTCTCAATTTTCATAAGCTACATATTTATTTTCCTTCTCTCTCTATTATGTGTCCCCCTTCCAAATCTATATATGTTCTCTGTTTACCTAATGACCTTGATTCTCTTATATTGCAATGGTTTCTTCTACCTTCTCACATGATCCCCTATTCTCTTTTACTCTATGTTGCACACTTTTTATTGGGTCATAAACATGTTGCGTAACCATTTTCAAACCTGATCTAGTTCACACTTTTTCATGTCTCCATTTAGTTGCATGACCTTTTTGTCTTCCCTATTCAGTGCTAGCTTCTCACACTTGCCTGTTCACTCCTCCTCCTCTCCTCACATGCCCCTACTCTTCTCTTTTTTGTTTCTACCTTGTCTCATCTCTTGCACTAATCATCTTTCTCTTATCCTGTGTGGTATAGGGGAGAGGGGCCCAAGGTAGGGCGGGAGCCTATAGTGGGAATGGAAGTAGTCCCATGTGGGCCCCATAGTAGACCACCTAAATATGCAAACGTAAATCAGTTTTCACTCACAAAGTCAACAAAGGTACACGTATCACTGTACCATCCAAATTGTATTATAATCAGAGAATATTTGTCCCATACACAAATAGATACTCACAGTCTTACATGTCAAAGAATATTCAAAGCACATCTAACAACACAAACATACAAGTCATATTGCTTGTTATGAGCCCCTTGATTCAAAAGAAAAGCCCAAAATATAAAATTAGTATAAACCAAGCACCCCTATAATGTCACCACTTGCATTTCATCGCAACCACCTTTTTGGCACTTGGAATGCCACAAGTAGAACTACAACCCAAGAATGTCCCATCACCAAATCTAATCCAACTAAACCCCCATCCCACTTTCCCGCCAACACAACACTCAGACAGGTAGCAATCATTCATATGTGTCCCATCTGTCAAATTGAACCTCTCTACTAATGGTTCCTCCTATTTTTCCCACCTACAACCACCAAAAAAATGTTGTTAAAGCCACCAAAATATCATGTCAAGAAAACAAGGAATGCATTTCATTAATACATACAAACTCAACAATTGAAGGCATCCAATGAAGATTTCAAATTTGAATTTAAAAGGATAGGAATTAAAGACTCCATGCCAAACCAGCATTGAACATATAAGGAGAAATTCAATTTCAAAAATGCATTACTCAACCTCTTGCAATTTCCATTTAGCACATCCCACTTTCATTATTAGTTATACAATTTTGTCCAGAAAAATGAAGATAGTCTAGAGGAAGTAGCAACAATGTCTTGACAAGCTACAAGTGTTCTACTACAACAAATCCAGGCTGCCTGTGAATGCGAATATTTAGAATGGGATGTCAAATTTTGTCACATTGACCTGTAACTCAATATTTGGGGTTTCAACTTACACTTTATATGAATGTCAAGTCATTTTAATTCAAGTTCATGCTTTCACTAGTTTTCCTTTCCTCTATACTTGTCCATGCACGACGTTTACCTTGCATTGTGGATTTCAATATTTTGTGTTATTCATTGCACGACGTTTATTGTGCTTTTCATATTTGCTAACTTACATGAAATATGAATTGGGTTTGACTAGTTTAAAATGGTTTTTCATACTATTAGACTTGTTTGACAGAATATGGAAAGGGTTTGACTGGTTTTCAGCCATGCACTTGTTTTTGTGTGTTCGTCATTGTACAAACTTTAAATCTGCAATTTTCTTTTTACATTTGTTTGTTATTCCAAAATACGGAAATGGATACAATATATTTGCTTGTGACTAGGAAATATTCATATAGTTTTAATGTTTATCATTTGGAGGGTTTCTACCATGCACTTGCATTCGTGTCTTCCTTACTGCACAGACTTTAACTCTACAATTTGCTTATAATATTCTCATGTTATTCTAAAATATGAAAATGGTATGACTGGTTTTCATTTCCAAGATATTCTGGCATGTTTATGTATTATTCTATGCTTCCATGCACAATAGTTATGTTTGTGAAATGCTTTTTTCATTTCATTGTTACTATCAAACATGGAAAGGGTTTCACTGGTTCAAAATTACAGGATTTTCTCTTTGACAATGCACAAACTTTAACTCTATAATTTGTCTTTAATATTTGTTTTTTATTCCCAAATATGAAAATGGACTCACTTGTTTTCATTTCAATGTTATTCTTCCACGCAATTATATTATTTTATTCTTATATATGTATTTTTCTTTCCATACATAAATATACATATTGTGCATGGAAGAACTCAATAATATAGACATATTTCCATACATATACAAAAATATGTATATATATACATATATACACATACACACATATATATGTGTGTATATATACATTCGTATATAAATATGAATGTAATTGTTTATGTGATTATTACTACAAAATTTGTTTTACATATTTACGTTTGGCTCTTCATGTTTCATTGTTTGACTCTGCACTCAAGAAAGCTTCCTTTCTCTTTCAATTGAAGTTTTCTACCTCACCATGCCTATACCCTTGTATTTCCTTTTGATAATGTTTAACCAATGTTTGTTCATGTCTCACTAAAAAGATCTACTCCAAGCCATTTCAATTCAAATAATAAAATTGAATAAACTAAGATCATGCATATATTGAATAAAAACAAACTATTCATGCACATTAAAGACAAATGCATTACAAAGTGTCATCAATTTCATTACAAACTGTTCATAAAAACCAAGCAAAATAAAGACAATAAAAACATACAATTCATGCACAATAAAGACAATTTCATTACAAACTATGGACAATTGCATTACAAACTATTCATAAAAACCAGAGCATTGAATTTCAAAATGTCAAGATGCATATTAAATAAATGAAAATTGTCCATGCATCACTGTGACTTCAACAGTGTTCAATTTTTGTTTTATTTAATTGCTCCAAACATCTTTTTTAACATTTAGAGGTGCAATCTCAAGGAAAACCTAGGTCAAAAACTAAAACCAAGATTACAAAGATGTCATCTCGTACAAGGAAAGACACTGTAACAGTCCCCAATGTGCAACAACCGGTTGCAGAAGTAAACACGAATCCAAAACTTGTTGAGGTTGTCAAGGAGGTTGGTGCACCACCGATCTAGTGGGAAAGAGCATCAAAGGAAAGGGAATGGTTATCAGAGGACATGGAAGGGCATTGGAGGATGTTGAAACAAATGGGATGTCGACAAGAGCTGCTATGAAGAAGTGGAAAATCCCAACTACAACACTTAGCAATTGGTTAGGCGGCCTGAGCTCTACTTCAAAGAAGGGTCCACCAATAGTCTTGATAGAAGAGGAGGAGGTTTTGATTGTGAAGTGGTGCATAGATATGCAGATATTGGCCACAGGCTTGAGATTATTAATCTCAAGCAAGAGGTTGCTCAATATGCCAGACTAGACCCAATCCTTTCACGGAGGGACTGCTTGGAAAATCATGGTGGACTGGATTCAAGAGGCACCATACAGAATTGACCTTGTGTACAACTGAAGTTCTTGACAAAGACAGGGCAGTAAACCTTAGACTCGATATATTAGTTGAATTTTATAAAACGTTGAAAACATCATATGAAAGTACCCCATACAGTCCTAACAAAATTTGGAACTGTGATGAAACGAGCATTCAAGCTAGGAAAAATGGAACTATGAGAGTCTTGGCACGTTGAGGTAGCAGGAATGTCTCTGACATCATTCCAAAAAGCAGAGAATGGATAACAATTCTATGTTGTGTTAATGCATTTGGCCAAACCATACCCGGTTTCTATCTGTTCAAGGGCAATACATAGATAGAGAATTACATTGTGAATTGTGAACCACGTGCAACTATGGCAACCCAAGCACATGCTTAGATGACGAAGGAGCTTTCTATGAGTGGCTGGAACATTTTTGTGTGTTAGTTCCTAGGGGTGTCTCACCTACTAATAGGCACCTGCTAATTTTTGACAGCCATGGAAGTCATGTTACATTGTCAACTATCCAAAGGGCAAGGGGGTTAGGCATTGACCTCCTCACACTGCCTACTCATACTTCTCACGTGCTACAACCTTTGGATGTTAGCATGTTTGCACCATTCAAGCAATATTTCAAATAAAAATGAGCAAATTTTCTCACTAAATTCCCCAATATTGATATCAAAAGGGTAGAATTGGCAGAGTTAGGCAACAAGGCATTGAGAAGAGCTTTGACTCTGGCCAACATAAAAGCTAGCTTTAAAAGGACAGGGATATGGCCCCTCAATTTTGATGCTCTCGTAAATTACATGCATCCCAGCGAGACATATGACATTGTTGACACTGACGATGCTTCTGCAGTGCAAAACATCCTTAGTTTATTGGGACTTGATGTTTCAACAAGTGAACATTCACAAAAAATGCAAACTCCAACAAATAGTCAAGTGCATGAAGGTGTAGAGCAACAACTTGAGGACATGGACAACCAACTCGCACAAGAAGACATGGGGGATTTCACATTCCCAACTCCAACACCCACACCTATAGAACAAACAATGCACTATTATGTAGATTGCAACAATGAAATTCAAGGTACATCGGACTAGGTGGAGTTTACTAACTCCCGAGTAAATGAAACAATTGAAATAGAAAGTGGTTCTCGGATTAGTAACTTCTTTAAGCTGCCAAGTCATAGAGTGAATGGAAGAACAAGAAAGTCTGTTGGTGGTGCTCTTCGAGTGAGCCGACAGTCTCAATTATTGACTACTAACAATTACATGGCCCTCATAATGGAGTAGGAATGAAGAAAAAAAGAATTGGAAGAATTGAAAATTAGAAAGAGGCAATAAACTGAGGACAAAAAGGCAACACAGATTATGGCCTTGGAGTAGAAGGAACAAAAGAAAATTGAAAAGGAAATTGAGTGCAAGGAAAGGGAGTAGCTGAAACAGTTGCAAAGAAAGGAAAAAGAGGAGAAGGAGCAAGAGTGGATACAAAAAGAACAAGAGAAGAAGGAAAGGGAGATCGAGGCTTCCCATAGAGAATTGATGCTAGATAGACACTTAAGCAGTCCCACAACTCCCTTATTTGATAACCACAGTTACTTTCAAGATATAACTAATAATAACATCCCTCTATTTTCTATAGGCAATGTATGTTTCATTCCCAACTCATCTCGAGTTAGCTGCACTCAATTTCCAGTTGGCCAGACTTCTTCACCACTAACGCCTTCAAATATAAGTTTCACGCAACTAACAAATGCAAATGAAAATCAATTTATGGCAAGTCTAAATGTAGCAGCAGGAGATGAGAACACATCTCCAAATTCTTTCCTTGGAGCATTTGACTGAGTTTGGGAGGGACCAACTACAAAAGTGCCTTATATCTTGGTTTTTTTTGGATTGTAGTTGTGGATGTCATTTTCATTGTGTTGCATCTGTTTATAAATGTGAACTAAATATGTTTGTTATTTTGAACTAAACTTTGGTTGACTTTGCATATTAAGGCAGTCTAGTGTTGGGGCCATTGACGACTATGTCAATACCTTTTTATGGTTGTCTTATAATCTACATTTCAGAAAATATATTGTATGCAGATATTCTATTTCAATTTTGTTTACCACAATTGCTATGTTTATAATATCTATTCTACATTTGTGAAAAAAAAATCAATGTTGATAATCTTATACAACATTTCATATGATACAGTCTATGCTGATAATTTAACATACTATGGGATAGATATGAGGGGCTTGGTTTAGATATAGATATGAGACCTTCTATATCTTATCAACATATATATGATGCCACATCATCAAATATGATAATATGGGATAGACATGAGGGGCTTGATTTAGATATAGACTTGAGACCTTGTGGGATAAATATCAAGTTTAAACATATGTGTTTTGTATAAAGTTTGAAAGAGGGGGGGAATTCTTATAGAAAATTAGGTTACACAAGTGACAACACTTGCATGTGTTGAAGTTGAATTCATTCCGTTTGACACATATCTACCTATGAGGTAACATGATTAATGAAGGTTGACATTTCTTGTGATGTCGCGATTATTCCTAGGACTCAATTCCATGTCATCTTAATGTAGAGATTTTAGTGATAGATAAAGTAATTCCAATAATATAAATAAGAATCTTATTGTTCATATTTCCAATTACATCAATTGGTATGAATTGAAAGTGATGCATCTAAATTAAGAGGTCATTCTCATAGAGATACATGATTTTAGAAACTATTTTTCCTCTAATAGTGCCTCTATAAATTGTATATCCATCATAGGATTTTCATACTACAATTTGTAATTTCATTCAAGAAAGTAACATGACACTTTATATGTTCAATATATATCATTTTAAAGCTAAACATTTGTTTTCTAGAATTTTTGATATATCAAGCCCCTCATGTCTATCCCATACTATGCAATGACAAATAAAAAAATATTGAATGTTATATCCTTTTGTATATCAATAGCTCAATTGAAATTTAATTTTAGGCTATACCTCTACAAAAGATAACATGTATGTATGTCTTATCTCAAGTATATTTTTTTTGGTACATTACAGTTCAGTCTTGATTTGTGAATGGTAGAGATGGATGTGACCTATTTGACCTATATGATTCTATCTATCCCCTATTATTATGTTCATCATCGCACAAACTTTAAATTTGTAATTTGCTTATAACATTTGTTTGTTATCCCCAAATATGAAAATGGCTTGACTGGTTTTCATTTCAACGATATATATAGTGCTTATATGTGCATACATATATGCATATATATCTATGTGCATACAAATGCACATGTATGTATAGGACAATATGTATGTACATATATTTAAATGAGTAAGTACATGTATATATATATATATGTATGTACATATATATCAATTTGTATCTACACGTGTATATATATATGTATCTACATATATATATCAAAGTGTACCTACATCTATGTCAATGTGTATCTACATATATATATATATATATGTATATTACACACACACATATACATACATACATACATACATACATACATAAATACATATATATATATATATATATGCCATGTACATATTTATACAGAGATATATAGGTATATACATACATACATTGATATATAGATTGAAAGATATAGTGTATGTATACATAGAAATTAAATGAAAAGTTTAAACCCATTAAAGTCATAGTGATGCATGAAGAGAACCATATATTTCCTTGACAAATTGAGTGTGTTTATGAACACAAGTATTGGAAGTGTTCATAAACACCATACAGGCCATAAACATCATGGAGCACATTGTTGATGCACTTAGAACGGAAGAGAACCTTCAATCTAAGGACAATCAAATAAACGCTTTAAATATTTTGTTCAAAATCAACAACAAAATAATTAATAACATTCACCTTAAGTAACACAACACACCATTTTCAACTTAATTTTTTTCCCACTCCTCGCTCCTTTGTCTACATTTGAACAGCCTATGCGAATGGTGGAATCTGCCCTGGGGGTACCCCACGGTCCCCCTCTGCCCTCTGCCTATGCCTTTCCTTGTCTCATGCGGACTCGTGTCCCTCGGGAGACACTCCTGGAGGTTTCGGTCCTTTGGTTGCAGATCTTTTGGTGCCTCTCCTGTCTTCGAATGGTGTGATGACAATCATGTTTATTCCTAGTTCTAATGGTTGGAAGGACATTCTAAACAATGGTAAATAGAGCTCAATCCCTCCTAATCCTCAAGAGGAAGAAGTC
>VDFB02072274.1:63347571-63421130 GCA_007258455.2 Sequoia sempervirens
AGTCTTCAGTTCCATTGCATTTGCCATCTCGAAATCAGTCAGAGCACTCAACAATACTTAATTAGCCCTAATATTGTACTCATCTTCCTTAATCTCACCTATAGTAGAAGGACAATTTTGTGGGATGATATACCTATTCTTTGTAATGTTCCAATAAGGTTCACCAATGCATCTCATATGACATTCCATTCAACTCTTTCATAGAGAATAATTAGTTCCATCAAATCTCGGACTATCCTTCTTATATGTTACCATTTCGGATCACCTCAAGCTCGTAAACTTCTTCTACGAAACCTACTATGATACCAATTGTTGGAAAAACAAGGGTAGATAATTAAGAGGGGGGTGAATTAGTTGTCATAGAAATTATACTTATTAAACTTATTCTTAGATATGATAAATAAACATGAAATCATAAACCATCACCACATCAAAAATACACATAACACAAATATTTCTTATGTGGAAACCATGTTAGGGGAAAAACCACCGTGGAGGTTAGTCCACAAGATTATACCCTATTAAAAGTATAAAAGAATTTTAAATGGGGAATACACATGCATTCAAGAACACTACTCAAATACAAAAAGACTTACTACCCAAAGGAAGACTCACTATCTTACAGAAACATTTGGATTACATCTGAAAGATTTTGAACTGAGAAAATAGCATCTACTAATGCCTGATGATGGTTCCTGTTAAGAACATAAACACTTCCTTCTACTTACTCTTCTTCACACTTTACTTCTTCCTTTGAAAGATTAGAACATTATTCACACACAACACACAAACCATGCCTCCAAATGGCATAACCAATTGATCATATATATCCACAACCAAGAATAACATCAACTATATGTCAACCCTAATAAAATATAAAATGTGTACAAACTGATGGCCCAAATCAATAAACAATTTATCAATGCAAACCAAACAATGTCAAACACAACATAGTAAGGACCTAAAAAAACATCCTCGAATGTGAAAAATCTTCAAAAATTATGCCTCGAAGATCCACAACATGTTGCAATCACCCTGTCGGCCATGAACATGAAAAACATGAACTCAAAAGAAAATCTCCAATTGTGAGCACAATGATGAATGCATATGTATAACATAGATAGAGCATGATATATTAAAATCCACAAGAATCATAAATCACCACAAAAGAATTCATAAAAACTCAAATTACTAGAATCACATCATCTTCTTTTAGGAACACCAACTAGAACAACTAAACAACTGACAAAACACAGATACTCATAACTCAATCAAATCTTCATGCGAACCTCTAAAACTTCATGTGGATAATCTAGATATACTTTTCAAAAACCCTTTAATCCACAGCCTCTTATCATCAATATACTGAGATAGCCACCATATTGAACTTCACTACATCACCGACAACTTGCAACTTATTTTATTACAATTTTCTCAATATACTCAACATATATAGCCTTAAAGACATTAATGCCAATAGTGTTGACATCAATGACAACCATAGATCCACAATATTCAACATAGAGGGGTTCTATCCAAGGTTGTTTGATCTAAGGGGGTCTCATCTATCCATCTTAAATTAAAACCCTTTCGATGGAACCTCTCAAGGATAAAATCATTAGTTTTTCTAAAAAAAGTGATTTTGGGAAAAAATTAGCATGTCCCAAAAGTGAGACACACTATTATGGAAGTACCTTATAGGCTTATGCTCAGTTAACCAATTTATTCCCAAGATTACATCATATGAGCCTAGAGGTTCCACATATAAGTTGACTTGAGTTTGAAAGGTTGGAAGATCTAACTCAGTGCAAGAGAGATAGGTATCTACCCTTCGCTCTACTTAATTACCATACAGGATTGTCCATGAATTTTCCATTACATATCTAGGTCTAATGGGTATCTTGGATATTATTTTAGGATCTATAAAACATTCTCGAGTGCTAGTGTCAATTAAGATAGAGACAAATTGGCCATAGAGCTTACCCGTCAGTTGAATTGGTGAAGCCTGATACTCTACTTGTATGTTATCCATTGCATAGTGTGGATCTAGTGATACTGAGTTTTCTAATAGCTTCCTTCCTTCCAAAACTTTGAACACTGAGGAAAATTTGAGGCATAATGATTTCCTCTACAAGTATAACATACATCTTGAGGCCCATTGTGATCTCCTGGCTTGTCCTCTCTAAAGCCCTTCTTCTTATGGTCATCCTTACCCTTGCCTTTGTTTTCTTTCTTGTTCTTTCCACCATTACCATCTTCACCCCTTCTCTTGCGACACACTTTCCCTCTTGATATTATGGATTTGATGGATCTTATCTCCCTTATGAATTTTTTTCTTCCCATACCGCAACTTAGAATTTGAGTCACTACAAAGATTGGATAGAAATCGTAAGCTTTTGTTCTTGTTTGGTGGCTTTTTGAAAAAAATTATTTATGGTTTGAGGTTCATGCATATCCACTTTACCTCCTGTGTGAGGTTTGAGTCCCATTATAAATTTTTGGATACAAAACCATTCATCCCCCTAATACTGAGGCACATACTTTAACAGATTGGTGAACTTTTCCCAATAGTGAATCATAGTCACATTTCCCTAGGTTAAGTTCTAAAATTCTATCTCTTTCTTTTGAAAGAAAATTTGCGATAACCATATCTTCCTGAAAGCTTGGAGGAAGAGTTCCCACGTGATCTCAGTAGGTCGAATATTTCATTCTAACTTCTCATTATCCCACCAAGTCAAATTGCTTCACCTGAGAGCTAATATGTAGTGCATGCTTCGTTAGTTTATTGAGAAAGGTTGTAGAGCCCAAAGTATTTTTTCATCTCTATAATCCAAGCCTTAGCTCACACTCTGATATCCTTACCATTAAACTTGGGCAGTGCTATTCTTTTGAGGTCTTTCCCAAGCTCTTCCTCAATTTTTCATTGTGGACCTACCCCTAGACTACTATCTCCTTGATTTCCTTTTGTATTCCTATGGTCCTAGTCCTCATGTGCCACTCAAATTTCTTCCTCTATTTGATCCATGTGAGAATCTTGTTGATTCAAAAGCTCTATAATTCACTCCAGCCTCTTGTTTGGTCCGTTATCATAACCAGTAACACTCGCATCTTACTTGGTGGTCACCATGACGTCCACACTTATCTTGCAACACATCCACATTTATTGCATCTCAACACAAGGTTCTATGAATAAACATTCTTATGATACATCACATACTTTTTCATATGCATACATCTCTCTTGATCTAGAAGACATACACATTTATGCATAATAAACACATTTTAGAGTCCTTTGATCACACCCAAAAATATTATCTAATTTTATCTATATTAAAGGTGATTCAATAGATCCTTATTTACAATAGGTTTATTGCTACATCATTTCAATTTCTCTGTATCAGAGAGAGGACATTCCTCTAGGTCCTCATTTGAATTTACATCACACTTTATAGAAGAGGATGGTTGAGCTCGCAGACTCTCCTTTTCTTCTTTAGTCAACAAGGGTGTGTTGGGTCCACACCCTAGACGCCAATCTTGGATTAAAGAAATATTTTTGATATTAGGTGTCCACTTCTACTTAATATTCAAGCCTCTCTCCAGCTTGAGTTGTGTAAGAGCCCAAGCTAGAGTTTTGTTATCAATAATTTCTTATGGAACCTCCTCCTTGGTGTTTTCTTCCTTTATGTCACTCTAATGTGATGTTCTAATAGTTTTCCCTTTCCTTCATCCTTCCTTTGACCTTCCCATTCCTACATTCAATTCAGGTTCAGTCAATTCTCAGGACATCCAAATTTTTGGTCAAGGATCAACTACCCCTAGTTAAATATGGTAGACTCAAAAGGCCTAGAGTTGAACCCTAAGCTCTGACACCAAACGCAATAAACTTCCCATGATTATTACTTAATTAACATACTTGTATTTGACACATGAATATATTAGAAAATTAAAGACATAACTAGTGGCTAAATTCAATCATAGCTACGTGTTTCCATTTAAAATGAGTCAATAATTCATATATTCACTTCAAAAGTCAAATTATAATATCAAGTTTGACTTGGCTCCCAAGGCCACAAAGTTATTATAGTGTACACTTTACATCAAATACATAAATGTATTACATCAAGTTATATCTTAAACTATATTATTCTTTAGAAAAACTAAGTTTCTTCCTTGATGCTCACCTCCACTGGTGGATGAGAACATGGTTGAAGTAGTTTACCACCCAACCACGAAGCTTATGCTTCCCCGGTATTCTTCTGACTTGAAGAATGCTTGACCCTACACAAAAAATTTAGCAAGAAAACAATTTACATGGTGGAATCTGGTGTGTTTCCATACATCAACATGCAATTTCTATCTACAAGTTAGAAAAGAATATGCAAATTCTATGCTAGGAATGGAAGAGAGTAAAATCACAAAGTTCATACATACAAGTGAAGTAATTGCTAGGCCAACCATAATAAATGTGTTGCAACAACAATAAACAATAGGTTCTAGTAAAGAAAACCTATACTCTTTGAACTCCATTTTGGCACCCATCCTAGAAGGTAACTTTCCACATAAACACATCTCATAACAACTATATACCCTCTAGCAACATATACCCTCAGGTGCTCTAGTCAACTAAGGTATCACTATTCCATTCAATTTTTAGAATACTCTTTCACATATGTATTCAAAAGAAGAATAAGAATATTTATTTTCTCTCTAAATTAGAAATTAGATTTATGATTCAATAGAGTAATTCAACAGTCAGTCATATCATTATTATGATTGTCGTATACTATTCATCAATAAGCATTTCCCATTTAAAATTGAATTGAGAACAAAATAATGTATGTCACAAGTATGTGTATGTACATAGACAAAGTCCATGTGTATACACATATATGTGCCTACTCATGCTTAAAATTTGTGCATACATTATGAAATAATCATTAATTTAGATTGCAATCTTCAAATAGTATTCCATTTGACTTTTCTTTTTTCAGAAAAAAAGGATACAAAATAAGACTATACTAATAGTGTCACAAACACTGTTACTACATTCTCACGACTATGATACTCTAACATTGTTGTTTGCATATGAACATTCATTGTTTAAACAGAAAAAGTATTGTTTCCTACTAAACAATTATAAAATAATGTTGTTTACATATGAACATTCATTGTTTAAATAAAACAAGTATTGTTTCCTACTAAGCGTATGTGTAGGATCATGATCGGCCAAAAAGTGGTGATATGATCGGTATTTGTAGGGTATGTGGCTGACGACTTTTTTTAAACCCAAATTTGATGAAATGAAAAGGGTTTTTAAAGGAGAATCTCATATTTCCACCAATTATATAAATTATGCTTTACTTTGAATTTACTAAATAATTATTATTTATTTTCTATTTGAATTACAACTAAAGTCCTGATTGATAGGCTGATTGAAAAATATCTATAGCTTTCAAACGGTACCACATTTTTTGAATCTAAAAGATGCGTCACATTCTATGCTTCACATACTATAGGATTAAAAAAAAAAAATTGAATTTCATGAAGTTTTGACCGAACAATTGAAAGGTTTTGCCATTTGAGGTTGCTGACGAAGATGTATTCAATTTTATTTTGCTTGGAAAAAAATTACAAAAAAAAATATGCATCACACATGGACATAAGTCCTCTACTTATGTCTAAAATATTATAAAAAATATTATCATTTTATTGTGGTTAGGGTGGTCAGACAAACACCTACTTATTTTTTCCCTGAAATTTAAGTACTATTGCATTGAAATTTCAAATTTTCACCAAATAGATTTAAAATAAATAAATAAACCTAGTAGTTTAGAAACTACGCTCAATTTTCTACATATTCTATTCTTACATATTTTTGAAATAATATACATAACTTATTCAAATTTTTATGTCAAGTTGCCAAACTCCAACTTTTCTATTTTTTCCATGATGATATTGCACATACCCCTAAAAAAATATAAAACAAGTTGTTTACATATTGAAATTCATTGTTTAAATAGAAAAAGTATTGTTTCCTACTAAATAGTTATAAAACAAGTTGTTTTCGACTAAACAATATATTGAGAAAGGTTTTTTTAGCTACAAAGATTACTTTTCAACATAACAGTGTCATTTGCCAAAGAATAACCATTGTTTACACCGTCAAAATATTGTTTCAAACTTAAATAGTTACATTTAAAGAAAAATTTATTGTTTATTATGTTTGTTGATATCAAGCTATTTACATGCTAAACGATCACTTTACAAGTATTTTTTCAATGTTTAAAAATTGAACGGGTTTTCCACAACGTACTAAAAATAAACAAATCATATAGTCCAATTTCATACATAAAGACAAAATGTCTATTATTTAGATCTTGAACACTTTCATCATTGGAAATTTGATGAGCAACTATAATATTATAAAGAAAAATAAGTTCAACATGTTTGTCAATGAAATACTTCAGCAAATATTTTAGTCCAAGAAGGCATAGAAGTTTTAGGTTCTAAATATTTCTCATTCCCATAGATTTAAGCTACAACAAAAAATCAAGGTTGCTCTAGATTTGACCAATCTCATATAGGTTAGGTACTTTCTTTCTAGCATCAAAAGATATATCCAAATTTTCCCTTATGGGCATACTAGTTTATACCAAGCATGCAGTAATATTCAATATGTAGACTTATGTCAGTATTATTTTCACATTCAAGAACCAGGCCATTGATCTCAAAATCAACCCAAGCAAAGCTTGGTGAATCTGAAACTTGGATTCATACCATCGTTCCTATCAAATGAGGTTAGCTTCTCACTAAATAACAACATACATACATGTTCAAGGCTCAAGAATCATTCAATAAAGCCCCTCTTTTTTATTGTCCCATTCAATAACAAGCATTACATAATATAAAAATGAGATAAATAACACAAGGATTTCCTACCATCCCACAAGATCATAGTCAATCCTTCACAAAAGAATAAGTTTAACAAAAAACACAATCATCGAAATAAATTTTGATAGCCTTCATAGGTGAAGCATCAAAATGTAGATAGAGATAATGATCGAGCCTTTTGAAGCTCTTCGAGCCTTAGCCTAGCTCTATATAATAGCTACAAAGGCTCTAAGATATGGCAGTTTTCATACTATGCAGGCTATAGGCCATGCACCTGCCATAAGGTGGTAAACAATATCTTCATGCATTCAACTTCAAGGCCACATCAAACATAGAACAATGACCAAAGTTCACAAAGTCAACATCAGTCAACTTATTTCATTCAATTTTTGAAAATTCCAAAATTTCCATTTAATATTTATTGAATTTATTTGATATTTCAATTTACCATATTATAATAATATGAAATAAAATTGGGTTATGACATTGAATAGGACAATTTTCCTATATAATTTCTTAAAGGAGGGAACCACACTCTCCCCTACCTTTGGTAAATCTAAATTGAGTAAAGTCATTAGGAAATAAACCATAGTTACATCCTCCTTCTAAAATCTATTGTATGATGATCCAGACCAAGTAAAAATTCTCCCCTCTAATATGGATTTACCTAAACCTAAGAGCCTTATCATGAAATAACCTATATTCACATCCACCTTCAAGAATCCATTGTGTACATTCACCAAAAGAAATCTTTACCCCTCTAATAATTATCCCATGCTAGAAGAAGTTTTTTCTACTTGTTCTAGTGTATTATCATCCAATCCTCTTACCTCCAATAGATCCATGACATCATCTACCTTATAGAAAAACCTATCAACTAACCCTAATCATTTTAGAATCTAACCCATCACTACACCTTACACCGACCTTTAATTAATCGATCCAAAACTTGTTTCTTGGGACCAACAATATCCTATTTCTTTGGAGATATTTTAAAATAATTAAACTATAGTTGAGTTCATGGGACTTTGTGAGGATATTCTAGCTAATGACCATATAAATATTTGACAAAGAATTAGATGCAAAATATTCATGGAAAATTTAATGTCAAAGTTTAAAATACCTTATCATATCCTTAAGAAAAATAATTCTTTCCATTCAGATGAATTTTTTTCACTAATATTGTGATAAGATAAAAGAATTTCTTTCATCACCTTTAATCCCTATGTCGCCAATTTAGAGGAAACCATCGGTACTAAAATTTTTAACAATATCAAACACTGAAGGGGTACTCATTACCCATGATAACTCTCAAGGTCTAGAAAGGGGTATTTTCTAGATAAATAGGACATTATTGGACTTTAATATTAATTATTCACCAATAGAATATGTATTTTTAGCTATCATTTTTAGTTCCCAAAATTTTTGGTCCACTCATGGTAAGTTAAAAATCTATCTCTGCATGAAAATTGGCCCACTAAATTATTTTTTTATTTAAGGAATTTGTCACAAGTTATATGAAAAATGGGCCATGTTGCTTAGTGAATTTGACATAGAATATGTGGATAGAATAGAAATAAAAGGGTCGGTCATGGTTGATAAACTAGTATAAGAACCATTAAAATATAATTACCCTTTGGTCATAGAATTTCTTGATGATTCTATCTTCACTTTAGATGATTCAACATTCTATATATATTATATTTCATGGATCTTATACCAATAAATGGTCAAGTGCGAGAATCTTGTTCATCACCCCTTAGCATAATTTTATTTCAAAATAATTTAGATAAGGTTTCACATGTTCAAATAATATAGTAAGCTATGAGTTTTTAATCAAAGGTTTCACAATATCCATAAAATAGCACATCCAACATCTCCTAGATTATGGAGATTCACAACTCATTATCAACCAATTCAATAATGATTATCAAAACCAAAGATGACAAGCTAATTCCCTACAAACTAATTGTAGTTAATTTAAAATAATAATTCATCTGTATATAGTTTGAATAAGTTCTTAGATTAAATAATTAATGAGAAAATACCATGACTATATAATTGGATCCCTTTTGGATGTGCCATAAAATAGCTAGTACTATGAATTATTAATTGATATGCTTTTGACCCCTCCATACGATGCCCTAGAATTAGAGCTTATTTGTGAATTTATTGGTCCTAATAATACCTAGTGACATATATATAATTTCCTCCATAATCAAACCCTAAAACCAAACTTATCATATACACAATACAAAAAGAATATCCATTATGTATCCCATTTCACAATCTTTATGAAAAATTATATAGGGGATTTGATGGAACATAATATAGATTCCTTAATTTAGAATAGCCTTCTATTGTAATAAAAGAGGTACATGATCTAGTGTGTGTGGTTCACATATTAGAAAATTTATCTTAGCTAAAAAATCTTTAGTGAAAGCTATGATTGGCCCACCATCAAGCAATATGCATGATAGTTTGTAAATAAATTTCTAGCCTAGTAGTAGCAAAAGGATTTAATTCGTACAAAATCACGAAAATTGTGAACCACCACTACTCCCTATCCCTTCTCACAATGGGGCCTTGATCTCATTGGTAAGATCCACCCATATACATGTAATGGCCACAATTTCATAATCACCACCATTTGATACCTCACCAAGTGGCTCGCAAGTATTTGTCTTACCTATACCACGAAATAACAGATATCCAAACTCATTCTTCATTATATTATCTATCACTATGGTATCTGTGGTGCATGTTTTTGAAATCTGCAAAAGACTAAGCTTCATACAAGGTTAGTAAATCACAAATTCCTCAAGCATGACCCTATGAAATACCTTGCAAATGTTCCAAAATGCAACAAAAGATAATAGAAAACCACGAGCATAATGAAAACACTCAACAAATTACCTATTCCATAGTGGATTGGTGTCACATGTGCTAGTGACCCTTTCCCAATCCTTGATTAATAGCTAAAATGATGAAGTGCAATGGAGATGAAAACAAGATTATTTCTCAAACCAAGAGAGTAACCTTCCATAAAGTTGTGGATCCATGAATGAGAATGAAGGCCTTATTTTATAGATTTTGTTGATGAGAGATTGGCCAAGATGGTGAATGTGGGACTAAAGATCCTCCAATGAGAAGATGACACTTTTCAAACGGTGAGTGGTCAATGGTTGTGCAAGATTTGGGAAGAGTGCCCCTGAGAGGGAGAATTTGAATTCAAATTTGCAATAAATTTTGAGAGGGGGACAAGAAAAACAACAATAAATGCAATGTTTGACTTGTCATGTTCAGGGAAAATGAGGGTTTTTAAAATAAATCAATAAAATTGATTTATTGTGCAAGTGGAGATATCTAGAGAATGCAAGTGGGTGAGATTATCATTTAATTAGGGTTAGATTAAATAAATGATGATTATGCTGATTTAATGCTGATTAGGTGAGTTGACTTTTAAGACTTAAATATTTGTTTTATTTAAATCAGAAAAGGATGGAAGATGCATGTTTGAGATTTTAATTAAATAAAGCTTTATTTATTTAATTAAACTATGATGTGAGCTTTTGATTTATTTAAATGATAAGAACCTGATTTACTAGGTGAATGGATGTGATGCATTTGATTTATTTATTGAGCGGATGAATATGCATAATGCTAATTTGACGTGTCTACACTATCCCTTTAACCATTGTCACTAATAATGGAAATTCATTCAAAAAGTGTGATATTTGTGCTATTTGTGAGTACTTTCACATCTAACATTCTTGTTCCACCCCATACAAACCACAAGATAGGGATCAAGTTGATGCATATGAAACATCAAAAAAGTAAGGAGGGGAATGAATCCAAAATGTGTGATTGAATAAAATGGGTTCACCTCCTACTTTTTTACTAGATTTTTCACTCAATTATGAGAGGTACAATGCATAAATAACAATAAAAAAAACCTAACTGTTATAATAGAAAGTAGGGAGGTTTTCAAATGCTGAAATGATGTGTACCTTGATGAAAAAGTTTTGTTTCAGGGCTCACTAAGGACTCATTCGCCTTGTGATGAATGGGTCTTTGTTAGAGTTCTAGAAAATTACTTTTAGAACCTATTATTCAATGTTTGTACTCCTAGATCCCAAGTGCTTAGATCCTAAAAGTTGGAAATAAATTCTATAGAGTAATTTCCATAATCTTGCAATAAAGATGAAAAATTTTGTAGCTTTGCAACTTTAACAACTTCTAAAATTTTGCTCTCCACTTGATGTTGAATCTAAAACCTACAATCACACATGAAGAGAGAATAAAAATTGTTTATTTTTAGGGAATAGGGGTTTTCCTTGGTCAAACCCCGTTTAGGTAATTAAACCTTACAATGAAACAATGAAAAATGAACATGAAACATGAAACAATGATACCTTAGTTGAAGTCTTAGAAGATAAATCAACAATCTAATGTATGAAGTTTCCTTTTGGAAATGTAGATATTGATCTTGAATTTGTATGTGAAACCATGCTTGAATTGGATCTTCAATGCTATATCAACACATAAGCTCAACAACATGCATTATGCACTATGCCTTTGACATGATGATATGACCTTTGATTGCTGCAATTAAACCTTGATAAATTTTCTCTTAAATGCATTCTTGAATGCTCTATAGCCCTCTTGTGAAGATTACTTGACTTCATGAAAGTCATAGGATTGAAACATAGTGAAATAACCTTATATTTCTACAAGATTTAATCCTAAAATTCAAATAACACAAGCCAATATTAGATCTAGTATTTAAAATTATCAAAATCCTACCAAGAATAAGTTCAAAAAGGGGTATCCTAAGTTAAGGAGGACCCATTCGCCATAGGGTGAATAGGTCCTAGCACACTCAACTAGGACATGCTTTAGGGATATAAAATAATGTGCCAAAAGGGGTTCCTAGGACCTAGGAAGGACCCATTCAATAGGTGGCAGAAGGGTCCTAGGTCACTATCCTAGGACTCAAACCTTGCAAAATTAAGTGTTGTGAAATATTATTAATGAGTGTTGGGATTTATCCCTCAGAAAATGTAATTAATTAGGCTTGGATTTGAATTTAAGGAGCCAATTAAGTTCAATTAATCTCAATTAATTAATTAAATCCCTAGATTAGTGTGAAAGTGTAAAGATACACTTTACAACACCCTAAATAAGGAATCGTTAAGTCCATTTTATTAAAAAGAGTCCTAGAATTAATATGAATGTGTAAAACATATTACAACACTAAATCAAGATAACATTAGGCTCACTTAAATTTTTAATTATTTTGAATTAAGGGAAAAGGGATACATTTTTTGTTAATACATTTTTCCCCCACTTTATTGAGAGTTTTTCCCCATGAAAAACTCACACTAAAGTAGAAATTCAAGACACTTATATATGCAGCAACGAAAAAAGATACACAATCATACCCCATCAAAGACAAAGAGAAACAAAGGAAAATAAAGGATCAAGCTTCGACCATTCCAACATGATGTGGATTGTGGTTGTTTTTCTAAACAGAAGGATCAAGCTTTGACAGTCTTTCCAACATGATGTTGACCAAGTCTAGGCTATTTGTCCAAAAAATATTTACAAGTGGAACATGATGTCCACTATGCAAATAATGCATGTGGTCACTCTAAGGTAGTGGAACCTCAAGCCATCCACTAGGTGAGAATCTTGAAAAGGTGGAAAATGAGAGAATCATATTAGCCTCCCATACCATACTGAAGTGAAATCCTCTTGAAAACCTTAGTAAGGCACCACAATGCTAAATTCTTATGAATATTATGTATATAGGTTTTTGTTCAAGGGGATCCTGCTTCGTGTAAGGTCTTCTTCTTAGGGAACATTGTTCCTAATGTCTCTAAGAGAGGACAAGTCAAGAATATCATATTGCCACTTATGGGATGCCTTACTTCGCATCATGCCACTAAGGGAAATCATACACTTAGAAATATTGCATTCTTGGAGGACATTAAACCCAATGACACCACCAAGAAAAGGATGCATCAAAAGAAATAAAAATCATACCATAAAATATGGAAAATATCAAAATATGTTATTGATGTATGCCCCCACTTTAAACTAGTTTCTGACACCGTTGCTATGATAAATTGCTTTAGATTAGAAGAAGACATGAGAGCTTATTTGGAAATCCATATGCCAAGTCATATTTTCCCGAATGAAACTACATCATGAACAAGGAGGGAAGGGTTGCCCCTATGAATACATAAGGGATCTATAGATTTGGCATGAGTATATCTTTGCTACAATGTTGTTATAAAGCTCAGAACTATCATCATTCCGAAAAATACTCATAGAATTGGAAGAATAAAACAAAGAGAGTGAAAACAAAGAAAAATCCTTTGGGTCAACATGGAAGAGACCTAAATGTCTCAACACCTTGCATCATCCAAAAAGGAAAACACAAGACAAATGTAAAGATAAAATATTCATGACATAGAGAAGAATGTAGATACATATACAGGAATGCACAAAAAGAGAGAGAGACATCAAACGAAACATCACATGGGATCACATTACACACATGCAACCACCTAAAGTAACATGAAAAGTAAAACAAAGAAAAAGACTATTAAGGCACATGTGAATCAACCTAGAGGAAGTCGTCTGCATCCCAATCTCAGTCAATATAAACAAAAGGTGAACAACTAGCCAAAGGGACACCAATGAGTGTTGAACTAGGGGAAGAACCAAGTTCGACACTTTTATTAGGATATTTTTCATTCAAGCTCATAGAAGAGGAAAACAATGTATTCAACTCATTATGCACTTGTTCATCAATTTTTGCAATGTCAATGTCGACATCTAGATTAATCACAACAAGAGGTCAAATGACAATTTTCATGGAAGATTCTTGTTTACATTGTGATGATGGTATAGAGTCATGATGCATTGCTTTAGGTAAGTTTAGATTTAGATTTTCTATGTTTCTATTTTCTTCTTGATTTTGTAACATAAGTGAGCAATAGCACGACGTCTGCACCTATGCTCTCTAGCATTTCAGTTTCACTTCAATCCGTTGTCAATTTGTGTTTATGTAGGAGCAGGTTTGTCATTCATAGGTTTCTTTTCTTCCTTTGGTGGAAAAATAGAAGGAACCATAGGATGTTGTTCAAGTAGTTTCTATTTAGCTTTGTAGAATTGTTTAATTTTAGGAGGTACAACAAGATTGTTTTGGTTGTCTCATGGTCTCTTGTAGGAAATGGTAGGAGGTTTTTTCATAGGCTACTCTTGGAAGTTTGGAAGGACTTTCAGTTCAATCATTATTTTGTCAAGGATAGGTGGTTCAATCACAGGTTGAGGCATGTTTCTAAGGGATAATTTTACTATCCACTTTACCTTGAAATTTGATATAATTTGAAAAAGAAGTCCTTGCATGGTCTAATAGGTTCAATAGGCTTGGTCCAAAATAAATCTAATGAAAATTTCCCTTGGGAAGACACAGGATTAAACCCACAATGATGCACAGTGAAGATATCATTTCCAAAGGGAAAATTTAAACATTTATGCTCAATTGATGGGATGAAATTCATGGAGTGAATCCATGGGTAGCCTAAATTCACACAAAATTGCTCCAATGATGGGATAATTGTGAATGATATATTTAATGTTTTTGGTCCAACTTTTAAAGGGATATCTATCAAGCCTGTCATAGGAAAATAAAAAAAAATTATGCATCTTGATCCATGATTTCAATTTATCATATGTACATCTTGATATAATTCATCCATAAATAGGAATTCTTTGGTCATCACATTCTCTCCACAAACAGGATCAATTAATATCCCATTAGTGGACTTGTCATTGATTCTTCCAGCTATGTAAAGAGGACCAGAGAGTGTATGTTTATGTATGTCTTTTTGTGAGAAAGCAATATCAAGAGGCATTTTGGTTGAGCCCTTATGAAGTCTAGCTTTGATAAATGCTACTATTTTAATCATTTTTTTTCTCATTGTCATATTTTATGTTTTCATCATCTCTGGCAACATTAATCAAATCATTCTTTGTTTCACTAGTTTTGACAAATGAAATAATATGTGTTGGAATGGGATTTGCAAATATCTGTAAATAATGGTTAGGAGGAGCTACAGAATTATTGCCTTGATCAATCACACCTCCAATTAGAAGTTGATTATTATCAATAAGGTCTTTCACAAGATGTTTAAGACACTTACAATATTTTGTACCATTTCCATTCTGTTAGTGATAATGACAATAAGAGTTTCAACGCAATCCTGTAGGAAATGGTAAATTAGGACCATGCTTGTTAATAGGAGGTAAGGAAAGCATATTATTTTCAACAAGTTGTAACATGACATTATGAAGGGTATCAGGTAGAGGAGTGAAATTTCAATTCCTATCCCCAAAGGAAAAAGAGTTTTTTTGTCTTTATAGCAGCCACTTGGTTATTATCTTATTGACTTGGTTGAGGGGAGTTAAGTAGTAAAAATACCCTATTTTTCTTCTTGAAAGGTTGGTAATTATTTTGAGTTGCAAATTTAGACTTTTTTAGGATGACTAGGAAGATTTTTTACATCATGACCAGAAGTTGTATTTTGTTTATCACGAAGGGATATACATAATTGTGTAAAGGATGGGAATCTCAACATCTCAAGTTTGTTTTGTAAGTTGGAAATAAACATTCTTTGAAGGACAACATCGAGAATATTAAATTTTACTTGTGAATAAATTTTTTGGTATCTTGCTAGGAAATCAATCACTTTCTCATCATCCTTTTATTTACATGTCATTAAATTAGCTACAGTTATCTTGGGATCCATGTGAATGTGGAAGTGGCTGTAAAAGACATCAAAAATCTCATTGAATGTGGAAGTAGTGTTAAATAAGGAAAAGGAATGAAGTAATGACATTCAAGACTTGGGCATGGCACACATCATATATACCATAAGTAACATATCAAGATAATAATACTAATAGATCATAATCCTTTTGAGCTTATATAATATTATACAAACATATTTAATAAAAATATAATATGTTTCTTTCAAATCACATTAACCAATAATGATTCCACTAATGCTTAGCTTAGTGATGAAAGCATTCATTAAAATAAAAAAAAACCTGAATATGGTACTAAGGATAAAATAAACTAAAAATTATTGTTCAAAATTTGCTAAAATAAAGTTAAAATATAAAAATACAAGAAAAAGATTATCTATAAATGTTGTAAGCATATTAGTATTGCACAACCATTTTACAATGTTTGTAGTGTGTTTTACTCCTATTTGAGTGTATTGTCTTTAATTTATCTATGGATGAATATGATCAAACTCAAACTATACAAAAGATACCTCATTTTAAGTAGGGTTTTTTATGTATTCACTATGTTATCAATATATTTTAAGGTCAACACATCAACTATCATAAATTTCAAATTCCTTTAGATATAATATCACTAATTTATGTTTGTTATTACACTTATTTATTAATGTGTATTTATTTTTTACTAATCTATTTCTTTACTAACAATTGTGACTATAATCATAACATGAACTAAATCTACCAGATCCATACAAAATTAAGCTAGATTAAGTGAGTTAAGTTATAATCCCAATGAAATTATTGAAAGCTTCAAACCAAACAACCATTAAATAAAACATGAAGGAAACCATAAATGCATAAAGGAAACCTAATTCAAAAATCCAAACCTCATCCCATTAGGGATTGGTGTTGCATGTGATGTGAAATGACAACCCTTTCCCAATCCCTTGACGGAAACAAGCTCAAAAGATGGTAGCCATTGATGAAAACTAAGATAAGATTATGGTAAAATGGATATAAGAGCTAATTAAGATGATGCTAAAATTCTAAATATTTCTCTAAATATTGCTCTAAATTTCACTATAGCAACTTTAACCTAAAAAGTGGATCCTTATTTCATAGAAGTGAGTCTATTTATAGGTAAAATTGTTGAACCAATGGTCAAGATTGATTAACTTAATCAAAGGATGAAAATCAATGAGAGGATTATGCATGGATTGAGGATTCTAATCCATGTTCAAGGTTGAAATTTGAGAAGGATCAAACAATTTAATCAATGGTCCCAATTTCTCTCAACAAACACACTTCCTAAAGATTAGGAAGTTGTTAAAGATATTTCCATTTTGAATGAGTGCATAGGGAGGAATATTCCATTTTGGAGGAATGTGCAAAGGAGGAATATTCCCTTTCAAGTGGTAGGGTGAGGATAATTATGAATTAGATAATTAAAAAAAAGTTTTAATTGTGCAAATTAGAATAAATTAGGATTATCATTAAATAATTTATTTATTTAATGAAAGGGGATGAAAGGACATTTTAATCAAATAATTTAGATTATTCAATAAAATGAGATGACATAAGAGGGTATAATTTAAATAATTTGCATTATCCAATTTAAACAAGATGAAATGTTAATGTGAAAGGGGGTGAATTAACCTCATGAAATTAATTATCAGATTAATAGATGAAAATGATGCATTTAATTAAATGACTAGGATTATTCAATTAAACAGTCAAAAAAAGGGGAAGAATTTAGGATGAAAGTGTCAAATTTAAGTATGCAATATCATTCAAGACAATTTTAAGTGTTTATGACAATCTACCAATTAATATGTAGGCCTATTTGAAGGCTTAATTAGATAATGATTCTTAAACATGCTCTTTGAGGGACTAAATGCATTGGTAGGAATGATGTCTCCAAGAACTATGATGATAAGACATTAATTATAAAATGGCCCGAATTCAAATGTATAGCTTATGTAGTATTTGGTCTTATTAATAAACCTTATTATTGATCATTAGTGATTGTTAGAATATATTACAAGCTATTTTTTTAATCTTTTATTATTTATTTTAATAGATACTAGAATTTTAGAGCCATAATACAACCATTTTTATGAATTGAGAAAATTTTCATCATCAAATTATGAGAATATAAATTGTTGCTGAAATTTTAGAAAGTAATAGTTCATTATTCCAAGACCTCTAATTTGAGTTTGAATTTTTTTTTTCATATGATCAATAATACCCACAATCAAGACTAAGTTCTTTCAATTAGCCTTACTAAAATATTATTATTTATTTAAAAAATAATTTAAAATATTTTATAATATTAGAGTTTATAATTTTATATAAATGAATTTCTGGTTTTAGTTGTCTTATGCCTACAATTTATAGGAATCAAGAAGAAAAACTATCATAATTTAATAAATATTTTTTTGGTGGTATAATTAGTATGCTCAAGTTTTTGATAAAGGGAAAAACAGGTTTTATAGGTACCCGAAACCACCAAGTTTACAACAAAAAAGAAAGGACTAAAAAGTCTAATAGTAAAAAAAGGTTGCACAAAAGGAGAAAACCAGAAAAGGCAGTAGCCGTCTGCAAAAGACCAAGAGGGTCAAACAAAAAACCAGTCGAAAAGCCACCAAAAAGACCAGCCGCAACTAACCCATAGTCTTCAAAACAGACTCGGTCTCTGCCTCTAGGTTCTACATGTCCTGAACACCCTTCTTGAAGGTTTGAATCATCTATAGCATAGGAGGAGCCTTCCTCTTCAAATTAGCTTTGGTTCTCTTTGAAATACCAGCATCCTCATCCTGGTTTTTATCATTGACCTCTTCTAGATCAACCACCAAAGACCCTTGTTGAGCTTTGTCCAATTTTTTAGTCATGACATTGATGATGATGGCATTGTGTCTTGCCATCCTATTTTTCTACTCGACTATAATTTTAACAATATTTTTTATTTTATCCAACTCAATTTCAACCCTTCTATCCATTCCCGCTTGGTTCTGGGTTTCTTTACTGGCACCATGATCTTTTCACTCTATCTCTTTCTTACCAAGCACCATAACCTTGCTCCCATTTCTTACAGTTTACTTTGAAGGGCCCAGTTTTTTATTTTTAGCTCATTGATTTCATGAAAGATCCATTTCCAAAATCTGAAATGGTCAACATCATTATTCCTAGGTAAACCCAAGACATCCACAGTAGGTTCCCTTTCTAGGTTGAAACAAGTTTTAGTAGGGTCGGGGGTAACAAGGGAACCAATTCTAGCATCTTTGACCAATGACAAGGCATCAAAGGACAAAGTATTGTTAGCACTAGAATCCTCAGAATCAGGAGAGTCTTTAGAGTACATCACAAGGTTTTTACCTGGTAGATTCATAACTATACTTCTGGTTTTAAGGGTAGAACTACCTGGCTTAGGCACAATCCTAGCTTTCACAGAAAGGGGGTTAAGGCTTTTCTTACCAATTTGGACAAAGGAAGGGCTAAGGACCATCCTAACCAGGATCAAATTGAGAAAATTCCCCGAGCAGCTGGGTTCGGTATCATCCTCCTCAGAATCAGGACAGACATCCAAATTAGCAGGGTAGTATGCTCATGTTACTTTTATTTACATTTGTGTTTATTTTAGCAAAAATTATAATGTAATATTATTCAAAAATGGTAAATTTTTGTTTTTAGTTAATTTTGTTGTTTAATCTATATTTAGATTCATTTACGCCTTGTATTAAATTTATTCTCATATTTTAGTAATTTATTCATTATTATTACACCTAGATTCACACATACTATCATATATTTCATCCTTTGAATTTTTTTTATTGTAGCCTTGAATTTATTTTTTTAGTGGTTGAATATTGAGATGGTTCAATCATGTGGTGAATATAAATGGATATAAAATTTAAATTGTATGTTTATTATCCCTTTCTACTACCATTATCAGTCAACTCAATACACATTTACAATATGAAATTTTATTAAGTTCTAATATTTAATGTGAACTTAATTTCATATAAGAACTTCTAACAAATATAATATACTTATACTTCTAAATTAATCAAATAATAAAATTTATTATGATCATCTAGGTCACTTGCATGTTTGTGTATACTATATTTGATATTCATCATTGTCATTAAATCAGCCCACCATGGTTTTTCCTATGAGAACGTGTTCGCCTCATGATTTGGCACACTTCTAAGTGGTGTCCTTAGACATAACCTTAATAAATAGTCATTGAAAAACTACAAATGAACAACTTTTCAAGTGAACACTCTATTAGATTATTCCCACATAAATCACTTATATGCATGAGCTTGAGTCTATTTTACTTGAGATTGACTCCATAGCACTTCTATTGAACCATACAAATTTCTCACATTGTATAATTCTTGATAAAAATTTTAAATTGAAGATATTAATTTATAGACAATGACAATTGAATTCAACATGGCTTCTCCAATAAATTTTTTCAATTCTACAACTAAACATCTTTATCCATCAATTTTTTTAAAAAAATTGTTACAACTATCTATCCTAAATAGTTTATTTAAATAAATTAAATGTTATCTTTTATATATATATATATATATATATATAAATTAACATGCATAAATTTATATGCTTTCGTTACGTTGATACTTTCAATTGTGCAAATAGAATATATTAAAGATTACAGAAAAGGAACAACTGTGAACTTGCGTCCATTGCGTACCCTACACAAATAAGGATTGACTACATTAATATAAATTGTTTCCAAGACAAAATCGAGAACGAGGTTGAAATGGATATGACCCTACAAACAAACATTTGCTTATACAGAAAATTCCAATCCTAATTCTAGTTCATCGCCTATTTCATGAAGAATACAAGAAATCTTCTTAAAAGCCACTCCTATCATCACTCGGCCGACTTGGATATATCGAACTTTAAATTTATCCTTGGTCTCATTCCGCAATCCAAAGAAATAAGCCAAGGGCTGCAGGGCCACCATGATAAAATATTGGAAATAACCCTAATTCTAACGCTATAAATCATAGGACTCATTCTAAGAAGAATATCGCCTGTCTTAACACAACAATCGGTCCATATTATACTGGTTGGTTGAGCATATGATCATGGCTTTCAAGGTTGTGAGGTGGATTGCTATATTCTTCTGTGTGGCTCTCCTGTCTGATTTTCAAAATGTGTCTGTTAATGGTGATACGTTCACCACGAGCACTCAGTATGATCCTCCTGCTCGAAATTACAGCCTTGATGGGCTGTACTGTGCTACATATGACTCTAATCAGACCCTGCAGTGGCGCAGCCAATACTTTTGGACTGCATATTGTGACAAAGCCGGCCAGCCCATGGGAGCTTCCCTCTGCGGCACCTGCATCCAAGTGAACTCCATCACCTCTATTTTTTGTAATAGCTTTTCATAGGCTGCAACAATGTATTATGTTATTACTTGTTAAATATAAAACCCTTGTGATATCACAAAATATATTAAGAAATTGTTAGCTTATATTGTATACCGTTTCACCTGGGTGTAATTCAGTTTGAATTGTTACAGGTGACAAATGAGTCGACGCGTCAAAATGTGATCGTACGAATTGTGGACCGGTGCCAAAACGGAGGATTGGTTTTAGAAACCGATGCTTTTAAGGCCATTGATGGAGATGGAGAAGGACGACTTAAAGGCCATATGCTTACAACCTACCAGTTCGTCTACTGTTAGAACAAAGTTACAGAGTTATTATTGCTTTTATATTTAATTATGTCTATCAGTAGTTCACCAGCGACTTCTTCATTATCGCTCTGTTGCTTTGAATAAGAACGCTTTTCGCTGTCATAAAAATTTCCAGCATAATGGCTTGTGCATGTTTGACTGTTGTTTATTATTCTAATATGTTTTAGTCATAGATGATAAAAATCCTGCGTTATTTACAGAGATGGAAATGAATGAGGGAAACAAATGCTATGTTTATAATGCATTTTATATAGAAAACATTTTGTCTTTTGACGCATAGTATTCTTGAGTAATTTAATATCATCTCTTTTTTCTAAATAATATCAATATTTTTTAAAATAATATTCAATAATTTATGGATAATTAGAAATATTTTCTCTCTATTTTGAAAATAATTTGTATTTTTTAATTAATTTATTTAAATTTTAAATTTAGCCAAATTTCATTATTTTTTTTGGATAGATTATATTTTAATTTTCTTAAAGTAAATTGTAAGATTTTTAACTTTTCAAATTTTTAAAATTGTTTATCTTCAATTTAATTGACTAAAAAACTTTTAAATTTTCTGAACATAAACTTTTTGTCATCATTTTTAAGACATTTTTTTGCCACAAATATCATAATAAAAAAGGTTAAAATGTTATCACATTTCAATAAAATATTTTACGAAAAATATTTACACAATTTTTCAAAATATTAATTATTTGTTATTCTATCTTTCCTTTACCCAATCAAACAACCATATTCTTCATTTTAAACATTTATTTATTTATTATATCTTAAAATATAATTATAAAATTATTATCTAATATATGAAAAACAATCTAATAACAAATTAAAATATATATAATATCGATATATAACACAAAGACTTTAAAACAAAAAAATTGTTTATTTTATATTTTTTTATCAATTAATAATAAATATATATCCACTTAAGAGACATTCATTAGATATATATCCAGTTAACAAACTTTCATTAGATTTAATAACTAAAATGCAGTCATGGAGTATGGACTGCTTTCGGAAGCACAAAATCAGAATGCTTTGATATTTTTGCAATGGAATAAATAGATAATATGATGTGCAACTACCTGTAACCGCCTTAAATAGCTATTGCTATGTAATGTGAAATCAATCAAGTCATGATTCCAATTGAATTTGATATCATTTTATATTTTTAAAATAATTTTTTGTGCTCTACCATCTTCATTTCTTCAATATTTTCAAATTATAATTTATTAGTTCTTTTATCTCATATTTTCATGGTTGTTACAAATATTATAAAAATTCAGTGAAAATTAAAGACTAAAATAAAACTAATATCCTTGAATCAAATTAGTTTTCAAACTAGATTTAAAATGTATTGCAACACAAATCAAAACTATAACAAATGTCATCAATAAATCAATAATTCAAACTTGTTTATTCACTAGGCCTATTCTAAAACTTTTATCTTCAATAATGGGCCAATCATATTTTCTTCTTAAACTATACCTTATTAATGATTGTTCATTAGATTTATTACTTGGTAATTACATATATATTTATAATTAAAAAATCATGCTCATTAGTTTGTAATAACACATACTTAGAATGTCAAATCTCATATGAATGATTCTTAAAAGAGGAAGAAAAACATATAAACATACGAGAAACAATCACAAACTCGTATTACAAAAATTTTCCTCATTTTCACATATTTACAAGAATAATTAATATTTATATTTTCTTATTAAATTAAACAAAAAATATTTCACAAATATTTAATAGAAAAATCTATTAAAATACAATCAAACTCTATTTCAAATATTAAAAAAAAAAAAAAACTTATAAAAAATATTTTAGAAACATTCAAAAATTGTGAAAGAAGCTTTTTAATCTTTCCAATCCTTCTCTTAAAGCTTCAACAACCTTTTCCTAAGTCTATAACTTTGTCTTCAAGCACCAACTCTCCAACAAAAAATCAAGAGCATTCTATTTCTTTTCTGAAGCAATTCTTATTGTGAAAATGAAGAAATAATTTAGGATTTTTCAACTATAAGCATAATCTATTTCAAAGGTTAAATTGTTTCATCCTCATTTTTCAAATTCTCATCAATAGAAAAACTAAAAATTAATATTTGAAAAATGATGTCAAATATATAAAATAAAGAAATTAATATCCTTCAATGGCAAAATAAAAATACAAAATGTAAGTTATAAGATAAATGCTTCTGAAATATTAAATTTGAAAATTTATCAAAACATATACATCATTCAAAGAAATATGGAAAATACCTAATATGCAAAGGCAATTATTCACTTATAGATCAATTATAAAAGTATCACAGAAGAAATTTTAAATCACTTTTAATCTAGATACCAATGATAGGAACAAATTAAAGCATAGTCATCTATAATTACCATACATGATGGAGTAAGAGGGTGGGAAAAAATTATATATCATCCCACTCCATAATTAATGTCTATTTGTATAATCATAATTCACACAAACATTTAAGGATTAAATATAATTTTTATTAATGTGAATAAAAAATCTGAGTTGTGTTAATTTGATTTCTTAATTTTAATATATTAATAAAATATCTATGTAATTATACTAGCATATCTATATTTTAAAAATATATGTAATGTACGTTGAGAGATACCCTTCTCAAAATGTCTATTTTTAATCAATTGAACCTTAACCCAAATTGAAGCTTAACGCTAACGATAAAAATATTTGAACCCTAATCGTAACCCTATTTGAAGTTGGTTCGGATTACTGGCTCATAGACAAGGACAAATTCCCTAGAAGAGTGTCTTTCAAGTTTGAAAAAGTGTAAGAGGGAAAACCAAAACTTCAAAATGGTTGTCATTGACTCCTGGCTCACCCAAACAATTGATCATCCCACTAAGATGTGCATATTCAATAGAAAGTTCAAATTCATAAAACTTAGATTGAAAGAGTGGGATATCCAAGTCTTTAGAAACCTTTTCAAAGAAAGGATCTCCTTGAGAGTAGAATGGCTAAGATCCATAAAGACCTCTCAAATGATTTTTCTTACATCCTAATAGAAGAAGAGAGGAATTTCATAGTTCAATTGGATGGTTTCTACAATTTTTCAAGAAAAAACCTATTGGAGAAAAAAATCAAGGATTAAATGACTTAAATAAGGTGTAAAACCAAGTTTTTTCATTTAACATGCAAAATGAGAAGACAAAAATCACATCAAATAACTTAGACATATCCACTGAATTTATTTGAAATGTTTGAAAACATTGTTAATAAGATATACACTCAAGCATTTGAATGTAATTAAACTTAGAGCTGTACAATTGAATCTAATAAATCATTGCTCTTAGATGAATCATCAAACTTTTTTGGTTTTATGACAATGAATTTGTTTTTATGACAGTGCACTTAATCCTTTGTTCATCTTTATAAGTCTCTCTTTTCATTTGAAGTTTAAATATGTATTTGTTGAAAAAGATCTTTTGTATAATGTGTCCAAACTTAACATCATCTTGTTCTTCATGCTTCAAAATGCTCAATTCTTTTGTTGTAACACCCTCTTTTGTTGTAACACCCATAATCTCTCATTTCATTTGAAGTTTAAATATGTATTTTTTGAAAAATACCTTTTGTATAATTTGTCCAAACTTAACATAATCTTGTTCTTCATGTTTCAAAATGTTCAATTCTTTTGTTGTAACACCCATAATTTCTTTTATGTTGCTTCTTCAAAAGCAGTAATCCAAGTGAAAGCAGTATGGTCTTGCACTTTGCATTGAAGTATATATCTACAATCACATTCAGGGAAACTTTTATCACATCTTTCACAATACCAATTACCATTTCCATTAATGTTTACCTTCTTTTTGCATTGCCTACCTCCAATTTTCAAGGGGAAATTTGTATAAAAAATTTTGTCTACCTCTATATTCCTCTCTCCCCCTCCATCTCTAGAAATGTCTCCCTCTCTCTACCCAACATAGTTGTTTGTCCCAACAAATTAATGTTTCTCCTGGGAAAATTTATGTAAAATGTGCATGCCATAATAGATGAACACATTCATTTCATGAGCACAAATCTATTTGTTTCTTCTATTCATAATTCTCTACTAAAAGAATCATACCTTTCAAGTGGGTGATAAAGTTCTACCAATCAATCAATTTGCATTGCTCAATACAAGTTATAAAAAAAGCGAGGAGATTGTATCTAGTAAGTAATTGTACTATTTTTAGCTATAGAAAACATACAAAATAGCTTACAAAAAAAAATACAATAGATATTTATTTCACTAAATATAGTAACACTTTTTAATAATCCCTTGCTAATTTTGCCACTTTATTCTAATCTCCAACTGAAAAACTAAATTTGCATCAAGATTAACTAGGTACAGATTTCCTAATGAATTTGCATCAAGACTAACTAGGTACAAATTTCTCCACAATGTTTATTACATGTCCCTGCATGGAATTTAATAGCTCAAAATTCTTTACATACATAAAATAGTTTGTCAAGACTTTTTACATTCATAAATATAGATTGTTGACCCCATGACACTGATCAAAAAACACATCAAATGCATTCAGCCTTGAACTCGTCCATTACATACATTTCACATTTTCACTGCAATCCACATCTTAGACAACCTGTCAAAGTGTCTACTCTCATATGTGATGCCAAACTCCTCCAAAAAGACACCAACCTGGTGATTCAAAATCAAATTATGAAATATATCCAAAAAATAATTCAACACCAACCTAGAGATTCAAAATCAAATTATGAAATATATCCAAACTATAATTCAAAAGCATTACTAGAGATATTTATGAAATGTATCCAAACTATGATTCAAAAGCATTACCAAAGACATTTATGAAATATATCCAAACTATGATTCAAAAGCATTGGTTGCACCCATAAAAGGATATAAAAGTCATAGAAAATCCTAACCTAGGAATTGGACATTCCAGTAGGTGACTAACATTGTTTTATGGTCGTTCATTTACTTTGTCAAACTAGGAAACATATACTTGAAATGGAGCGGCACTGTATGTGCACTAAGAACTAGTTTAAGTCACGATTTACCATAAATAACTGTGTGAAAGGAATTCTACTTATGCTATAGGAATGTAACATAAAGCTTTCTTAACTTAAGCATAACATAATCAAAGCAGACATCACGACAACTGTTACTTAAGAAACAAACTATGAACTGGCCTTATGCTGCAAGAACAAACACATGGATGGATTCCCAATGCTGTAGGAACAATATAAGACTGAGTTTGCACTAAAAATTTCTAGAATGAAATCTAACTTATGATCAACAGAAGATAAAAAACTAACTAACTATAGATACTTACTAAGTGGGCCCACTTAGCAAGCATCAACCAACTATGCAAGAATTTAACTCAGAACTTCATCAACTTTTATTCATAAACTCATAATGATGTACATTATTCTGTTCATATGAAAATTAACACAAAACTCTATCTCTTATCATAGTACTAACTCTTACATATTCTCCTTCTCATTATCATACTAACTTTTACATGCTATGCTTGCTCACTCCCACAAGAGGAACACTTATTTAAACCAGAAAAGCAACTAACTAACTAACTCAAACAGAGAAAGTCGTGGACATAAATGAATCCTGAAACCAAGGAACAGACTTATCATAAATGAAAGCATATTCGTTCAACCCGATCCAAAGAGAGAATTTAGCATTCCACTCTTCCTGGATTAATGATCAAAGTTTCTTCCCAATGACCCGGTCAGAGAGTCTTCACCAAAACAACTTCCTCGACGTCATGTAGGAAATGGACTTTACTGCAGGGTCGAGATCCACTATGCTTGACTCGTTCATGCTCCCTTCAACAACCTGTGATGCACAAGGCGACAAAGGTGAAATAAAGCATGTGTGGAAAACAACACGATACATTCATTAATCACATATTAAATCTATTTCATTATTCAAAAACCATATGCGTTATACCAGTCATTTGGAAGGTCAAACAGGGTAATTAATAAGACACATCGAGATGTTAGGCTGCAGGAATATAGGAATGTATTGCTATAGGATACTACCCAAATTCAGATAAAAAGTCTTTAATCACATAGTTAAAAAATCCATTAGCAGTAAAAGTAGAGATATTAAAAGTACATCATGATACTCAAATTGTGAGCATATCCTAAGCTCATCAAGCATTACCAGAGACATTTATGAAATATATCTAAATCATAGCCAAACTCCTCCAAACAGACACCAACCCGGTGATTCAAAATCAAATTATGAAATATATCCAAACTATGATTCAAAAGAATTACAATGTCTCTGCAACTTTAATAAAATATAAGATGGAATAAGCACAAAAGTGATAAACATCCCTAATTATAACACTCACATAATACAAACCCTAAAAATTGAAAAAAAAATCAAACTCATGTGAAGTAAAAACATTTGAAGATTAGAACATAATTAACAATATATAATCAATGTAATTATATGTAATTCTATTTTACACATATCCCTAAAAAACAACTTAAAATTTAACCAAACTATAAAATGTAAAGTAAAAACACTTTTTAAACAAACATCTTGAACCATAATTATTTATTCATCATTAAGATAAAAAACTATATAATAAAATATAATATAGAATAAGTACATGAAGTGATAGATATCTCTAACTATCACACCCACATAATAAATAAGCCTAAAAATTGAAAAATAACAATCAAACTTACAATTACAATCATTAAAATTATATTATAACAATTTGTGAGGCATATATCCCTAAACAACTCAAAATTTAACCAAACTTTAAAATATGAAGTAAAAGAACTTGCTAAACACACATATTGAATTAATTATTTATTCATTATTAATACATAAATAAAAATAAATAAATAAATAAATATAAGATGGAATAAATACATGATGTGATAAAAATCCCTAATTATCATACCCACATAATAAAAACCCTACAAATTAAAAAAAAATCAATGTGTTTGTAACAATATTCAAAAAAATATGAAGATTGGAACGTCGGGGTTCAAAGTCACTTCAAGTTGTGCAATCTTCACTTTAATGTCCTTCACCTACTTCTACAAGTCTTGTACATAGCTAATGGCATCCCCAATAATCAACACCTTGTCCATCTACACAGGAAAAAACAAAACCCCCTTCAATTTCAGAATAAACAAACAAAACACTACACAAAGAATCTTTAATAAAGGGGAAAAAGCAAAGAAACCCTTTAATTTGTAGAAAAATAGCGGTGATTTTTTTGTATTGCTTTAAATAAATATAAAATAAAAATATCAAATCCATTAAAAATTGTTTGTAAAACAGTTTGTAACCGCCAACACTAACGACAAATGTCAATTTAAATGTAAAAGGTTTTTATTGACACGGATTTTTGTTTTCATTGCTTTCATGTACAACACATAACTTCCACCTACCTGTCATTTTCAACACAGCTTCAAAAAATTTACACAAAATATTCCTTCATTTCTTTCAGTATATAACGCCTCTCAGAGTAATTAATGTTAATTATGTTAATATATATTAATCATTATAATATAAATAGGATAATAGATGGTTTAATTACATGCATTTATCAATGGTGATGTTTTTATAATTGTAATTATTTAATGTATTATAAAAATTGAAAACATAAAAATGAAATGATAATTAATTTTTTTTTAAATATCAATAAATAGTTTACTTGCAAAGAGGACGTCTTGGCAGTTAGAAGTGGTGGTCCATGGGTTATAGGGAAATCTTCCCTAGCTCTAAAGAAATGGTCTTCTAATATGGACCTCTCAGACTTTATTTTTGAGAATGTCCCAGTATGGGTCAGACTCCCAAGCCTTCCCCTGGAGTATTGGAATGAGGATGTCTTTTATGGTATTGTGAGCTCCTTTGGTGAGCTCCTTTCTATTGATTCCATGATAGCTACTAGAAAGAGGTTGGTATTCACAAGAATATGTGTAGGGGTCTCTCAAAATGCTGACCTTCCCTCATCAATCGAGATTCAGTCAAAACTTGGATCCTAGTCGCAGGACATAGAGTTTGAAACCATCACGTTTGCTTGTTTCAAATGCAAAAAATCTAGGCATTGGGCTAAGAAATGTCCTTTATATGCCACAAAAGAGAAAGAGAAACCAGTTGGTTCTTTGAAACCTATATGGCGTAAGAAATTAGGAGGAGAAAGCCTTGAGAATAAAGATTCTAATGGTCAAAGTACTTCTAATAAGGCTAATAGTGATATGGGAGATAATAGTGAGGCTCCTCAGGAACCCCAACATAAGGATTTTGAGAATATCATAACATCTAAGGAAAAAGAGGCAAGTGTGAATTAGATGGTTGGGGAAGAAAAGCAGAGTCAGGAAGGTGACCCATTATCCCAAGAGTTGAACCTAGATGAGAAAATAGATGGGGTCCCTGGTCTGGAGGATATTCCTATTCAGGGGCTACCCTTGGAGTTGAACATCCCTCTTCTTCTCCCTTCCTCTGAAGGTCTTTTCCCTTCGGGAGTAGATCACTTTACAGATCCTAACTCCTTGGAATTTGTTAAGGACTCCTTTGATAATCAAGACCATACTACTGAACTTTATAGCAATGATTCAACCTTTCATTTGAATGGCATCATGGAGACATTACCTTGGGAGCAAAGACTTCTTACTGATAAGGAATGTGAATCAAGTAAAGAGTCAGATAGTCAAGAAGAGACTGACAAAGAAGAGGTTTTATTAAAGAAAAAGAAAATAAAAACAAACAATGTAAGACTCCAAGTGGTATTTCTACCAGATCAAAAGAAAAATTAGATTGTGGAGCTACGAAGAACTCTCAAGGGAAAAAAACTACTAAATGGACAAGAGAGCATAATAGCTTACAGGATATAGCGGATGGATTTTAAAAAACCATCCCGGAGTGCCTCAACTCCTATGGTAATTCATCAAGATCATGTCTTGGAATATCAGGGGACTTAATAATCCCCACAAGTAGGATGTTCTATGAAATTTTGTTCGTGATCATAAGCCTGATATTCTCCTTATTTAGGAAACGAAAATGTCAAAGGAAAAAGTGGAAAAGATGAAGCTATTTCAGTATTGTATTTCTCATGGAAATAACTCGAATGGTGTTTTATGAGGTATTGTTTCCTTCTAGAATAGTCACATAATCAAAGGGGATCTAATTTTGGAAGGTTCAAACCATATTGCCACTAGATTCACACATATTAGGGATAATTTCAGTTGGATTCAATCAAATATCTATGCCGCCAATGGAAAAGGTCTTAGAAAATCCATCTGGATGGAGTTGGCTTGCTTTAGGAGGACCTTTGATGGAGAGCCTTGGGTTGTCATGGGAGACTTTAATATGCCCTTAATGAATGAAGAAAAATTTGGAGGTTCCCAGATCAATGCAGAGAGCAAAGAGGATCTTCAGAGCTTCATCAACAACCAGGTGCCCATTGATCTGGATTTACATGGAGCTTCCTACACTTGGTCGAATCACAAAAAGGGCATGGATCTTATTTAGGTTAGATTAGATATATCTTTACTCTCTAATCATTGGTTCTTTAATTATTATTGTTCTCTTAAAGCCCTCTCTAGGATTGGCTTTGACCACTTCCCTATAAGTTTTGTTGCGGAACCTTTAAAGAAGAAGAAAAATATCCTGTTCAGAGTTGAAAAAATGTGGCTTTCTCATCCTTCTTTTAAAGAAGAAATCAGGAAATGGTGGAATATAATTATCCCTAGCACAACTATGTTTAGAGTGGCTAAAAAATGAAGGGAAGTTAAATTCAACTTGAAAAAATAGAAAAATGAATCCTTTGGGAATATTTTTAGGATTAAATATGATCTTCAAATGGATCTGGGGGAGATTCAAAACAAAATCCAGAAGGAAGGATATTTGAATGATATTAAGGAAAAAGAGAATGAGATCCTTATAAAGATGCATGATATTATTGGAAAAGAGGAGGAGTTCTGGAGACAAAGATCTAGAGCTTTATGGTTATCTACTGGTGACAAAAATACTAGATACTTTCATTTATCAGCCTCAAAACACAGGGCGGTTAACAAAATTTTTCAAATTGAAGTGGATGGTATTAGGCATGAGAAGGAGGAGGACATTAGAAAGCATGTTATTTTATTCTTCAAAAATCTTCTTTCTGAGAATGATGGAAATAACCTAAATGATTAGGATCATCTAATAGAGGCTATACCTAATGTGATCAATCAGGAAAATAATTCTATGCTATCTACTATTCCTACCAATGAGGAAGTTAAGAAGGTTGTTTTCTCCTTTGAAGGGAGTAAAGCCCCAAGTCTAGATGGGTTCCCAATGTTTTTCTTTCAATGGTTCTAGGAGATTGTTGGAGAAGATGTGGTGAATGCTGTAAAAGAATTTTTCAGATCTAGAAGTCTCCTAAAAGAGTTGAATGCTACTTTTCTGGTTCTAATCCCTAAGAAGCCTGGAGCGGTGAACTTTGAGGCTTTCAAACCCATAAGCCTCTGCAAGTCGATCTATAAAATCATTTTGAAGGTTTTGACTTCTAGATTCTTAATTCTCTTGCCAAATTTGATTTTCACCTCAACATAATGGTTTCGTCCTTGGCAGATATATCCTTGATTCTATTGTAACAATGCATGAGAATATCCATTCCTTGGTTGAATCTAAGACTAAAGGCTTTCTGTTAAAGCTTGATATCTCTAAAGCTTATGACAGAGTTGATTGGAAATTATTACTCAAAATTTTAAAAGCATTTGGGTTTTGCAACAGGGTTTTTCAAATGGTGGAACAACTTGTTTCTAGTGCTTCTATTTTTGTTATGGTTAATGGATCTCCCATGACTTTCTTCCAAAGTTCCAGAGGCCTAAGACAAGGAGATCCTATTTCTCCTTTTTTATTCACTATTATGGTTGAAAGTCTGGGCAGAAATTTAAAAAGGTTGATTTCTAATAGATCCCTTCTTGGTCTTAAACCATCCTCTAGTAATCTGATCCGTTCTCATCAACAATTTCTTGATGATACCATGCTCTTGGAAAAATCTTTTTTCTCAGAGGGAAAAACTTTGAAATATCTTCTTGATGATTATGGGAGGGTGTCTGGGTAGTTGATTAATAAATAGAAAAGTTCTCTTTTCTTCAACACTCCTATTCATAGACAAAACAAAATAGCCAGAATCCTTGGTTGTAGGGTGGAGTCCTTGCCTACCACCTATCTTGGCTTACCCTTAAGCCTTAAACCCCCAGAATCCTTTTGGATTTCATTGGTTGAGAGGTTCAGTAGGAAGCTTGTTGGTTGGAAAGGATCTCTGTTAAGCCAAGTAGGTAAACTACAACTCCTTAAAGCTACTCTTCAAAATTTGTTGATTTATGCCTTGAGTCTCTTCAAAATCCCAGCTAAGTTTACGGAAGCTATTGAAAAGATTCAAAAAAGATTTTTTTGGTCGGGTGTTGAAGAATAAAAAGATTTCCTTTAATAGGATGTGTGCTGGTGTGTAGACCAAAAAAGGCTGAAGGTTTAGGTCTCAGAAGAATCAGAATGGTTAAGAAGATTCTCCTTGCTAAATAAATTTGGATATTATTTTTGTCCTCAGGGGAATGGATTGATATCCTTGCAAGAAAATATTTAGAGAGTAATAGATCTCTTATAATTAGGAAGGAAACTCATCTTCTTCCTAGAGGTTCAACCTACTGGAATAATTTGATTAACAAAAGAAAAATTGTTGATTTTGGAGTGGTTTGGCAAGTAAGAAGCGGAAACCATACCAAATTCTAGGAGGTCACATGGTTGTTTAAGGATCCCCTAATAAAAATTGACTCCTTTAGCGCTTGGGAGGGGAATTGCAAAACTATTTTTGGCTCTTATGTGAAAGACTATTGTGTGGATGGAAAATGGGTGGCTCTGAGCCTTATCAGTCAGGCTCTTGCACCTATTCAGTCTTCTTTGTTGGTTGTCAGACTCGGCCCTATTTAGATGGAAGATCGTCTTCTTTGGAATGATGAACCCTCGAGAAATTATTCTATTTCGTCTACTTTTTCCAAGCTTACTTCTTCCTAGTATTCTCCTCCCTTTTGGTCAAAGGCTTGGTTCAAACATCTGGTCCCTAAAATCAATATCTTTTTCTTGATCCTTCTCCAAAATAAGGTGCTCACAGTTGATAACCTCTACAAGCGTGGCTTTCAAATACCTAACAGATGTTTTCTTTGCAAGATGGAGGTAGAGTCAGTGTGTCACATGTTTCTTCACTATCCTTTTGCTGCCTCAATTTGGGAAAAAATTATCAGTTATTGGCATCTTTCTTGGGTTTTTCCTTTGTCTATTAAAGATTTCTTCCTTCAATGGAAAGCCTTGACTCACAATCCTATTCTCTAGTACTTGTGGGATTTATCTTTCTTGCATGTTGCCTGGGAACTTTGGAAAGAACGAAACAACAAAATTTATAGAGATAAAGAAGCACCGGTGGAAATTGTTTTTGAAAAAATAATTAGATTTTTGAAAGAAAATGTCAATGCTATCTCTCTTAAGGTTAGCAACTCTGAGAAACCAGCTCATTTGTCCTATGATCTTATGGTTGCTAGGGAATGGAATATAATTCTTGATTTTCCTTGTGCCCCTAAACAAGCTAAGAAGGATAGAGAGGATGCTTGTTGGTCTTTTCTGCTTAATGGTTGGGTCAAAGCCAACTTTGATGGAGTTGCTAAAGGTAATCCTGGGTCGGCGGGTTGCGGCAGAGTCATAAGGGATTCCTTTGGAAAGTTTCTTGGAGCGACTGCCACTCCCCTTGGTTCCCAAACCAATCACCTAGCTGAGGCTCCTAGAGCTTTTCACATTATTAATTTGGCTTATAGTCTAAATTTTAAAAACCTTTCGCTTGAAGGGGATTCCAAAAACATTATTGATTGTCTTTTAGGAAACTCCCCCCCCTCATGGACAATTAAGTCATGGATTGATGATGCTATATTGACCTTAGCCAAGTTTCATAATATAAAGATTTCACATGCCTATAGAGAAGCCAATGTTGTGGTGGATTTTTTCGCGAATGAAGGGGTTAGGAGTAAAGGACAGTGTACTTGGATAAATATTAGTTATCTAAGTGTTAATTTCCAGGCCTTGTTGAGCTATAATGAATCACACGGGCAAGAAGTGTGTCACATCATTAATGATGATAGGACGAGGAAATTACATTATAATCATTAGATTGTATGGGACCGAGCTTAGTTGCTAAATCTGTAAGGTTGTCCAACATGCTTTATGGGTTCTTAGATTTGGCAGGACCACTTCTAGTAAAGATTTTGTCTCTTTCTACCACATTGTGCTTGTCAAGATGGGTGGAGATAGGAAAAGAGTTGAGTTAGAAAGCTTTGAGATGCATACAAGAAATTCTAAAGTGTGGAATAAAGTAAAAAGTGGGGGCTTATTGCCTTTTCTGGAAAAACTCCATGGTTCTAATCAGAAGGCCACTGAGCTTTTCGAGCAGAATTGAAAAAATGGGGAACTTACCCTGTTTGGTAGGAAGTTGAGCTTGACGAAAATGTTATAGCAGAAGTGATGGGAATGCCCACCGATGGTCATAAATTTTTCAGGGACATGGTTTTCTCTGATGAAGCTGTTATCAGATTCCCGAAGAAAGAGAAGGAAATATTGAAACTAGTGAAAATCTCTAATAGCTACTTCAAAGTCGACACCATAAAAGCTCTTTGGAGAAAGGTTCTTCGTGTTCTCATGGAGTACATTACGATGGATGGCCGCTTCACCAGGGTCTATGGTTATCACTTTTCCCTGCTCAACCACTTCCGCTACAAGGCTAGGGTTTCTATTCCCTACTATCTTTTCTGTTCTTTGAGAAAAAGTTTGGATGACCACAAGAAAAATCCAAAAAGATACCCTATTTTGCATACTGGCTTGATTAGGTTAATTGTTGAACACTACCAAAAAATTCCTGCCCTGCTATTTTGGATGCCTCTCTTGATTTTGGGGAGGATGATACTGAACCCAACTGCTCAGGGATTTTTCCCAATTTAAGCTTGATTAGAATGACCCTTAGTCCGCCCTCTATCCAAATTGGTATGAAAAGCCCTAACCCCCTTTCTGTGAAAGCTTGCACTGTGCCTAAGCCTAGAAGTTCTACCCTTAAAACCAGAAGTATGGACAAGAATCTTCTGGCTAAAAACTTGGTTTCGTACTCAGAAGACTCTCCTGAGTCTGAGAATTCTAGTGATAATAATTCTTCAACCTTTGCTGCCCCATCACTAGACAGAGATGATATAATTGGCTCCCCTGCTACCCTTGACCCTGCTAAAACCTACTTCAACCTTGATAGGGAACCCACTGTGGATGTTTTGGGTTTAGCCAGAAATAATTTTGTTGACCATTTCACATTTTTGAAATGGATCTTTCATGAAATCAACGAAATAAAAAAAATCAAAATTGGTCCCTCCAAAGTAAACTGGAAGAAATGGGAGCCAAGGTTACGGCGCTAGGCAAGAAAGAGGCTGAGCTAAAAGATCATGGTGCTAGTAAAGAAACCTAGAACCATGCGGGTATGGACATAAGTGCTGAAATTAAGTTGGATAAAATGAAAAATACTATTAAAATTATTGCTGAGGAGAAAAATAGAATGGCGAGACATAATGCCATTATCATCAATTCCATGACTGAGAAGTTCAACAAAGCCCATCAGGGGTCTTTGGTGGTTGACCTGGAAGAGGTCAATGATAAAAACCAAGAAGAGGATGCTAGTATTTCAAAGAGAACCAGGGCCAATCTGAAGAGGAAGGCTCCTCCTACGCCGCAGATGATCCAAACCTTCAAGAAGGGAGTTCAAGACATGCAAAACCTGGAGGCTGATACTGAGTCTGTTCTGAAGACTTTGGGTTAGTCGCAGCTGTTGTTGGCTTTTCCGTTAGCTTTTTTTGTTTGACCCTCTTGGTCTTTTATGGGTGGCTACTGCTTGTTCAAATTTTTTCCTTTTGAGCATCTTATTTTTTCTGTTGGACTTTTTTGTCCTCTCTGTTTTGTTGTAAACTTGGTGGTTTTGGGTCCCTATAAGACCCGTTTTTCCCTTTATCAAAAACATATTTTTTTCAATTTTAAATTTGTGTATTAATAATAATATTATTATAAATATATAAATATAATAATATAAATTATATTTATTTTATAATTATCTATTTAAACTTTAAAAAATATTATTATTTAAAAATATTATAAAATATTTAATTAGCCGATAGGCTATTCTATGTGGGGGAACCCCACTGGGACTTCCCATAGTCTGACGCCGGCGAGAACCCCACAAAATTTCTTCAACTAAAATTTTCCTCCACTAACACTACCTAGCTTGTCCATCTCGTCAGCTCTTGAATTGTGGGTGGGGTATGGGTCTGTTGGAGCTTACGACTTTGGAGAATGTGACAGTGTTGTGCATGGAAGGGAGGATGTAGGTCACTCGCGACTGGCCTCGCATAAATCCCATCGATAAACTTTTATCCACATTAACTTCTGCTTTTTATCGTTGTCATAAATAAATTATATAAATCAAATATCTAATAAAGATTGTGTATTAGATGACATTGTCCACATAAAATGGTTATGTATTATTGTGTGGCTTTAGTTACCTTTTTTTTTATTATTTCAGTTAGTTAAGTGAAATATATAATAAGTTTAATTGGTTCAAATAAATTAGAATTGAGATAGTGAATTAAAATAGTATTTTAAAAATTAATAATTTATATAATAAATAAAATTTAATAATAATTTATATACTAAATAAAATAAAATAAAATAATTTATATAATTAATAAAATAAAAATAAAATTTGTTCTATGTTATAAAATCCAAACAAAATAAAATAACTACTTAACTACAAAATAAGTTATATATACTATAAAAATAAATAAAAATAAATAAAATAATTTATATAGTAAAATCAAATCAAATAATTTATATAAGAAATAAAATAAAAATGATTCTTTAAATAAAATAAATAAAATAATATAATAAAATTTTAATAAAAATTTAATTTGTTTTGTGTTATAAAATCCAAACAATAAAATAATAGAAAAATGAAAAACTAAAGTTGTATAGGAAGTGTTGTTTTTGGAATGAATTGGAGAGGAGGGTAAAGAAGTAGAGAGGGAAGGATAGAGAAAGAGAGAGAGAGGAGGGAAAAGTAGAGAGGGAAGGATAGAGAAAGAGAGAGGGAGGAGCGAAAAGAAGTAGAGAGGGAAGGATAGAGAAAGAGAGAGAGAGGAGGAGGGTAAAGGGATAGAAGGAGGTAGAGAGGGATAAGTGAGATAGAGATAGGGAGGGAGAGAGAGGGGGGATAGAAAGAAGTAGAGAAGGAAAGAGAGAGTCAAAGAGAGTGAGAGAGAGAGAGAGAGGGAGGGAGGGAGAGGTATAGAGGGATGGGGGAGATATAGAGAGAATTAGAGGTGGAAGGAGAGAGAGGTAGAGAGGAATAAGTGAGATAGGAAGAGAAGTAGAGAGGGAAGGAGAGAGTGAGAGAGAAATAGGTGGGATGGAGGGAAGGATAGGTAGAGAGGGATATGTGATATAGAGAGACATAGAGAGAGAAGGAGAGCATGATGGAGAGAGAAGGGGGGAGGGAGGGGGGAGAAGTAGAGAGGGATAGGTGAGATAGAGAAAGAGAGGAGGGTAAAGAGGTAGAGAGGAAGGATAGAGAAAGAGAGAGAGAGGAGGAAAAAGAAGTAGAGAACGAAGGATAGAGAAAAAGAGAGAGGAGGGAAAAGAAGTAGAGATAGAAGGATAGAGAAAGAGAGAGAGAGAGAGGAGGGTAAAGGGACAAAGGGAGGTAGAGAGGGATAAGTGAGATAGAGATAGGTAGGGAGAGAGAGGTGGGATAGAAAGAAGTAGAGAAGGAAAGAGAGAGCCAGAGAGTGAGAGAGGGAGAGGGAGGGAAGGAGAGGTAAAGAGGGATAGGGGAGATTTAGAGAATTAGAGGGGGGAGAAGAGAGAGGTAGAGAGGAATAAGTGAGAGGGAGAGAAGTAGAGAGGGAAGAAGAGAGTGAGAGAGAAATAGGTGGGATGGAGGGAAGGAGATAGGTAGAGAGGGATATGTGATATAGAGAGAAATAGAGAGGGAAGCAGAGAGTAAGAGGGAGAGAGAAGGGGGGAGGGAGGGAGGGAGAGGTAGAGAGGGATAGGTGAGATAGATCACTGCTTTCTTCATGTTGTCCAATGCTTCTCATGGCTGTAAATAATGTGGGCTCAACCTATCAGCTTAAGTATTGCACCTTATTGGGGTGCAAGTGCTAGTAAATAACTTTTAGAAATAAATTTATGAATTTTCATTAAAATAAATTTATTATTAAAATTTGATGGTGACACTAACGAAGTTGCCGAATTTGCAAAAGGTTAGGGTTTTGGGCAGTGTTTTAGAAGGTGTGTAGGAGGTTTCCGACACCTGTAGGGATGCTTTGGAAGGAAATGAGGATGGTTTGGCTAAGTCTTTGCTGGCTTGACCCTGTGACTCACCTCTTCCAACGTGTGGTGGATCCTCCTTGGAGGCTGCAAACAATGTGAATCTCAAGGTTCTGTTGCTAAATTTTCTCTACCTCCCTCAAAAATCATGGGGTTGCCTATTGGTGAAGGTTTCACAGACTTGGCAACCTATATGGATGTTGGGAAAGGTGTTTCCCATTCCTCTATCAAGCCCGTGAATCTGCTTGAACATGCTTTGAATCTATCACACTCTTGTAACGGTAATTGGAGATCTACACCTTTGTTGAAGGACCACGACTGGATGTTGGGTGGCTCCAACCAAACTGTGTTAGATTTATCAACACCTATGGTGCATTTGTGTTCAGATCTAACACTTAGAAATCTTCCTCCTCAGTAGGGGTTGATGACATCCAAAGACCTCCTTTCTAGAGGAGGCCAAATTTGGCTCCTCCTCACCTCTAGGCTCAACAAAAAACCCAATGAATCACATAGGTACAAGGAAAATTGCTCAATGCTCAGTCAAACCTTTTTCTTTGGACTTTGATGATAGTCTGTCGAAGGAGCTGCATGTAAATGAAGAATTATTTTTGGAGAATGGAGAATGGTTTAATTGGTAGATTTTTCCATTTTGATTGAGCCTCCAAAACCTTCATGATTGGATTTCAAAATCTTGGCTTCCACTGATGGACAGAGGTTTGAAAATTTACCCTAGTGCAAGGGGTTTCTCCATAATGTTTTTCAATTGCAAGAAATTCAAAAACATCATTTTTAATTAGGTATGGCTATGGGAAGAAAAGTTGTTATAGCAGAAACCTTGGCATCTAGAATTTGACCTATTAATTGAAACATTCTTAGTTTTTTCGATCTAGGTTCACCTTCCAAATCTCTCCCTCCACTACTGGTTTGAAGTATGTTTTGTAGCGATAGGAAACTCCATGGGTAACATTTTGTATTTAGATGACAATTCAACAAATTTTATCCACACAACATATGGAAGGATTTTGGTGCAATTAGATATCTCAAAAGATCTAGAAGAAATCATTTTGAAGGAAAATGGTCAAAGTTGGAAACAACCTTTGGATTATGAAGGATTTATTTTTAGATGCAGGAGATGTTATTAGACTAGGCACATTGTTGTTTATTTCCCAATTTTCAAGTCCCAGCCGATTCGGGAGGCTTCTTGGTGGAAGGATTCTTCCCCCAAACATTACTCATACATAAACTCTCACAAGCAGAATAGATCTCCTTCAAAGATGGCTCCTAGGGTGCCTAAAGAGGAAATTGTCAACAAGTCTTCTTTTGGGCCAAATACACCTCAAAAATCATCTCATGTTGGTAATAAAGAGGCTACCTCTCAAGGTTCTAGTGCAGCAGGTGAAGTTTCTAACACCATAACAGTTGAATGTTCCTTCTCCCAGGCTTTTTTGCATGTTCAAAAAGATTCAGATGGTGGGGATGGGGAAATGAATGGAAAACAATAAAGAGAAAGAAAAAGAATACCAGTCATAAGGAGTATGCCTGCAACACAATGCAACTTCAATCTCACTCTAAATTAGCTATAGTGGAACCAAAGAATGAGGGGGAAATAAAAAAAATCAAAGTGCAGAAATTAAAAAAAAAATTCCACAAAATAGAAGAAATTAGAAGTAATATATGTTCTCAAGCTAAAATTGGAGCCAACACATAGTAGGAAATGACGCCAAGTTGTGTCTTATAAAATGGTCAGCATTGGTTGGCTACTCAAATATGTGTGATGGGCACCTATTTGGATGGGATGGTAATGATACCTGCTTTTGTTTCAATTTAGGTAGTGATGGTTCTTGGTTGTGGCACCAAGAACAAGTAGATAGAATTTTGATTGGTTCAGTAGGAATAAGGCTTAATGAAATAGATGTATTTCCAAAATGGCTAGGCCAAATTCTAGCATCTTTATTTAAAACTCACCTCTTACACACCAAAAAAAAAATTAAAATTAAAATTTTATTTTATTTTTATATTTTTTATTCCAATATCAATAATATTAGTAAAAACATAAATACTTCTGAAATATATATATTTTAATAAAAAAATAATTAGTAATATATTAATAAAAAATAATATATACAAGTTAAGAATTAAGCATATTAAAAAATTTAATACATAAACATTATATAAGATAAGATATATTAATACTAATTATTAAATATATGTAAATCATATTAGATTTATAAAATAATATTATATAAATATATTATTAGTCATTTATTATTACAATAAAAATATTATTGTCTTTTTATTATAGATATTTTTGTTTTTCGGGGTATGTGGAAAGAAAGAAACAACAAAAAATTTAGTGATCATAAAAGAAACAACATGGAGGTGTTTTTCAGTATGAAATAGAAATTGCAAGAAAATATAAATACCAAAAATTACAAGCCCTCCAGATTCTTAACTTCCTATAGAGAAACCAAAATTAAACAATTATGGGAAATCAAGAAAGAGTTAACCCGAATAAATTGGGCAAATTTATTATGTAGGAAAGAAACCGAGTTGTTCCCTCTAGCGGAAGGTTGGATTAAATTAAAATTTTATGGATGTTCTAAAGGTAATTCTAGCTTGGTTGCTACAAGATAAGTGATCAAAAATTACAATGGTATCCTTATTTAAGGATTTTCTAAAAATCTTGGGATTTATTCCAACAATATTGCTAAAGTTACAATGGCTTGAGGGGTGTGAAGAGATCAAAAGAGAAAGGCTTTGAAAAAGTTGAACTATTGAAGGAGACTCTAAGTTCATTATCAAAATCTTGAAAGGAACTTCTAAAATTCCATGGATGATAAGAGATATGATGGAAGACTACATGAATTTGATAGGAAATTTCCTTCATTATAAGATAATTTAGACCTACAGTGAAGGTTATAAGGTATCTGATGTTGCATCTAATGAAAGCATTTTTTGCCCGTGTGGGCCAGTTGGAGGTTTGATCAAAATTTGCATAAAATAGAATAAGTTATTTCTAATGAAAGGCTTGAAACTAGAAGAGAGTTTATTAATTGTAATAATTATTAAGCTAGGCTTGCACTCTAAGAGGAGAAGGTATATGATTCTAACCATTTTTTTAAATATTTTAAAGGATTTTATTCCTCTTCACATTATGGGAAGGGTGTGAAACATTAATCTTTTTAGAGAGGATAGTAATATTATTGATTAGAAATGGATTGAGAATGGATATTGTAGAAAAAATGTAAACTAGGAGATATTAAGTCATAACTTTGAGAGAAGAGTTATCCTTATAATTATTCACCCTAAAGAGATGAAAAAAAAATCATATCATCCTTCGAATCTTATTAATTTTAAGGAAATATATTGAATAACAGAAATGAATGGCATTCAAATTGGAAACACGAGTCTTAAGTCATTTCCAACCACTTCGAGGATAATTAAAATGTATGAGCTTCCTATCAAGTGTAGTAGCTTTAACATGTGGATTTTTTGCAAGGAAAAGCTTATTATTAGCTGGACTTGTGCCATGAACTTTGTTTTCATCTAATTTTAACACTATTTCTCCCTCTTTGTGCTTTAAGCTAACTGAATCCTTGGTGTCTCTTCCAAAATTCTTGTAAAGGCTTTGGAAAGGATCGGCAATTCAAATCATTTGCGGCTAGGTGGGAGCTCGATTTCTCCAAAGATAATATTGGCCTTCCAGGTAATATCGACTCCTTCACATAGGCGGCAAAAATAATTTGTTGACTTTCACCTGACTGAGTATATGACTCACGAAATCCCTATATATCCTTGAATAGCTGAAACAATATGAAAATGGGTGATAATATATTTGTCTTATCTGTATTGTATCTTAGCATGACGTGGCGATTAAAACATGAAATATCCAAGTCCCATCTGTAATTTCAATATAGACAAAAAGGCCCGAATCGTTATATCAAATATTTATGGAATATCGATTCCTTGACTAGTATGAATTCGGCATTGTTGGGACCCACGATTTCTTCCAATCAAATTCCACATCTATTTCAAATAAAAATATATTTCACATAGTTGGGACCCACATCTATTAACTAACATAAATTTACTTTATTGCAGCTTGCAACCTTAATTAAAGAAACAACCTGGAAGGAGCTAATGGGCTTAGCTCTGCTTTCGTAGCCACTATAAATAGAGCAGGAGCCGATGTTATGTTAAGAGCTGATGTTTAGCCGATGTTTGTAAAAGCTTATTGAGCTTGTATGTTGATCTGTTTTGTTAGTTGCTGATCTCTGTTAGGCATCCTCTTTTTCTTCATAGTCCTCTTACTGGACTGTCATTTTTTCTCTTTGTTCAATATAGAAAAATGAAATCTCAATTGACAAAACCCCAAAAAAAATTTGGTGCATTGCAGAGAGATTTAGAAGGGGGTAGTATCAATCTTCAAGTTTCAGATTTCACAAGTTTAAAGTTTGTAGAGAGTTTGCATTATTGTCTATGCCTATTGATACCATCGATGACAGGGTATTTAAATGTTTAAGTCTATATGATGATTTGATTTTGATTATGCTACATGCTTAGTAATCTGACTATGATGATTGATCTAATTTGATGCTAGTTATTGAGTTGTTTAATTTGAATCTGAAAACTTAGTGATGAATGAATGAAACAAGTGGTGTGAACCAATCATGTTGCAATTGGATGAGTATGAAAATTATGGTTAATGAAAATGGGATAAGATAGGTGGCTAATGATTTTTCAATTATATTATTGGATCTTTATGCTATGTGAATTATGAACTTGTGTAAATGCAATAATTTGATTTTATATGAATATGATTTACTTGGATGGATTAATGTGTGCATCGAGTGTGCAGGTACACTTTCCATGGCCAATGGAAATTGGAGGTGACCCTTGGGAGCCCTAAGTAATTTAACTAGAAAAACCAAGCTAGAGTATAGATGGAGGGACTATAGTTCCATTATGTCATGTATTTTATTTGTGATATTATTTGTGAATGTTTGTAAATTGATTTTGATTTCCATGTCAATCCATTTAGGAGATGAGTTGTGGACATCCAAGTGGACAAACTCGGATTTGAAATTTTAGGCACTTTTGGGGATTGAAAAGTGATATTTTTTAAAGTATTTTAATGGGTTTGAGGTCCCTAGGGTAGGTACCTATGGGTTAGGTACCTTTTTAGCTCAAAATCTTGGAGAAATCTCAAGATTGGGCACTCTTTTTGAGGCCTTTAAGAGCTCTGACAAAATTAAGGTTTTGGGAAGTGGGATGGGAACTAGTCTTTTCCATTTACACTTCTTTAAGTTGGCTTGGAAGACTCCCAAGATCTCACACATGTGTGAGCACACATGGTTGAGTGTGCTTGGGAGAGTGAATGGGAGGTTGACAAATGTCAACTCCCTATTCAAAGGAATTCAAACTTGAGTTCCTATAAAACAAACTCAAAACAAGGGTTATGGGATTCCTTTGCATTCGTGATTTTGGTTGAATTTTAGGGGTTGAGGAGTTTGAAGAAAACTATTGGAAGAAGAGGAGTTGTGTGGATCCTCAACCCATCCTTCCCCAAGCTTGGTTTTGAGGTAGATTTACCACTCTATCTGTTTCTCTATGATTTTATTTGAAAGATTATATGTGTATGTAAAAATATGCTCGATATTTTGTCTCTTATGTTTTCTTGTATGTTTATTTCAAAATGTTTTTATTCTTTTTTTCTTGTATTGTTGAATGTGTTTTGTGTGATGGGAAAAGGGTTGTATAGGGATAGGCTCACCCAAAATTTGGGAAGAGCATCCCTTGTTGGGGATGGTATGGAGTAGGAACCTCCATGCGGAAGTTTAATCCCTCCTTGACAGGAGAGGCTCAAAAAGGGTATGAGTACCCATATGTAATTGTGAAATGGTAGAAATGGTTTTGGTGATATGAGTTTTGGAGAAAGAGAAGATATTAAAGAAGGGTTGTGGTGTAAGTGTTCCTTGGTTTGCTTGCACAACTAGCTAGGAAGACTTTTCCATGTCTTCATCTAGAAACCTGATAGCTTCTAAGGTTCTAATTAGGCTTAGATCATTAACTAAGTCCTATTCCAACTCCTCTCCAAGAGTTTTACAACTTGTGCTTCACCTTGAAAGACTAACACCACTTGAACTGGCAAACTATCTCTTCCACTTAGAAGGCTGTAAGTGCCAACATCACATGAAATTTTTTTTGATTGCAGGGGCATCAAAGATACTGAAAAAATTCCATACACATCCTTTTGGATCCATCTTGGATGGTCTTCAATCTTCCTTCTTAGTGATTCCAAGAATTTGTCTTGAAGAGGCCTAGTTTCTTGTAGCCCTTGATAGTGACCTTTTTGTCATTCTTGCTCAAACTTTCCAAAAAACCTAGAAAACAGGTTTCACATTCAGATACCCTTTTTGGTTCCCTAAAATATTCACAAGGTTTCACCTGCTTCTGCCTCCTCCATACACTGGGTTCCTATAAACTAGGTCAAATAGGGCTAGAAGACCTATTTAGTAGGGTTACATAGATTTCTTGTTCCTCTCTCACACAAATGGATTGACTGGACCTCAATCCTTCTAACATGTGAAGATATGATCATACCCTACCTGGTATTATGCTTGTTCTGTACTATACTTCTGACCCCTGCCTATACTCTTCACTTCTTCACTGTCAAACCTCTAACTGAGTACTTTGAACTCACTTAGGGTTTGATTTTGCACTCTGCTACTCGACTCCACATGAATCCTACCACTAAGTATATATAGACCAATGGATCCCCTAACAAATCCATCTATTCTCAAGAAATTCCCGTGGCTAGATTTCATGGGGGAGCCATAAAAAGACTGACTGTTCAGTACAGGATAGTAAAGACCCTAACTCTAACTTATTTACTCAAAACACTAAACTATCTCAAATGAACTTTCTTACAAAAGGGAAAACACTTAGAATTGTCTTGTGAACACAAAACCAATGTCAAATCAAAGCATTGAATCCTCCTTATGGCATTGTCACTCAAAACATTCGGTGAACACAAAAAATTGCAGAGTTCCTTTCTATTCCAATCACAACAAAACTTGATTACAAAAACTCTCTTGCTTGAATTCGAGCCACACCTTTCATAGATGCCATTTGCCATTTTTTTAGGGATGTTGGTCAATCCCACTCTCCTATCTTTTAGGGGATCCAAGATAACTAAGTTGCATGCAACATGACAAATGTTGTCATGACAACTTAATAACAACTTTTTGCAACTTCCCATTATGCCTTCTTCCAAACTCCTAGGACCTCTACCTCCTTGATTTCGAGCATCCAACTCCCTTAACTACCTCATGGCATCCTCTTAACAACATTGGTGTGTTTAGAACACACTTAAGACTCAAAATTCCAATTTAAGCTAAACAAAGCAAACTAGCAATAATGACTAAACTTTGGTGAATCTTAGTCCTAATGACTTATTCACCTAACCACAACCATGACCTTCTAAGGTCCAAAACAAACACACTATTACCCTGACTTGGCTAAGGTTAGATACAAGCCAAAAATGACAATTAACAAAATGGAGGTTAGCCTAGGTGCTCCTGCACCAGGTTGCATGTGAGATGATGGGAGTATGATATTGACTTGTTCTTGTTGTTATTATTATAAGTTCCCAAATGGAGTGCGTAGTCCACCCTCCATCCCCCACTTTGGATTCTTGATGGAATCCTAAAGTTATGTGAAAATCCTTTTGGTGGGTGCGAAAATAATCTTGTGTGTATCATGTGTGTGTAAATACTGTTTTGCTTGGTTTTGTTTGTACCCAGTTCCCTCGATTGCCTCCTAGCTCGAGGGTGGTTGGTTTTCCAACCAAATGTTGGGATGTGAGCTTCACCTAGGCCATGGAGAAAAAAAATGTATTTCTTGTGTAGGTAGCAAAGAAGATTGAAAGTAATGTCAAAGGGCAGAGGAGAACATTCATGTTCATTGTGTTATTTGCTAAAACATATACATATTTAGTGGCACAACCCAATTATTGTGGTTGTCATTCCTTGTGAATAAATTTGCATCTTGCATTTTATAATTTTAATCATTATGATAGTGAATGTACATGGAAAGATTTCATTTTGTTCAAGCTTTCATGCATTATACATATCTCATTTTGTATCAAGCTTTCATACATTATACTCGAGGAAAGAAAATACCCACTTTGTATAAAAGAGGAAAGGAACTATATATTCTTTGTTAGTGAGAAATTAAATATCTAGATAATCTCTATGCTAGTACCTTTGTGCTAAATAGATTCTATATGTTTCTTATAGGTTTTATAACATTCGAATAGAAGATACGCTTGTGAAAAGAAAAGAAAATATGCAATTGTTAAGAGAGCGAGAAGGTAAGAGGATATACAAACCTTTATTTAGTTCATTTAGTATTGGGAAATATAACCTGAAGTTGTCAGGCCATTTGTGTTTTGTTTTATGAGTTTCTAAAGCATTCTATTTGCAATATATGTGTTGTCAAGGGAAATAATTGAATCGCATTCCCCTTACTCATAGTATGTATATATTGAGGAGGTTCTTTTGAAGTTCTTGTAATAGAGGCTAAATGATTTATTTGTTCTGAAATTCCAATGTGTACTCTATTTAAAAAAAAATCTGTATCAATCTACCCTGTAATGCAATAGGTAAGTCTGTAGTAAAGAAATAAAATATCCAGTTTAAAAAGGGTAAGACATACATGCTTAATGAGTAGACGTCATGATATTTCTATTATAGAATAAAGAAAATCCATTCCAACTTGAGATACAAGAATGATGTATTTCTTTTTTTCCAGTCAAAACATTGTTATGGTGCTTGAATTTTAAAGAAAAAGATGGACATCTAAGGATTGTCCTTCTGAACATTGAAGATGACTATTTAAAATCTTATAGTAGTATATTGAAATTCTTAGAGACCTGTAGATAAATAAAGGTGGACATTAGAATACTAAGAATACTAGAAAATCCCAAGTGTTGTTGTTCCTACCCACGCCCATCCTTTGTACCTTCTTATCAAGGTAAGAGGCCTCAGTGAATAAAGGATTGTGGCCTAGTCGATAGCTAAGCCAAGGGAAATTTAGTCTCCACCATAATAAGTAGTGTGAACCCTTCTTGACTTTCCTGATTGGCCACTTATGGAATAATAGTTGTAGATGGAAGAAGACAAATATTATAACCCATAGATTGGAAAATAAGTAAATTGCATAGGAAAAGATAAAAATTGAATTATGGTGAATCAAATGTAGCATGCATATGTGTTTTTAAATGCCCATCCTCTATTCCTAGATTTTCTTAAGCCGTAGCTAGTGGAAATGAGGCTCCAAAGGCCTGTAGAAATAAAAATAAATAAAAAATAAACAATGAGTGAGTGAGAATAATCGAGTTTGACAAAATAATAAAAATCTTGGCCTATGGAGGTAGATTCATCCATCCTCATAACCTTCTATTTGGTATCCAAAAATCTTCGTGGTAGCTGACAACTTCCTCATAGGAACACAAACTTAATGATCTAACTGAGAACCACTGGTGAATTGGCACTATATTTGCATTTCATTACAAGTTTACAGAGTGACACCAAAGAGCCTCTCTCTTGTACCAATGCTCGTAGCCATTGCATTTTAGATATGAAACAACATGTTGCCTATCGGTCGTTCAGTGGGCTTGAGTTGCACAAATGGTGGAAGCTCTTTTCCCTAAGTCTGTACAAGCCCACTATAACAAGCTGCTTCGTAGGAATTAATTGGCCCACATGCAAACATGTTCACAACCATCAGGGGAGTGGCTTGAGTGGATAGCAATGCATGGTCCTCTATGAGGAACCCCTTAAAACTCCACTTGAGACTGCAACGTCTCTAAAATATTTGCAATTCAATGCCTTGCTTGGGAATCTAAATAGGTGTGAGGAGGTGAGGAGTGAATAAGGATAGTCGACGTGTGCTCGGAGTAAATTTGTAATTGGCAGTCAAATCGAATTTGGTTGTGTAATCAGTCGTTCTCTTGTGTCACTCTATAGAGTTGTCACATCACATGACCCTGGAGAGTATTGGGCAACCTGCATGCTAGTAAGAGAATGATTGGTAGGAACAACCATGAGATATAAATAATGAGTCTGTAGTGCAGTGTGCTTATGTTTATTATTGGCCCGGGGTGATCCCATAATAGTGGTTTACAATTTTTGGCCAAACTGGACACTGAAATTATTATTTTTAACTAAATCTTCACATTCGGGCACCTATAGCGGCTAAAATGTGAGGAATTTGAAGATGGTGCAAACTAGAGTCTCATCAAATTTTGTTTGTAGATTCTAAAAATATTTTTTTCAAAATTTTTGGAATCAAATTGCACTTCTTTTTCCATCTCCCACAAAAATAGATTTTTCAGAAAATAACATTTTTTAAAAAGTGACCTTAATTAAATAACTTTTTCTCCCTAAAGGATAAAATTCTAATTCTTTCAAATTTAGATTTGTAACTCTGATATCTAGTGCTTCCACTTGGTTAGATAGTTTTTATTGAATATTTTTTCCTTAATCAAGTTTCAAAGTCAAATGAATTACAATTTAGACACCGCATTTGTAAGCATAACTTTTTTTGTATATGTCAAAATTTTATTTTATTTTTGTTGGATCAAGGACTTCAATATCTGGTGCACTCATATTTTTCAAATTTTTTTTTTGATAATCTTCTATTTTTCCACATGTGAAGAACAAAGAAATTCATTTTCGATGAAAAACCTATGTTTAATAAAACTTAAAAAACAAATACATAACAAAACCAAAACATATTAAAATTATATTCATTGGATAGCTTATTCTAAGGAATACCATAATCATTTGAAATAAATTTTAAATGAATTCATTTGATCCCCAAAATCCAAATCAAAAGTGATTTTTTATCAGCATTTTGATAGGTGTAAAGGAGACACATTTATAGGTATGGTTTAAAACTAGTGAGGTCTATCCAAGGGGGTTTGATCTAAGGTGATTTGATCAAACCCTCTTCAATTGGAATCCTTAAAATGGAACTTTTTAAGGCTTAAATCATTATATTTTCTAAAAATATGTGATTTCAGCTAAAATTTGTTCCTCTCAGGAATTGTAAACCACTATTATGACAGCACCCCCCGGGTGAGAGTATTTGTATCTAAATGAAATATTGTTGCATAACTTCATCCTTTCTATGTATCTCTATGATGGTCTTGTGTTTAAATGACCTCGATAATTGAGTAGATATATGTTATTTTCTGACCGCTTCATGTGCAGCGAAAAACTTGTATCAAATAGAACAAGGGAGATTGGATCATAAGTTTGATATCAGATAATTGACTTGTTACTACAAGCCTACCTATTTTGGTTAAGTCCACATCGCTTGGTTTTACAGACTATCACCCACCCAAAAAAAAAATAATAATAAAAAATATATCCTCCAATCTAGTGAGAGCCAATCTTTGCTTGATCATTACCTTTGTCTATTGTGTAAGTTACATGCTTCCTCCCCATTAATATTATTCTTCTTCTGGTAATTCTCAACTCCTGAAAGACTATGCAGTCTTAGCATCAGTTATCAGCTTCTAATTTTATCTTAAGCTACTATTAGCTATGCACAAGAATGTGTTTGAAATATCTTCAGGTTTATTGTGTTTATTTTGTGTTTGATGTTAAGGCTGTGTGGAATAGACGACGGTCATTAATGGGACAAAATAATCTATTAATTCTTCAATTATCTGTTGGATAAATAATCTATTAATTCTTCAATTTTATCTATTGGATAAATAATCTATTAATTCTTCAATTATCTGTTAGATCTGTATAAATGTAAAATATGCTAATATGTTGTAAAGATTCCCATCAATGTTAATCCACTTACAGGGTAATAATATCAACAGTATTGTTTGAAAATTATGGTTCACGTATTTACATCATAATGTTACTAAATAATATGGTAATAGTAAAGCGTCATTGATATCATGTGCAAGCGCGGTGAGGATTGCCTAAAACCCAAGGAGAATAAGAGTAGTTTAATGTTTGCACTCAGTTTCTTTGAACTTATTACCTCCATTCTTAAGACATCATAAATAAAAATGATCCTTATAAGTTAGGACATAAGAAACATTAAGTAAATTTTAAAGAAGAAAAAGTTTATGAAGTAGGCTACGTGGCTTTTAAGTATGTAAAAGAAAAGGTAAGAGATTTAGAAATTAGGTATTTTAAAGATAAAGTTAAAGATAAGAGATTTAGAATAGGTTTAGGAAATTAGTTAGTTTAAATTATTTTCATTTATTAAAACTTTAAGTTAGAATTTTTCTTGAATATTCTTTTTTAAAAATAAAAATAAAATAAATAAATATGAAAACTGTTTATATACATATATTTATGAAAGATATTTAGTATAGGTATTAAATTTAAATATTTAAGATGTTATAAAATTGGGATAAGTTAATATGGTTAATTATGTAATAAGATATTGAATTAGAAATAAAATTGAATCATGCAAATTACTTTATGTTTTTAGAAGAATTTAATATTTGTAGTGGAGTCCTTGTATGGATCAATTCTAGTCAAAGTTTTGGTAAACTTATTTACTTGGTAAACTTGTATCATAAGGTAAGTCAATGTTTTAAGTGTGGAAAGATTAAATATAGATAAAATGGATTCATTTAATCATAGACCATATGTTTGGGAATGGTAAGGTTGATAGACCATGTTTTAGAAAAAGAGCTATAGTTTCTAACTGATCATCAAATTATCATGATGAGTAGGCTCAAACAAAGGACCTATGGTCAGTATTGACATATGAATTTTGGCTAGATGAAAATTAAACTAATATTTATTCTCACCTAAATGAACCTACGATGATTAGTAAACCTGTTATCAACAAGAGGGTGTTTATGATGGACTCCACACACTTGCACGCCCTACCTCATCCCCCGCTCTCGAGTGATATGCCATTGGTGTTGCTATATGAACTTTGTATCTCAGTTCATATATAGAAAACTATCTTATCTGGCTTGGTTAACATTTTTTTGTAGAGTTGGTAGAAAAAAAAAATATAGTGGTGTTTTTCCCATGTGTAAGTTATGGGCATTACAATAATATTTCCTACCTTACACAATAACCAGTCAATATTATACAAGTTGGGTTGAGCATATAGTCATGGCTTCTAAGGTTGTGAGGTGGATTTCTATATGTTGGTGTGTGGCTCTAATGTCTAACTTTCAAAATATTTGTGTTAATTGTGACACATACACTGGAAAAACAATCAATGTGATCTTGTTGCTCATAATTATGCCCTTGATGGGTTGTACTATGCTACATATGGCTCTAATAAGAGCCTTCAATGGTATAGCCAATACTATTGGACTACCTATTGTGACCAATCTAACCAACCCATGACACCTTCCCTCTATGGAACTTGCATTCAAGTGAGCTCCATCACCTCTATTTTTTTAATAACTCTTCATAAGTTGCATTTACAATTAAAAGAAACAATGTATTGCATTTTACTTATAAAATATAGAACCTATGACATTAAAAAATATATTATGAATTTGTTAGATTATATGCATAATGTTTAACCTAGGTGCAATTCATTTTAATAATTACAAGTGACAAATGATTTGATGGGTCAAAGTGTGACCATATGAATTGTAGACTAGTGCCAAAACAGAGGATTTGATTTAGAAATAGATGCTTTTAACACCATCAATGGAGATGGAAAAGGAAAATTTAATGGCCATTTACTTACCACCTATGAGTCCATCGACTATTAGAACAAAGTTACTAAAACAACAAGAGATAGGGTTGTGGAAAGGGGAGTCAATACAATAACCTATTTCCCTCGATTCATTCAAGGAAATGAGATCCAAATCAATGAAGTGATTAACAAACAAAAAGGTGAGTCAAATCAAGGTATGAATCAACAAATTTCCTATCTATGCAAGGATGAGGGTATAAGCTAAATAAGAATTTGGAGACAAAGATCAAAACCATCAAACAAACTCCAAAATGCAAGCTACAAAATACAAATGAAGAAAATTAATCAAATCTGACATAAACGGTAATTAAAAGGAAGTTCTGGAAAGGGGAAAAGGATGAGTAACTTTCACCAAAATTTTCCTTTTGAATCTCACTGAGGACTCATTCACTCTATGGAAAATGGGTCCTAGCTAGGATTCCTAAAAAATGCTTTCTCAGTTCTCTTCTGCTATGTTTGCACTTGCAAATTCTCCATTCTCACTAGATCGGACAACTAAAAATAAATTCTATAGAATATTTTCCATGATATGACATTTTTTCTTGCAACTTTGCAACTTTCTTCAATTTTTCTCTTCACCTAAAATCTATAATCACACATCAAAGAGAGAAAAATGTTGTTTGTTAGGGAATGGGGGTTTTCCTTTGTCAAACCCCAATTTTGTAATTAAACCTTGTAATGAAATAGAACAGTATGAAGGAATGATGAATGAACAACAATATGTAACAACACACAAAACCTTATTTGAACCTTTGATTACAAATCTACAAACTAGAATGAAGTGGCCTCAATAGATGTAGATCTTGGTCATGAAACTTGATTAGAGATAATTTCCTAGATATGCTTGAATAGATCCTGAACACTACACCACCATATTAGCTCAAACAACATGCATGATGCAATAAGTCTTTGACATGATAATGGAATCTTGATTGCTACAATAATCTTCAATAATTCTTCTATTCAATGACTTGAAATTGCTGTTGAATGCTCTTGAATTGCTCTACCTTGAGCTCATGAAGTCACAAAAAATTTCTAGGATGAAACAAAGTGAAATGATCTCATATTTATAAATATCTTAACATTAATTCTCAAAAATAAAATATCACAAGTCAACATTGAATTGTAGATTTAAAATCATTGAAAAACCACCAAAAACATAATTTGAATTTAGGTCCTAGTTGCAACTGGGTGAATGGGTCATAGGTTGCTTTCCTAGGACACACATTATTCAATAAAGCCCTAGATTAGTGTGAAAGTTGAAAGGTACACCTTACAACACCAAAAATATGGAACAACTAAGTCCATTTTAATTAAAAGGGTCTTAAAATTAATGTGAATATGTAAAATACATATTACAACACCAAATTAAGGCATCATTAAGCTCATTTATTTATTAATTATTCTTTCCTAAATTAAGTGTGAAAAAGAAATACTTTTTCCTACACTATAGTTACAAAGTTGATTATATATTTTATTATGTCAAAGGTATTCCTTATATGAAAATTATCAGCTGACTTTAATGATCAATGGTTGAGAATATGGTAGAATAATGGTTGACCATTGAAAAATATCTAACTGTTTGATGAATCCAATATAAAAAATAAATAATATTAAAAAAATAAAACATTTTATGCAGAGAAAGAAAAAAAATCAGATATTATGTCTACATTTCCACTAGAAAATATGTTTTACATTCATATTATAAAGGTCAAAAACAAAAAAAACAAAAAAAAAGAAGTAAAGAATTGGATATTGTTTCTAATTTTCCACTAATATTGAAAGTGTATAAATTATGCTATTATTATTATAATATATAATATAAGTTGTTACAACTTATATTTCTTATTTTTTTTCAAAAACTAACTATTTATAGTTCCTTCCAAGGAACTATAGGCGAAGATTTTAACTAGTGATTAAATAATTTACTTTCAACCAATCAAAATTCATTATTTTTTTCATACATTATATTTTTGTAGACATGCAAAATTAACATTATGCATCCGCTCATTAAATTAATCAAACTCATCCATTCACCAAGTAAATCAGGGTTTTAATTCAATCTCTAAGGATTATTCACTTAAATTGAATAAATTAACTTTATTTAATTTAAGCCTATCATTCCCTCTTTGATTAAATAAATCAAGACTTTATTTAATTAAATCTCGAAGTCATATTCCATCCTTTTCTGATTTGAATAAATCAAATATTTAAGTAAAAAAGGTCAAACATCGTAATCACCATTAAGTTAATCTAAACATGATTAATCTAATCTAATGCATGTCACATCCTCTAGATAATCCCACTTGCACAAATAAATCAATTTATTGATTTATTAAAATCAACATTTTCCATCAACATGGTATCTTTGAGGAATATTCCCTCAAGTTTGAATTCAAAAACAAGTGGACATGTACATCCAACAAGTCATTTATGAGCTCTTCAATGGCTCTTACATGTCCCTTACAAAGGTCAAACTAAGCATTAACTCTCAAATTCAAATTTGAAATTTCCCCCTCTTGGGCACATTTCCCAAATCTTGCACATGCATCAACCACTCACAAGTTGACAAGTGGCCTCTTCTCATTGGCTTATATTTAGTCCCACATTCATCCATTTGGCCAATCCCTCACCAAGAAAATCTATAAATGAAAGGCTTCATTCTTGTTCAAATCCTCCACAATCTTTGTATCTCATCTACAATATCATGGAAGGTCACTCTTCAATGGAGAACTGATTTTTTCCACTCCATATTTTAGCATTCCATATCATATTCAAATCGTTTTCATCATGAATCTTAATCAAGGATTAGGAAGGGACTTCTTTCCATAGAAGCACCAATCCACTATAAAATGCTATTTTGATTATTAGAATGATGTTTTTCTATGTTTTGCTTGCTTCTTTTGCATTATTCTTGTGATTAGATGAATATTATAGGGAATCTTTTGTTTGCTTTGGTTTACAAACAATACTAAGGGTTTTTGTTTTTGAGCTAATGTAGATTTAAGGTTCTACATATTGGTGCTAGAAGGAGGGAAAAGGGATGGAGGCAAAAGGATTTTACCCAGCTCCTCTAAGAAGCAAAAATAATCCCTTCTCCATCCATATAAGAATGGCCTCTTTATGGTTTTTGGCAACTATATCTTCTCTACAGAAGCCGCTCACAGAGAATTAAAATCATGTTTGACTAGAACACTGTGGATTGGTTTGATTGGTTTTTTTCAGCTAACAAAGTTTTGCATAATGGTTATACTTTTTGGTGTAGTTTTCGGGCAGTTGCATCCATGTCTACTCTAGATATACTAGAGATTTTTTTTCCATCAAGGATTTTTTTTCGGAGTCCACTTCTCTAAGTGGACTGGCTACATTTTATGGTCTATTATGGACCATTATGATTCCTGACCCTGAAATAAAAAATCAATTTTACTGCTCTTGCTTTCTTTCCTTCTACTTGTTGGGGAGTCACAAATGTTTGTAGTAGAAAAAATGCATAAATTATTAATTGTTTTGACTTGTAACGAGTATACGTGGGATGGGTATATGCATTATGTGTAATGGGTGAAATCAAATAGGTGGTAGCAGAGTTATTGATTTCAAATTCTATTTGTAATGAACATGCATACTCAAATCTATTCATAGATCTTTTTTATTTTTATTTTTGTTTGAGCCTCATCTTGGATGGAGGAGTCTAGTTTTGGGGTGTTATTTGGGCATATATATCAGTCTTCTTCTACTTCATAATAGTGACAATTTGTGAGACTATTCTAGTTTTATGTTTTATATATATTAGTCTCTTTATTGTGTTTGTTGTTTATGTGGGTTCTATATCTTATAGAACCACATTTTACTATTTTATTGGACATATGATGTTTTGTATTTGGTGGAGGTCCCTATAAACCCTCTACATGTTTGAAGGCCTCAAAACATGAAAAATTTCAATTTCATTTCCGCTTTATCTCTGCCAGCTTCTATAGTTAGAATGTTGTTGAGGTTTTATTCTCTCTATTTTAGTTTACAACTTTACCCATTTTGTCATTTTGACTTTGTAGTTTCAACTTCGTATGGTTTTCTCACAGAATCATTTTAACATCTTCTATATGACTTTTGCATACTTTTGTGTGGCAGCTTTTTGTATCATAACTTTCCTAGGGTGATCTATCTAATAGGATTCAAATTCAATTTCCTACAAAAGATCAATACATAAAGAATGTTGGTCGAAGGTTGTAGAATTCATTTCTACACTTGCCAAAAGAATTTGCTCGTCATCATGGTACTCAGGGAAAGCCTTCAACCACCATTATGAAAGCAAATAGAAAGTAAAAGTGAATTATGTTGTGTGTTGGTGCACTGGAAGATGTGGTAATGTAGAGAGGCTTCTGTCAACTACTCGGGAAGGTACCTTGTGTGTAGGCAATAACTTGGATGCTGCCATTTGTGGGAAAGTCTATTGAAAGCCTTGAAAGTCATGAAGGACTAGGGGAATACGTACAACTCTACCCCTGCTAATGACATTACTTTGAAAGCTGCTCTACACTTGCCAATGGCTTCTAAAGTCTTATAAACGAATCCATTTTGTATCTACGAGGCTGGTCAGAGATTTTGTGATTATTGCCTTCTTACTAAAATCTATGGAATTCGGCTTTTTACCTACTAATCCCATCAATTTGAATGTTTCTTGAAGGACATTGGGCACAGTTTTTTTTCTTCCTACTAGTTGCATCAGCTCCAAAATAAAAAAGGCTTTTAAAAGATGCCTCATCCATGCATTTCATCGACTATACACTGACATTGGCATTTACTTTGAAAAAAATTTCAAATGACTTTTGTGCTGTTTTATTCACCTACCAAATGCATTTTTCTTTTAAAGATAAGTTACACCTACCAATTCCATTAAATTGACAGATATTACAATACATCTGAGACTAGGAAGTTTGCTGGTGGCATATAAAATCTTTCAAATCTACACATTTATTTCACACGCTTGGTCTATCTCCCTACCAATACATTTTGATGCCTAGCTATCCCACACACCATATAACAAATATCTTCAAATCTACAATTTCAAATGCTAATGTATAGTCAACTATAGTGACCAGTCCTCTTCATGTCTGATATATTTTAAGTGTGTATGTATGCATAGGAGGTTGAAACCGTGATGTTATGATATGAATTTTGACTAGATGTACAACATGTTTAAAAGTTCATCATTCATTCAATGCAAAGTATCCAAAATATTCTCTAAGAAAGAAATAGACATGCCTAAGCATTTGTCTCATACATCTAAGTTGCTTGTGTAAGTTTGCAGATTTATCAACTTGATCGAAGTTGTTTCCAAGAGAATCCTGTTGATATGAGATCCGTGAAGACATAAATGCATTCATTAATTTTTGCTACTTGAAAGACCATGGATCTTATTGAAAGTTAATGTTAATATTTTTCTTTGAGATTGCAAAATCATACAAGTCAGATTAATAAATTGTAGATCCATTTATTTATGTTCCATTGATTATCATAAAAACATTAGTCTTTCCATTGGGGAACATTTTATTAGTTGAGGTCAATGTTTGAAATGATTTTAATTAAATAACTTGATTCTTACAAGATTCTATTTCTTTACATAGGTACAAGGTAAAAGAAAGGAAAACAAAGGGAAATAAAGAAGGTGAAAGGAAGGTGAAAGGAAAAAGGAAAAAGGAAGATGAAGGAAAGGAAAGAAAGGAGGGATTTTTCATTTGCACAAGAGCTTGCTAGAAGTGATCTTCAAAGACACTTGGAGGAGATTTAAGCATCAAATTTGAAACTTAAAAGCATTTTTTAATTCTTGGAGCCTCCATTTACTGCTTTAATTTTCTTTTTTCAAAGTTTGATTAAAATCAAAACTTAGAAACTGATTTAACTTTACTTTTGGCCTAAAATTGAATAAGGCAATCTTCACACTCAAGTTTGGTGCTTTAAAATGAACTCATCATTGCTTGGAGGCTAAAACGAACAAGTGTCTGAATTGTGTGATTTTTTCTTTGGTGCATTTTGAGTGTGTATCCTCTCCCCTTGCTCTTCGTGCGATCTAGGGTGTAAGAGAAACACTCAAAATGCATTTTATTGCTTTTAGTCACCTTTAGAGGGGCCTTCCTAAGAGGCACATCCAAAAGGAAAACTCGAAGGTGACTCCAACCAATTTTTCATTCGGGCTGATATATGAAAGGATAAGACTAAACTGTCAAGTCCTCATGGTATGTAGGCCTTAGCCGTACAGTGTCTTTCAAAATGGGGTACTACCATAAAACATATAAGAGCCCCTAGTAGGATTGATTAAAGCATTTAGTGGCTTGTTGGATGCTCGCAAGGTGCCATGTCCCTGATGTTGTGTCATTAAGAACCTTGTTTGTAGTAGCCATCCAGTCCATCCAACGAGTTTATCAAAGTGGTGCATTGGAACTTAGATTCCAAGAAGTTACTTGCCATGTCCGATCTTGGTTGAAATACAGAGGTTAAGACTTCATTCTTAACATACCTTTATGTTTTATCCTTGGTTGCATGTAAAATCATCTCTTCTACTACGAAGGGCATGAGACAATCCCACCAAGAAAAATGTACCAATTGAGTTAGGATGTTATATTGCTTGTGAGTCAGTTTGAAAATATAGTGCTTTAATCAAAAAAATTGGAAAACCAACATTCAACGAATCATCAAAATTGCAAACCCTTTAGGAGAGGAAAATATCCTTGAAAAAATTCACATGTTATTGCTTTCCCTTGGGATTCGTATCCTTAGAGGCATCTAAACATTTGGATTTCATCTCAATTTGCTTCTACTAAAGTCAACTTCAGGTAACTCTTGCCTCAAATTTCCTTGGTTTCCACATAATACACTTTGTGGGATAAGGGGAAAGTTGGGACATTAGACATCTAGATTCAAAATCTAATCAAGAGTGTGTTTTTGGTAAAAATAATCCATTAAGGAAATATTAAATCAATTGGACCCCACATATGTGTTTGGCATCTTTTGGTCATATGGTTTTCATGCAGACATTGGTCTTTTGATTTCAAATTACTCTTAGAGAAAGGCATGTTCTTCACTATCTTGGTCTAGTAAACAAGTCCTTCCTAGGTTCATTTAGGAGAAAATCAAACACTTCATCCATCCAGACATTTATCATCTTCATCCCACAAAAAACTTTAGATCTTTGGAAATATCATTCTAGACTTGGGTAAATCCTCAAAATAAAAATCACCTTGTTTAGTTAGGTGTATGAGAATGCATCCTTTCTGATACATTTAAATGAATTAGAAATCCTTTGAACAAATTCATCCCAAGATCACACCCAATATCTTAGGGTTTACAAGTTCATTATCCAAATCAAAACAATCAAAATCAAACCCTAAGTCTAGTATTGATACAAAGTCCCTAAACATTCAATACTCATATCATTTCCCCCTTTCATCCTTCATCTCGTCATTAGTCCTAAGAACCTTAAAGGTCACTTTTGCAACAAGGTCAAAACATAAGGAGAAAATGGAATACAAACCTGATCCATACATCATGAGTAATCCAAGTCAACTAATCTATCAAAGCCTTACAATGCCGATTGATTATCAACACTCGCATCTATACAATCCATACATGGGATCACTACCTTCTGCAAATTTCAATGGCACAACAAGTGTGAGTATACCCAAATCAAAGATTGGATCACATTTCCCGATGGTAGATCTAAATCCAAACCTACAAGTTTGTCAACCGAACAATCAAAGCATGAGCCTTCAAACGAACAACATCATCACACCAAATCCCTACAAGCCAAATGAGAATGTACCAAGCACAAGTTTTCGAAACATGAATCCAACAAATTTTTGGATGGATACATTTGCAAAACATACGAATATTCCAAACATCAACAATGGTCAATTTCAACCTATAATGCCAAATTTGAACATCATCCCAAATCAAAACATTGTCCAAAATCAAACACAAGTACACACTCCAAATCTGCTTGAACAAAAGCCAAATCAACTATATCAAGGGAGTCAAGACTGAGATCAAGATCAAATTTGGAAAGATCAAATTGCTACACTTACCAAAATAGTTGAGTCATTGCACCAAGAGACATCTCCACCACCATTACCCATATCAACATCATTCCTTGGTTTAGGGCTTCCCCCTCTACCTAGCACCAATCACTCCATCCAAATCAATCCACCTAACACCAATTGAGCCATCACATCGAATCCTTTGAATATACCATCGACATCACACCAACAAATGACAACATCAATCCTGAAAAATCAAAATATGGTCTCCCAAGGACCTATCACCTTGGTCATTCCAACCATTCCTATCACCTCGATCACTCTAACCACCCCCATCACACCCATCATATCTCAAACCACTGTGATCACTTCAAAATTATCTCAACCACTTGTCACTACATCCAACATGATTCCAAATCCACCACCACTACCACCGAAACCAAATGCAGCAAGACAATATAACATTGCGCTAAAAGCTCAGCAAGACTACCAAAGGCCATCCAACAATATCTAGGCACGCAAAAGCAAGAAACTTGCTCAACAAGTGCAACAAGCCTCTCAAGCTACCCAAAAAATGAAAGCAAAAACACAAAAAATGACAACTATTGAGAAAAAGGATCAAGATCAATTCATCACTAAGCACCTTGAAGCTATGTCTACTTCATCCAGTGACCAAATCAACATATGTCAAGAGTCACTTTTCAAGCATCATAAAAATCCACCAACAATACTCAACAATGATCCAATTCAAGAAATGTCAACATCATTTGACCCTATGGTTGAGGACATTGGAAATCCCTCCACCACAATTGTTGAAAACAATGATCAATATTTCTCCATCGATGAGCACCTTAAATATTTTTCCACCCCATCTGATGATCAATTCACCATACATCAAGAGCCACTTTTTAGTGACCTATTTCAAGGAGTGTTATGATTATTTGATCCTATTGACATAATGCATGATCCGTTGACCTATGATCATGTTGAAAATGTCTCTACATCACCTTGTGAGTTAGAGGACATATCTCAAGAATTCATTCCAAAGCATAATCAACATCTTTCACCAAAGTCTAGTAGTGGTCCCTTCCAAGACATATTGACATCCTTCGACCTCATGGTTAAAGATACTAAAGGACCCCTGAACTCGACACTTGAAGATATTGAACCACTTACCAAGTCTAATGACGACCTCCAAGAACCCTTTGTAAGAAATCCATCCTTTGAAATTGATCCATGTCAAGAACTTGATCCAAAGCATGTCGAAAGCAACCCTAAAATCATTCAAGATCAAGAATTTGTATCTTCAAGATACTACAATAATCTAATTGACACTCTCTTATCTATGCAAGATGAACATATCCATGTAGCACATACTCCTCTATCTACCCAAGAGATGCTTTCTATGGATGGACATGTAGATGATCTTCATCTAGAGAAAAATTTTGTAACACAAAAGGAGAAGATTATTAACTCCTATAGTCAAACTAAGTTATCAACATCAGGATCAGATATATCCTGAATTCATACTTAGGACATTAGGTATGTGGATATCCAACATTATCCACTCAAGGAAACAAGTCAGACAAAACAGTATAATTCAGAGTTAGCAGAGCAACAAATTGAACTAACGTTATCTATAATGGCTATCTATCAGAGAACACTTACCAAACAAGAGCTCTTGGAAAAGGAAGAACCAAATCATGAAGGCACTACTACCACTATACTAGGGGAAACTTCATCTCAAGCAAACATCAACATAGGGAGCACAGAGAGTCCTTATGATGAAATCGATGCCAAAACTACAACCAGCCATGTCATGAATCTTCATCCACCCATAACCCCATCCATGAATTGGGACCAATGCCAAAAGAAAGATTTGAATCAAAGTACAAAGAACATTATCAAAGAAAGAGAAGCTAAGAATCATAATGGACAAATAATATACAAATGGATACCAAAAAATACAAAGAAAGATCATACCTATCAAACTCCATCAATCAAAGAAACTATGGGGAAAAATAAAAAAGGGAAAGGTATCCATCAATGATGTCCACAAAAGAAAAAGTAGGATTTTCAAGCAACGTACAAAGTGTATCAAGCAGTTGGTCCTAATTCCATGCACACTTTCGTATCCACCCATCATTGCTCATCTTCCCAAGTTTGAGAGTCAAAGGTTCCAAACTATCAACCAATCCATCTCTTATCCCTAAACACAATCCACCCACACCTCCACACATGATATCCAGTTCTCACATTGACCATGTATTGGCAATGACCCTTCATCATAAGGATTCTGAAGGAACTCTATCATGACATGTGCATAAAGACAGAGTTAACTCTGATATCGACAAAGCGAATCAAGAATTCCAAAAGTTGCATTCAAGTGCACGTATCTTAGCAAAGAAACTTCTTCAGGAAAGATACCGATGGCACATTATGAAAAGGGCATCTACATCAGAAACACCTTGTGATTCAGCATGAGCTTTAAAATCTTTCAGAAAAAACCAAAAAATATCAAAAAATATAAAAAGCCAAAAAAAATAGAAAAAGGATTGAAAACAATAAAAAAGAAAAAAATCATCCTCTAGTGAAAACCACTATGGTGGGACTTTGGGAAAGACCATGATGAAAACCTAGCAAACAGGCGTCATGTGTAGAATTGAGCATTTACGTGTGCCACTTCAAGTGAAAGCATCTCATCCCATTCGTAATAAATTGAGCATTCCATCCATCTTAGCCATAATAAATCCATTCATCCATAAACCATTGATCCAATCCATTTTCATCCATCTAATCCATCATCCAAGTTATCTTGATCTTAAGGAACTTAGTTTGAGGCATACTTTACACTTGCTTATGGTAAACATCTTAACAGGGGGCATTTTCATGGATCTTATCCTATCCAACATTATCTGAGCCTTGAAGCATTATCCAAATGAGCATTTGTTATCCAAACACCTTATCTTATCACAAGATAATCCATATCCATCCATTCATTCACTTATCCAAGAATCCATCCATGACATTCCGTACATTGTTAGACACTAGGGGCAGATACTTGCATCTTGCTTCGAGAATAAATCTAGATCTATACCCTCCAACTTATGTGGTGATATGAACATTGGCAAATGTAAAATCAAATTGGTCCACCACTTGTGAGCAAAAATTCCAAATCACTAGCCCATGGCATATTTTGACGAGATGTTCCTTATCAAGCTTCATCTTTCATCAAACATAAATCAAAATAATCAATATCAGTCACATCTAACACACCCTTCAAATGTCATATCAAATCATCCAAACATATTTTGTTCCAAATCAAGCTTCATCAGTCATGATCAATTAAATCCAATCAAAAAATCATCATATCCTTGTGTTGCTTAACACTATCCTTGCATTGTTGTGCATCCTCAACAATGTTATCATCACCAGTCTTGATCAAATCATCATCAATCCATCATCATCTTGGGGATATCTTTCCCAATCCTTGTGTTGCTTAACACTATCCTTGCATTGTTGTGTATCCTCAATAATGTTATCATCATCAATCCACCAATCAGATCAATCAACCTTAGCTTGGTTTTCAACAAAAATCCCAAACAGAGCACTGATATCATCATGTCCATATCCAAATCATCAAAATCATACGAAAAATCCAAAAACATCAAAAATCGGAAAAACCAAAAAGATCAAAAATCAGAAAATCTAAAAACATAAAAACATCAAAATCCAAAAACATTCAAAAAACATCAAAATCTGAAAACATTCATAAAATCTCACAAAACCCAAAAACATTAAAAAAAATTGGAAAATTGAAACATTTGCAAAATCTTCAAAAATACCAAAAACAGCCTCAACATCTAAAAAACATAAAAAACATCCAAATATTTGAAAAAAATCCATCCATCTCATCTCGCTTTCACTTAGAATAATCAATCATCCATAATAAACTAATGATCACCTTCATCCTTTGGTGAAATAAACAGAAACAATTATAGCAATCAGCAAAAACAAACTCCAAACGCAAAATCAAAATTGAATTAATAAACCATTAAACACAAAATCGAACTCTTGATCATTTTCAAACATGTCATTCAACTTTATATGAACAACCTATCAATCAACTTATCAACCCATCATCATCCTATAAAATACATGTCCTAGGATATATTGTTTTGACAATGCGCATCATTTTGGATCACTTTGGATTCTTATCCTATCAAAACAAATCCCTTTGGCTGAAGGTATGAAGAACATTGGCTTTTTTGCATACTTGATCTTTTTTTTTTTTTTTATATTATCGTTCTCATTCCAAGGACCTCTCGATGATATCTAAATGAAGGATTTAGAGAGATAGGAACGGGGCAACGATCATTATCCTTTTGTCTGTTGTGCTTGTTGGAAGTTCTTGTAAAATAACTTGGTGAATACTTGCTTTGTTAGGTACGTCCTAGCAAGGTTTCTGTATGTCAAGTGTGAACAAGAATACTCCTATCTGTTTGTCTAGTCAAAGTCCATCACACTAGGTAAAATGCCATCTTGGTTCTTTATACCTTGATGCATTGTATCTATGTGTGTTATCAAACATAAGGTAAGTAGCCCTTTTAAAATCCCAATCCTTGATAAGAAAATCATCCAATTTTCATCATCATTTATCATCATCATCATCATCTATTAGCATCATCATCTCTAATAAGGTGTCATCAGATCATGGACTTGTTGGATCCTCTTGTCATCACTTGATGTCTTCTTTTCCATGCTAACATAACATCACCAATGCATCCATCATGCATCCATCATGCATCCATCGTGCAACCATCGTGCATACACAAACCATCATCATTTTGTACATCATCCTAATATAGATCTATTAGTCTAAGCATTTGCATAGAACATCCATCACATACTCATATCATATCACATCATCCATATCATCCATCATCACATCATATCATCATTTAAGTTGTTTAGTATAATATAGATTTGTTATTCTAAGCATCTTAAAACCATCTCATTTGCATCATCATCCATAACCATCCATTTTGAACCTCTTTATCATGAGATCAACCCTCAATCGAATCTTTTCACTCAATCTCTCGAGGGGACAATGTACTAAGTGTAATTCTTTCTACTGGGGCATTCGAAAAAATTAGAAATTTTTTGAATTTTGAGTGTGGCAAGTTTATTCTTTGAACCAACACAACAAGTACATTGCTTCAAAGAGGGGCAAAATGTAGAAATACAAAATTAACATTATGCATCCGCTCATTAAATTAATCAAACTCATCCATTCACCAGGTAAATCAGGTTTTTAATTCAATCTCTAAGGATTATCCACTTAAATTGAACAAATTAACTTTATTTAATTTAAGCCTATCATTCCCTCATTGATTAAATAAATCAAGACTTTATTTAATTAAATCTCCAAGTCATATTCCATCCTTTTATGATTTAAATAAATCAGATATTTAAGTCAAAAAGGTCAAACATCCTAATCATCATTAAGTTAATCTAAACATGATTAATCTAATCTAATGCATGTCACATCCTCTAGATAATCACACTTGCACAAATAAATCAATTTACTGATTTATTCAAAGCAACATTTTCCATCAACATGGCATCCTTGAGGAATATTACGTCAAGTTTGAATTCAAAAAAAAGTGGACATGTACATCCAACAAGTCATTTATTAGCTCTTACATGGCTCTTGCATGTCCCTTGCAAAGGTCAAACTAAGCATTAACTCTCAAATTCAAATTTGAAATTCCCCCCTCTTGGGCACATTTCCCAAATCTTGCACATGCATCAACCACTCACAAGTTGACAAGTGGCCTCTTCTCATTGGCTTATCTTTAGTCCCACATTCATCCATTTGGCCAATCCCTCATCAAGAAAATCTATAAATGAAAGGCTTCATTCTTGTTCAAATCCTCGACAATCTTTGTATCTCATCTACAATATCATGCAAGGTCACTCTCTTCAATGGAGAACTGATTTTTTCCACTCCATATCTTAGCATTCCATATCATATTCAAATCGTTTTCATCATGGAGCTTAATCAAGGATTGGGAAAGGGATTTTTTCCATAGAAGCACCAATCCACTATAATATGCTAGTTTGATTATTAGAATGATACTTTTCTATGTTTTGCTTGCTTCTTTTGCATTATTCTTGTGATTAGATGAATCTTATAGGGAATCTTTTGTTTGCTTTGGTTTACTAACAATACTAAGGGTTTTTGTTTTTGAGCTAATGCAGATTTAAGGTTCTACAATTTTAATTTTCTTAAAGTAAAATGCAAGATTTTTAACTTTTCAAATTTCTAAAATTATTTTCCTTCAATTTCATTGGATAAATTTTTTTGAGTTATAAGGGAATATTTTTTCAAGAATCCTAAGCATAAAATTTTTTATCACAGTTTTTGAAGGCACTTTTCAAGGTTTTTTACACCAAAAAGTTAATATTTAATTGCATTTCAATGCATTTATCTAAAATATTTTTATAATTTCTAAAGGACTTTTTTCTAGCTATTCAAAAGTTATTATCTCGTGCTCTAAATTAATTACTTTTTATTCTATCTTTCTTTTACACAGGGCAAACAAAGATATTATATTATGAATGTTTAAAAAAATATTATATTAATATATTAAATTATCATGTAATGAATTAACTTTAATATAATATGTAGCATATATAAAAATTTGAATGGCCATCATCCCTTCTCCCTTGCTGGTCCCCTGTGTCTCATCTCCTCTTTGCCTGGATGTGACATGGTGGTTGATATCACCTATATTGTTGCTTCAAAGACTTTTGAGGAGGAGGCTACAATCAGGTGTCCATTTGTGGGGTTTTAGGGGGGATGTAATGATATGAAAGTACTTCCTATAGATTGTTTGTTGATGCTATGTGGAATAGGAAGGCTGGGGAGGGATTTGCTCCTCTAAAGTGTGCAAATACTACCCCTCTGGTTACTCTCAGCCAAGAAGTTTTAGATTGCATAGATTTTATTTTAAGATTTCCCTTATCTATAGGTTCTACCACTTGTGTCCTTCCATTCCTAACCTACACCTCTAGATCTCCTAAAATTGGTCTTCTATTGTGGAAGGTACGATGGAGATTTACCCCTCTGTTAGAGGTATTTTTGCACTTGGTTTTTGTTCTTCTGAAGATAGACAAATAGTTTTAGATCAAGGTTTGTGGGAATGGAATTCTCACCCTCTGTCCATGTGACCTTAGGTCCATTCCTTCAACCCTTTGAAGGAACCTATTGATGTTGTGCCTATTTGGTTAAGCCTTCTATATTTTCCTTTACAGTTCTGGTGTACTACTTTTGAGGGCATTGGTAATGCTCTTGGTAGGTTCTTAAAAGTGGATATTGCCTCTAAGAACTTCACTCATACCTCTTTTGCTCAGATTTTGGTGGAGGTTTATTTTTCTAAGGAATTACCTAGTGAGGTGGTGCTTTAGGTTAATGGTTGGTCTTGGTCCCAACTTGTGGATTGTGAAGGTATCCCCTTTCACTATACACACTATTTTTCTACTATCCATTTGGCTTATGACTACCCTAATGGCTCACGTCCTATTTCTTCCTCCACTTGTTGGAAGAATGCTTAAAGAGGACATTTAACTATATGCCCTGATGAGGATTCTTCTTTAGATAGCTGCTAGGATTCTAGGCCTCCTACTTCTACTTAGAAAAATAATCTTGTTACAGATGGTGATATTTCTCTGGTGGTATTTTTTGTTCTAGCTCAAAACATGATGGATTCTTCTTCTGACAATTAAGTTCCTATGCCTCTTCCTTCTTCTGCTTAGATAAATAATCATGTTGTTGATGGTGCTATTTCTCTAATGGTTTTTGTTGTACTAGCTTAGAAAAAAGTTGTTCCATCTACTATGTGTGTTACCTCCCTTGAGACCCCTTTCTTAACTATGAATCTTGTTGTTGCTGATGTTGTTTTGTTGGGTGTTGTTCCAAACAAGGTCGTTCCCTCTACTATATGTGGTGCCTCGTCTGAGGCCCCTCTTAGTCAATCTATTTATGTCCTTGATTCTTCTTAGACAATTATACATTAGAAGAAGAAATGTACTCCTAAAAAGTATCTGTTGAAATTCCTTTAGGAGAAAAGTTGTTGGTTTCAAGCTCTGGAGCTTAAGTTGTTTCTATGTGGCTATTTTTCTATTTCTATTCTTGTCTCACTATTTTTGAATGGTTGTTGTCTTTGGCCAGTCTATTTTGTTGGGTTGTTCTTCCCAGTTGTAAGCTTTATATTAGATCAGGGCCCTTCCTTTCTTGTATAATAATAATAATAAAAATATAATTTAATATATTAGATAATAATGTTATAATATTATATTTTAATTTTAAATAATCTAATATATTATTTTTTAATCATTTAATATATTTTTTAAATATTATTTTTAATATATATTATATTAAACTAGTATATAATATATTAAATTAATATTGTGATGAGAGACACAACTATTTTGATCTTTAAATATATTTATGATAAATTTATTTATTTTTTATTAAAAAATTTAAAAAGCTATTGGTTCAAATAATATTATAGCTTTTATTTTTATAATATATTAAGATATAACATTTTCATTATTGAGAAAATGATTTTAATATTTGAATAATTTTTCAATAGCAATCATAAATTTTTGTTTGATAAAGTACAATTTCAATTTTTATAATAATATTATGCTGCAAAATATAACTTTTTAATTTAAAATATTCTAAAAGCTAATTATCTTCAATTTAATTGACCCTTAAATTTTATCCCATTAATACTAAAAAATCATAAATATGGATTATATATTGCAACCCTTACAATTTTTTTGGATATTTTATTTAAATAAAAATAAATTAGGTAGTCTACAAAAATTCATTTGCCAAAATATTGGAGGTAATTAAGATTGTGCTTCTTTTGATCTATTGGTAGCTCTATAAAGTTAGAACTGTAAGGAGCCATCTTTTTTATTTATCAATGCTTATAATGTTAGACAATTAATAATTGAAAGGGGACAGTTGTATTCGGCTAATTAAACATACTTGCCCTTGGGTTTATTTTTGGTAAAAGAATTGGGATAGGAAGATAAATTATCTCTGATGATAATCAAAATGAGAAAGAAGTGAAGAGTACATACACTAAATCTGTAATTCCAAGAATGTTTTGGAGTTTTTTTCTAGCAATGCAACAACTTGGAGGTCCATACAGTAAGCATTTATTCCTTTTTTTTCTTTATTTGGTTTTGGTGTCTATATATGTTTAGTGATTCACTTTTCTATATGTTTTTCTCTTATTATCCCTCTAGCTTTAGTATTGCTCTAAAATTTGAGTGCTTTTATAATATGAATCATATTTGATTCATATTGAATCTCGTCCATCTATTTGTTTTTTTTTTTGAATCCTAGAGTTATTATAATGTTTATACTCTAGTTGCAGGGGCATCCCTCAAGCAATGGATAAATCTTATGGGTGTTTAATGGCTTACCTTTTCTCAAGTGAAAATCCATCTACAAGTACAAGTAAATTAGTTTAATCATCCATGACTTTTTGTTAGAGGCGTTTTCACTAAATTAGTAGAGTTTTTTTAATTGTATTTTTTTTATTTAATAGATGTACATAAACATCATCAAGCTTGGAAAGAATGAACAAGGTATGTTTTACATCCTTAACTTATCCTTGAGACAACATGTTTAAATTTCTAATATTTATAAAAATAATTCTTTTATAGTAATAATGTGTTTCTAGTGTATTTGAACAATTATAAAATGAAGACCCATTTAACATTAAGGTAGTTTTAAATGTTCATTGATAAAAATAAATAAGTGTAAATGTAATCTGACTCAAATATATTGTTAAATATTGAATTTATATCAACTCATATCATTATATCAATATGTTTACTTTATTTCAAAATTTTATTTTATTTTGCAAGAAATCATCACTTGAGAAGAAATACCATTTTAAATATTTTTTTAAAATTATTCGAGAGCTTAGAGAATATTGTTCAACAATAACATGGAATCCATAGATTCTCAAGGTGAAGAAATTGAAATGAAAAGTGATTCAATGGTAGTGGTTGAACAAGGATCATCTATGATGTCACATTGAAAAAAAACCAATGCTTACTTCCCTCAAGAAACAAGTTCTCCATTGAAAGCTTCTCAATAAAATAGAGAAAAAACAACATATTACTAGATTGTAAGGGATACAAAAAAAAATTGTAATATATATTTCTCCATTTTTCTTCTCATTTACTTCAAAATAAATCCTTAGTTATTATTTATTTTTGATAAAAGCAGAGACATAGATTACAAATTCAAAAACAAAAATACAATCTTCCTCAATCAATTGCAGGTTAATCACTTGAAGGTGGATGCAAGTCACAAGTGATAACTTCATACAAGCTTGGGGAAGAAGGTGATTTTACTTTTTTCTCAAAGACTAAACATAAAAATAACATGGGATGGCAAAGGTTCATCATCAGCATAAATGACAAGCCACTGTCTGATGGGGTGGATGGAGATATAACAAATCAATACAAAAATATTAACACATCAAACTTATAAACATGCAACCTTCAATATGTTTTTGCACTCCATTTCTATTACTTCATAACATTATTACAAAACCATATAAGGAATTCTACTACATTGCCATGAACAATTGATCATGCTACACCTTGATGCTTTGATCCATTACAAATGCCTCAATATATAGATGTACATTATAGATTACAAAGTACATTCTAGAACTTAGGCTAACTTACAAATATTTAATATTTTTCAATTCTTATCCTTATCTCAAACATCATTCTAGAACATTACATTTAATTATTTGTGCCTTATTTAATGTTTGTCATTTGTGGGAGAAATTATATATCCCAACACTCCCCATTAATTTCGACCACACATGCTTCAACATTTACCATTTTGTTTTCCAAGTTTGCTGACCTACTAAAGTCATTTTCTTGCATAATACTTTTAAACTATCTTCAAGATCTATGGATCTCTATCTAACTCTTACCAATTGCTTCCAACTACTCTGACAATACTTCAAACTTCAATCTTCAAATCTTCAGAGCTTCAAACTATAAGTCCTCCCACTATTTGTAGCTTTCCATTTTTTGTGACCTCTTTGAAGACCAAAAACCCTCTCTTCATTCATTTCATCTTTGACATATGAATATCTATACAACATTTTCAACATACCTACAATTTTTTGGCAACTTGATCCATAACTCCATCCACAATTCATTTGAATGCATCTTGTCACTGATTCACTCTTCCACTCTCTTTGGAAACACATCTTTTCACAATGATTCTTCAATCAACAATTTTTGCAAGGATGTAAATCCCAAAATATATCCTTTGTATGACCTTTCCTAATACAATGCAAACACTGCACACAATGCTTTCCGTGAACAAATTTTCTTCAACCTGTATCATTTCATTTACTTGTTACACATCCAAGTCCTTCATACTTTGGCCTCATAACTGGTTCAATTAGCTCTTTGATCCCTTTCTCATGCTTACCTAATCCTTGACATTTATAATCCATTATTTTCAAGCCAACATTTTTCTCATTACAACTATCAAAATTTGTAGATTCAAACACACTTTTATCTTCATCTTTACATAATTCTTCATCAAGAAAAACTTCAACATCACATAAACAAATTGATTTATCAACAAACCAAACCAAATGTTTTATACCACATGCAATATCACATACTAATGACTTTGATTTCAAACATTCATTTTCTTCTTTCAGTTTTAATATTTCCATCTTTTGTAAAAAAATTCTTCTTCTAAAAACTTTGGCTCTTCTTGTAAATCTTTATTCTTCTTCTTAACTTCACACAATTTAATTTTAAGATCATATTTTTTTATTATCAAAAGTCCATTTTCTTCTATTGAAACTCGGTGACTAAATTTCTAAATTTCTTTGAGTTCTACTTCTAAACCATCTCTTTGTTTCTTTTCTCTTTTACAAAATTTATCGATTGAAACAAATATTTAAACTCACCTTATACACTTGATTGTGATTTTGATACAATAATTTACCTTTTCTTTGGCTATTATACATGGCTTTTGTGTCATAGAAACATGGACCCTTTGCTTGGAATGGGATTAATTCATGATAAAACAAAGTTAATGAGGCCTTAATCTAGTGTTGTGAGGTATTTTATGCATCCACACTAGGTCTTGGACCCTTGCAAATCGAACAACATTCTTCTAATGTCGTCATGTAAAGGTGTTGTAACGTCTTGTAAAGGAATTTCACACTTTTCTAGACTTAATTAACTTATTTCTACATAATTCAACATTATAAAATATATTTAATAACATTATTAGATCAATCTAGAAGGTTCTTAATGTAAACTTAATGATAAACTAGTGTTGTAATGTGTCTTGCACATTCACATTGGCTCTTGTGCATTTCTTGGCTATGTAGACCTAATTTTAGTGTTGTAAAGTGTATTTAATCACACTTTCATATTGATTTATGTGTCCCAAGCCCTAATTAACACTTACATCATCATTAATAGTCCTCTATCAACCCATATTGTGTATCCCAAGGAATAATTTGATCAAGTAACCATCATAGTAATTATATAAGCCTAATTTTCTTATTTTTTGGTATTCCAGCTAGCAAAAATGACCCCTATGGGACCCATTCACCATTAGTGGCAAATGAGTCCCATCATTTTTAGGGTTTGAGCGAGAAAAATTAGGTTTTAAGTTCAATTTTTCTACATGTCAACCTGTGATGAGGTATAGTCGGGATACTAAGGCACAATTAACTATAAATAAATTTTTTTATCCACATTTTA